>PVIA01000409.1:133859-456655 GCA_004024845.1 Tonatia bakeri
AAGGGCAGATAAAGTGCTTCTCAGACAAGGCCAAGTTAAAGGAGTTCATCATCACCAAGCCCTTATTATATGAAATGTTAAAGGGACTTACCTAAGAAAAAGAAGATTAAAAATATGAACAGTAAAAAAAAGTCATCAAATGGAGGGTTAGCAACAGGGACGTGGGAGGAGGAGGGAGGGGGAAAAGATATAGAGAATAGGTAGCATAGACAGTAGGTAGAAAATAGACAGGGGAGGGTAAGAATAGTATGGGACATGTAGACACTAAAGAACTTATGACACATGGACATGAACTAAAGGGGGGAATGTGGGTGGGAGGGGATGGGCAGGGTGGAGGGGAGTGAAGTGGGAAAATGGGCCAACTATAATAGCATAATCAATAAAATAAAGAGTAAAAAAAAAGGTTAAGAAGTGAGTGTGATTTTGAAGAGAGGAACTAGATAATAGGAATAAAAAGAAGACTGGGTTTATCACCTTTTGAATTTCATTGCATGTGAATGTAACACCTATTTAAAATGGGATAAATAAGCTTAAAAATTAAAAGAAAAGAAATCAATTAGTGATGCAGACACTGGCCCTCAGTGTCCACATCATTATGGATGAAATGAGACATTCACACAGACCACCAAGTCCAGTGGAGGAAAAGGGACAGCATGGCTTTCCTCTCGAGGGGAGCAAAAGTTGTGGCCTCTGCCATGACAGGCCTTTATTGGGTTTCTCTACACATTACATGAGGGTCCTCATTTACTATGCACAGGCTCACTTTTGGTGGTTACCTTTTACAGAGAACAAAGGAGCTAATGCTGCTAATCACATCACAGAACAGGGATATTTGCAAATGAAAAGGCAAAAGTGGTTGAACCAGTTACACTCATCCTTGGAAGGTTTAGCATGGATTTTAAGAAGTTGATTTGCAGTAAACGTCCTCAATTCAGGGTGAGGAATTTTTTAGCAAGAGCAAGACTCAAAGCAGCCTAGGCACATTGCAGGCCTGATTCCCCATGGGAGAACCTATCCATGGGCATAGGTCCTGTGCATCTCTGAGCGGGAGCTGGGCCCACACCACGCAGAATGGTCTCCTACATCAGAATTTTACCCAGACATTAAAAAATGGTGGTAGGATTGCAGTTGGGGGACAGGGCAGCAACCAAAGATACTGAAGTAAACTGGATGGTTGGTAGGAAAAAACCCACAAACATCACCACCAAAGATACTAGAGTATGTGTACACTCAAAACAAAATAAAAATAAAAAGTTTTTCTGTTACCTTTTTTTACTTCAATGACTTTGATTAGTATCAATTATGTGTACTTACTGTCATACTTTATTTCTTTGATTTCACAGGATTGTTTTACTGTCTCTTAGCAGCAAGTAACCTGTAGAGAAGTCTTAGGCTAACCTGAACTGGTTTTCCTTTTTTACATCATTTTTTTCAACCTGCCTGTCCAAAACGTTATTTATTTGTCTTTGAAGTCAAATAAATTTATGACAATATATTTTGTTATAAATGTTTCATATCCACTTTTTTCTATCCTATCTAGTTAGGATAGGCTATACTATTACGATGGATCCCAGGTAAAATACCCTGACAAAATAGAAGTGTATTTCTCTTTAGGGCAACAGTCTATGACAGGCGTTCCCATCACAGGACAACACTTCTCCACACAGTGATTCAAGGACTCTAGGCTTGTTCTCGACTGTTTGAAAAAAGGGGAGAACAGTTTTTGGTATGGGACAACTGATTTTGCCACTGACAATGTTCTGTCTCTTTAATCAGTGTTATAAGTCTTTTATTTCTGGAATATTTTAATTATACCTTAAATATTTTGTTTTAATATTTGTTTATTTAGAGAAAGGGGAAGGGACCTGGTCCACAACCCAGGCAGGTGCCCTGACTGGGAATCAAACTGGTGCCCTTTCAGTTAGCAGGCTGGCACTCAATCCACTGAGCCACACCAGCCAGGCTTAACTATTTCTCATATGTTCACTTGAATAGCTTATGTCTTATTTCATGGTTTAGAATGAAAGACACCAATCACGTGTAAACAGAGTTTTCATTTTTTTGTCTTCCAAAATCATAATTTTCCTCTCTGAAGCTTTTTAGCTTGAAAATTTTTCATTTCATTCTGTTTATTTGGTCCTACCTCACTGTGTTCTTAGCAGTGCAGGTCTTCCTTTGTGCTGCCTGCGATGTCCTGTTGACGTCTGTAGTGTGTGTTGTCTTTTCAGTTTCCTGGGCCTTGCTGTCTCAGGTTTCATCAACAGGAAGAAAGACGCATACTCACGTTTTTATCTTGTCATCCCTGCACACTTACATCTCTGTTTTGTGCTCTTGTTTAAACCGATGGATTTTACAGAAGTACATTTTCAAAACTTAATTAATGGCAGTTTGTTTGGTCTCAATTGTTATCTGCTCCATGGGGGTAATTCTTCATTCTTCACCTACATTTTGTTTTGCCTGTTTTTTTCCCCTCTCCTTCTTTCTTGTCTCTACTTATAGTTGTTATACTAACTCTTTTTTTCTTTTTTAAATTTACTTACTCAACTTTAAATAGTGTGAGTTCCCCCCAGGCTAGTTATCTACTGTACTTTTGTCTGAGAGAGGCCGGGTCGGGAATCGTGGTCAGCAGAAACTCTTCTCCATGGCACCGGGCTCTGCACACGAGTCAGTTCCTTTATGTTTTGCTTCTCTGCAGCCTCCTGGAGGATGCACCAAAGGGATGTCACAATGCAGTGTTTCTCCTGCCCCCTCCCCCCTCAACAACAGACTGCTTCCTGAAAAATATGATTAGTCTATGATATTTCTTGCTAAAACTACTTCCTCAGCTTTTTCCCAGTTCCAAACTAAGTTCAGAGAAGTTCCACGACCAGAACGTCATTCCATTGTTGCAAAAGAGAGACTATTGATTTTTGTCTTAAGCTATGTACTTTGAAGTCATGGGCTCTGCTGGCTTTCCTTCAGAGCTGAAGCTCTGGGCCCTGTGCTTTTCTGCATCTCTGCTGTTCACTGCTTTTCTCAGTGCTTCTTCCTATTTTAGTGTCAGGGGCCTTTCAGCTCATCAGATATGGAGTTGGCATCACTGTTTCTCAGTCTTACTGTTTATGGGTGACTTCTAAAAGAAGAGGCAGGAAAGACCTAATTTTCTTTGTTGTGTTAATACTTATATATCTTCAGAAGATAATTTTGAATTAATTCTGCTTGGCTGGGATGGCTCGGTGGATTGAGCACTGGCCTATGGACTGAAAGTTTGCCAGTTCAATTCCCCATCAGGGCATATGCCTGGCTTGCAAGCTAGGTCCCCAGGAGGGGGCATGAGAGAGGCAGTCGATTCGTGTTTCTGTTCCTCTCTTTCTCATTCTCCTCTCTCTATAAATAAATAAATAAATAAATCTTTTAAAAAAAACCCTTTCAGTATATTTATAATTTTACTTATATTTCTCCTTCAGGTCTCTTAACATTACTTTTCTTCTCTCTCTCTCTTTCTTCCTTTTTTTTTTTTTTGGAATACCAATTTGGAAGAATCAACTCAGTTTTCCAAACTCAATAATTGCATATTTAGCCCGACTGTTCAGTTTAGCAATCACATTTTTTAATTTCCGTCAATTCTGGTTGTGTTTCATAGCAGCTATCTCTTTTTTTAATGTGACATACTTTTAAGTAACTATAATATATTAAGTAATATAAAGGTATTAGCTGTGTATAATCTGTTTAATTAACTCTACATATTTTTTAGTGTGACCTAGTTCTGTTTGTTGGATTTGGTGCTTCCTTTATGTTCTTGGTTTCCCCAAAATGTTTGTCGATTCTTAGTTTTCTGTTCCTATTTGTAGGTACAAGTCTGGACTGAACTTTACTCATAGTTGGAATGCATTTCCTCACTTCAAATGAGAACTCTTGTTTATTTGGCAATGAATGCATTTTTTTAGAGATTTTATTTATTTACTTTTAGAGAGTGGAAGGGAGGGAGAAAGAGAGAGAAACATCAATGTGTGATTGCCTCTTGTGTGCCTTCTATTGAGGACCTGGCCCGCAACCCTAGCTTGTGCCCTAGACTGGGAATCAAACTTGGTTTGCAGGCCAGCACTTACTCCACTGAGCCACACGAGCCAGGGCTGAATGCATGTTTTGATTACAGGAATCTGACTCATGGGTTTGTGAAGGAATAGGCAGACTATGTAGGTAACTTCTCTTCTTAGTATGGTTTCCTTGACCCTCTGGGCATTGTCCTTGTTCTCTACTCTTAGCTAGGGTTGGAGCAGTCATACGCTGGTAAATGTTTAACAACCAGCTCTGAAGTGGAAGAAGGAAGCTTTGATTTGCAGCATTTGCTTATTTCCATAGTATAAATTGGCTTACCTTGGCCAACTTCAAGCTAGCAGCATAACAAACCTGAATGAGAGTTGGGGAGAGTTGTGCCCATAGACTCTCAAGAGCCTGGCTTTAGCAGACCACTGCTCTGAGACTGTTGTGATAAAATACTACTTCAAAAACTGTGCCCGTGCTTCTCATCTGAGCCCACTCACTGGAGCCAGATGCTGCAGCAGCAACTCTAGGAGTTGGCCGGTTGGTACTGTTTTACGGGTGTGGCTCAGTTGTTTCTCTCTTCAGTTAACTGTTCAAGTGCCCTGTTCCCTATAAGGGTTTCAGGTTCTTCTGCTATGCTAGATTTTTGTGTCAATACCTTCCCATTTCTTTTATCTTTTTGAAAATTTCTTACTATATTGGTCTGCTAGAAGTACCCTTCCTCGTTTTCCTTTCCTGCTTTGAGTTTAAATTTCTTGTTCCTTGCTATATTGAGACTGGAAAAGTAGGTATCCATGCTGCCTGTCACTACCAGAACCAATAAGTAGAGACAAGTATTGAATCTTTACGGATGCTTTATTCAGATGCTGTCTATGTGAGAAGATGGCGGGTTAGGTACCCTCAAAAACCGTTTTAACATTTCATCTCAAGCCAACCTCTTTATAAGGAGGAGAAAGGGTAATAAGAAGTTTGGGAAAAGGTTAATTGGATAAGAGTTGCATTCCTGTGGCCATTTTCCTAGTATTCATCTGTTGATCAGCAATTCTTTATGTGCACCAATGGCATTCCTCTCTGGAACACAATGGCTCAGATACCATCTCCATCACTTGCACAAAGGTTGAATTGCTTCCCAACCTCCTGGAGTCACATGGTAATGCATTCCAGTTCCTGTAATAAGTTTTCCACGTGCATTAATCACTTAAGCCTATTAACTATGACTGAAGCTAAAATCTTTAATTCTTGAGTTCCCCTATCAATATCAGTGCGATTTGGAGAAGAGACAAAACAGAAGTACTTCTCCTATTTCATGCCTTGTTTTCATTAGAAGTCACTTTTTATATCTCTCCTGGCCAGTGGTTTTCCTGTAGGCTCATTGCACTTAATGATGGTTTGATTAACTAGGGTCACTGGCAGCTGAGAGGTTTCTGAGGCTAAGGGATTGAGGCTGTCTGCCTCTCTATTCAGGCTGCATCTGGGGAGCACACTGTTCTTTTCATGGAGGCCATTCACACTGGCCAGAGAGGAGCAGCCCAGCAGGTGCCCTGCCTACAGGATGGGGAACAGCTAGTGGTGCGGGGTAGCATGGGTCTTTCTCAGGCAGCCAGGAGCAGGGGGATCCAGTGAGTATTATCCATTCTCACAGGCCCATAACAGGGCTGCCTAGATTTAGTCATTAGATGGTTGAAGGTGGTCAGCCCCAGATATCCTCCACATGACTCTGGTTGATGCTACTTGGACTCTAACACTTGGGAGGCCCTTTCTGGCCTGGAGCAATTTTACTTCACCCTGAAAACATGGGCAGATGGGCGCAGAAGAAAGTAGTCTGCCCCTGCTGAGTAGAATACTGTTTAGCTTAACTATATGGCAGATACTGTTTAAAATCTTTCTATGAATTAATCAACTTAATCATCATTAACAATCTTCTAAAGTAGGTTTTATTATCCTCTGTTCACAGATGAAGCAACTGAGACACAGAAAGTTCACATAGTCAGTAAGTTCTTCAAGTAGGACTTAAACCTGAAAACTCTGTGACATTTGTAATGAGTCAGTAGTGGGGGTGGCTTCCAGGAAAGTGGGTGGGTAGTTATGTAATGGCTTCTCTTCTAACAGAAAACTTGCAAAACACTGTGAGACAATCAGGTAGCAGTAGTTCCCAGGTTCTTTCCAGGTGTTCAGGGCCAGCTGACTCTGTCCCAGGTCATGTTAAAGAAGTAGGTTTACATCAAACCTATCTCCTTGTGACAGGTGTATTTTACTTACCAGTGAGAAATGTGAGGTCTGTGTTTCCCTCCCCTTGAATTTGGGCAGGGTTGTGACTGCAGCAAAAATGATGTTATGTGACTTTTGAGGCCAGCTCATAAAAATCTGTACAACAACCATCTGGTTTTCATGGGACACTTGATCTTGAAACCCAACCACCATGCTGTGAAAAAGCCAATAGCCCATGGAGAGGTTCATATAGCCAGGAACTGAGACCCCAGGAACACATTCTTAGCTGAGCTCCCAGCCTACAGCCAGAGCCAATTTGCTATTCAAATGAATGATACTTCTTGAAAGTGGATCCCCCAGTCCAGGAGCAAGCCATCCCAGCCAATAAAATGTAGAACAGAGATGTTCCCTTCTCAGCCCTGTCTAAATTGCAAGTTCATCAGCGTAATGAAAGACTGTTATTTTTTTAAGCCACTAGGTTTTGACTGGTTTGTTATGAAGCAATAAATACAATCTTGGATATTATCTGCTTGCCTTCATAAAATACAAAGCTTGACTCTCACAGGTAGGATTTACCCTGTGGGTTCTGGTCATGATCAAATTTCCCCCCAAACTTCTGCCAATTGTTGAGTTGCTCCAGGGGAAAAGGAACATAAAGAGTATATTTATAATCTTTCCCTGATTTCATCTTTTACTTAAAAAATTTTTAATTGCCACAAAATACATTTTAGTTTAAGGATAACATGAAGATCTAACTTAATTTCCTTCAAGTTATCACACAACCATCTTTTGAATTTTCCATCATTTTTTATTGATTTATTTATTTTTTAAACATTTTTTATTGGTGTTCAAGTGCAGTTTTCCACCCCCCCCATTTACTCCCCCATTTTTTACTGCTTTGAAACATCACCTTTCTCATAATTTGGGATCCCAAAGGCAATATTATCAAGATAAAGGTAAAGTTGAGCAAGAAATAAACCTGCTGCAAAGAAGGCAGCAAAGAAACTTGCTAATCTTGACCTTCACACTAATTGGAGAAGGAAAATCTTTCACAAAATAGAATAAATAATCCTAAAATTTGTATGACCCATAAAACAAACACATGTTTGCTTTTAGCCAAACAAAGTAATCTTGAGAAAGAAGAACAAATAGCCAAAGTAATCTTGAGAAAGAAGAACAAAGCTGGAGGCATCACATTTGCTGGTTTCAAACTATATCACAAAGCTCTGGTAATTAAAACAGATTGGTATTGGCATAAAAACAAACACATCAATCAGCGGAACAGAGTAGAGAGTCTATAAATAAACCCATAATTGTGTGATCAATCAATTAATCAATTAATGCCAAAAGAGCCAAGAATGGGGAAAGAACAGTCTCTTCACTAAAATGGTGTTAGGAAAATAGGCCAGTCACATGCAAAAGGATGAAACTGGACCACTTGCTGACACCATACACAAAAATTAAACAAAAATGGCTTAAAGAATTATAAGACCTGAAACCATAAAACTCCTAGAAGAAAACATATGTGGTAAGATTCTTGACACAGGTTTTGGAGGATTTTTTTGAATCTGACACCAAAGTCAACAGCAACAAAAGTAACAGTAAATATGTGAGACAACATCAAACTCAAAAGCTATGCACAGCAAAGAAAACCAACAGCAAAGAGAAAAGGCAACCTACTAAATAAGATAAAATATTTGCTAATCACATATCTGATAAGCAACTAATATCCAAAATATGTAAAGAACTCAATAGAAAATAAACATCACCTTTCTCATAATTTGAGAAAAATATGAGAAACAAAAAATAAAACAAAAAATAAATAAAATGAAAACTGGTCAACACACTGGAGGGAAGGAATGTGGCAGGTGGAAAACTTGGAAAGAAAAGAGCTGTGATCCATCCCTTCCACTGAGAAGGTGTGCCAAGACAAAAAAAAAAATGGCCCAAATGGAAGAACAGATCAAAGCTCCAGAACAAATACAACTAAGTAACGAAGAGACAGCCATCCTATCAGATGCACAGTTCAAAACACTGGTAATCAAGATGCTCACAGAATTGGTTGAATTTGGTCACAAATTAGATGGAAAAATGAAGGCTACACTAAGTGAAATGAAGGAAAATGCACAGGGTTCCAACAGTGATGGGAAGGAAACTGGAACTCAGATCAACGGTGTGGACCAGAAGGAAGAAAGGAACATCCAACCAGAAAAGAATGAAGAAACAAGAATTCAAAAAACTGAGGAGAGGCTTAGGAACCTCCAGGACATTTTTAAACGTTCCCACATCCAAATCATAGGGGTACCACAAGCAGAAGAGGAAGAGCAAGAAATTGAAAGCTTATTTGAACAAATAGTGAAGGAGAACTTTCCCAATGTGGCAAGGGAAATAGACTTCCAGGAAGTCCAGGAAGCTCAGAGAGTCCCAAAGAACTTGGACCCAAGGAGGAATACACCAAGGCACATCATAATTACATTACCCAAGATGAAAGATAAGGAGAGAACCTGAAAAGCAGCAAGAGAGAAGGAGACAGTAACCTACAAAGGAGTTCCCATCAGACTGTCAGCTGATTTCTCAAAAGCGACCTTACAGGCAAGAAGGGGCTGGAAAGAAGTGTTCCAAGTCATGAAAGGCAAGAACCTATATCGAAGATTACTCTATCCAGTAAAGCTTTCATTTAGAATGGAAGGGCAGATAAAGTGCTTCTCAGATAAGGTCAGATTAAAGGAATTCATTACCGCCAAGCCCTTATTATATGAAATGTTAAAGGGATTTATCTGAGAAAAAGAGGATAAAAAATATGAACAGTAAAATGACAACAAACTCACAGTTATTAACTATACCTAAAACAAAAACTAACTAAGCAAACAACTAGAACAGAAACAGAACCACAGAAATGGAGATCACATGGAGAGTTATCAGCAGGGGAGTGTAAGGTGGGGAAAGGTACAGAGAATAAGTAGCATAAATGGTAGGTAGAAAATAGACAGCGGGAGGTTAATAGTATAGGAAATGTAGAAGCCAAAGAACTTACATGTATGACCAATGGGTATGAACTAAAGCAGGGGTGGGGAGGGAGGGGCTGTGCCGGGTGGAGGGGAATAAAGGGGGGAAAATGGGACAACTGTAATAGCATAATCAATAAAATATATTATTTAAAAAAACCATAGAAATGGTTGATAAGCAACCATTAGTTGCTTATCAGATATGTGATTAGCAAATAAAAAAATGAGCACAAGATCTGAATAGATGTTTTTATAAAGTAGACATACATATAGCCAACATGTACATGGAAAGGTGCGCTACATCAGGGAAATGAAAATCAAAACCACAATGAAATATCACCTCACACCAGTTAAAATGGCAATTACCAAAAAGGCAAGAAATAACAAGTGTTGGCAAGTATGTGGAGAAAAGCATGTGGAAAGTATGTGCATTGTTGGTGGGAATGTAAATTGGTGCAGCCACTATGGAAAACAGTATGGAGATTCCTCAAAAAATTAAAAATACAACTATCATGTGATACAGCAATTCCACTTCTGGGAAGAAAAACAAACACTAATTCAAAAAGATATTTACAACCCATGTTCATTGCAGCATTATTTACGATAGCCAAGCTATGGAAACAGCTCAATTATTCACTGATAGATAAATGAATAAAGAAAATGTTACATATCTACAATGGTATATTATTCAGCTATAAAAAGAATAAAATCTTGCCATTTGTAACAATATGGATGGACTCAATGGATCTTTCCTGTCTGAAATAAGTCAGACAGGAAAAGACAAATGTGATCTCTCTTATATGTGGAATCTAAAAATATATATATTATGAAAAAATAACAAGCTCATACATACAAAGAACAGATTGGTGGTTGCCCGAGTTAGGGGGTGGGAGGACGAGAGGAATAAGTGAATTTTTCTTTTAGTTTAGATAAGTTGAAAAATAATTTTTTAGATGCCAAAAAAATAGTTTCATAGGATATACATTTTAAATAACTAGTAAATGTTCATGTTTTGGCATGCAAAAAAAACCCCTGTAAACTGTATTGAGAAAATAGGTGCTCATGAGGGAATCTTATACTGTACTTACTTTTTCTAATATACTCTTAAGTATCATGTTAATTCAAAAAGTATATAAATTTAATTAAAAATAAACTCTCTGTTTCCCATTTTTAACAAAGAAAAAACAAATAACTTAAAACTCAGTGGAAGGACTAAATGGCAAATTAGTCAGAACTAAAGACAGAATTATCGAATTAGAACATAGCAAGAGTCCTGCCCAGTGTGGCTCAGTTGGTTGGATGTCAATACTGCAAAGCAAAAGGTGGCCAGTTCAATTCCAGTCAGGACACATGCCTAGGCTGCAGGTTTGATCTCTGGTTGGGTCACTCGTGCAACTAATCAATGTTTCTCTCCCTCTCTTCCTCCACCCCTTCCCATGTCTCTAAAATAAATAAATAAATAAATAAATAAGCAATACACTGGAAAGCATAAGCAGTAGGTTAGATGAGGCAATAAGTTAGATGAATGAGGGACTTTGGAAGACAAAGTAGAAAAATTGCCCAGGGAGAGCAGCAAAAAGAAAAAAAAATTTAAATGAGGAGAGCTTAAGAAACATTTTAGAAAACATGAAGCATAACAACACCCACATTATGGGAATACCAGAAGGAAAACAGAGCAAGCAAAGGATTGAGAACCTATTTGAAGAAATAATGACTGAAAACTTCCTTAATCTAGTGAAGGAAAAATACACACAAGTCCAGGAAGCTCAGAGAGTCCCCAACAGGTTGGACCCATAGAGGCCAAAGACACATCATAATTAAAATGCAAGGCTTAAAGACAAGGAGAGAATCCTAAAAGCCACAAGAGAAAAGTAGGTAGTTACCTACAAGGGAGCACCAACTACGCTGTCATCTGATTACTCATCAGAAACATTTCAGGCCAGAAGAGAGCGGCAGGAAATATTCAAAGTGATGAAATGCAAGGACCTACAATCAAGGCTAGTTAACCCAGCAAGACTATCAGAGGAGAAATAAGGAGTTTCCCAGACAAGGAAAAGCTAAAGGAGTTTGTTAACATCAAACCAGTACTACAGCAAATGTTAAAGGGTTTGTTTTAAGAAAAAGAAGAAGAAAAAAGAGAAAGAAACAAAAAAACAGAAGAAAATTGTCTAACAATAAAATGGCACTAAATACATATCTATCAATAATGATTTACACGTAAATGGCGTAAATACTCCAACCAAAAGACATAGGGTAGCTGAATGAATAAAAAAACAAGACCCATATATATGCTACCTCTAAGAGACCCATTTCAGATTGAAAATTACACAAAGACTAAAAGTAAAGGGACAGAAAAAGATATTTCATGCAAATGAAAAAGAAAAAAAAAGCTGGGATAGCAGTACTTATATCCGACAAAATAGACTTTACAACAAAGGCTATAGTATGGAGACAAAGAAAGACATTACATAATGATGAAGGGAACAATCCAACAAGAGGATATAATCCCAGTAAATATTTACACTCCCAACATAGGAGCACCTAAATATGTGCAGCAAATCTTGATGGACATAAAGGGAGAAGCGGACAGAAATACAATCATAGTCAGGGATTTTAACACCTCATTGACATCAATGGATAGAACTTCCATGAAGAAAATCAACAAGGAGAGAGCAGACTTAAATGACACACTAGATCAAATGGATTTAATTGATATCTTCGGAGCATTTCACCCCAAAGCAGCAGAATATACATACTTTTCGAGTGCAAATGGGATGTTTTCTAGGATAGACCACATGTTAGGACACAAAACAAGTCTCAATAAATTTAAGAGATTGAAATCATATCAAGTATCTTCTCTGACCACAATGCTATGAAACTAGAAATCAATCACAGGAGAAAAACATGCAAAGACATGGGATCACAATAACATGTTATTAAACAATGAATTGGTCAATGACAAGATCAAGAAGAAATCAAGATACCTTGAACCAAGTGAAAATGAGGACACAACAATCCAAAATCTGTGGGACACATGGAAAACAATTCTAAGCGGGAAATTCATAGCCTGTAATGCTATGAATTTCAAAAAATAAGAAAAAGATCAAAGAGTCTAAAAGCTGGTTCTTTGAGAACACAGACAAACAAGGTTGGCAAGCCTTTAACCAGACTCATCAAGAAAAATAAATAAATAAATAAATAAATGCCCAAATACATAAAATCAGAAATGAAAGAGAAGTAATAATTGACACCAAAGAAATACAAAGGACTGTAAGAAAATATTATGAACAATTACATGCCAACAGACTGGACAACCTGGACAAAATGGATAAATTCCTAGAAACGTACAATCTTCCAAACTAAATCAGGAAGAGTCAAAGAATCTGAAAAGACATATTACACCCAGTGAAATTGAAGCAGTAATCAAAAAACTCCCAACGAACAGAAGCCCTGAACTGGATGACCTTAAAGGTGAATTTTATTAAACGTTCTGAAATGAACTAACACATCTTCTTCTCAAACTATTTCAAAAAATTCAAGAGGAAGGGAAGCCTCCCAAACTCATTTTATGAGGCCAATATTATCTTAAATCCAAAACCAGATAAAGACACTACAAAGAAAGAAAATTATAGGCCAATATCCCTGATGAACATAGATGCTAAAATCCTCAACAAAATATAAGCAAACTGAACACAGAAATGCATCAAAAAGATCATACACCATGAGTAAGTGGGATTTATTTTGGGAATGCCAGCTTCGTACAACATTCACAAATCAATAAATGTGATTCACCACATAAACAAAATAAAGGATAAAAACCACATGATCATACCAATAGATACAGAAAAAGCATTTGATAAACTCCAGCACCCATTTATGATAAAAACTCTCATCAAAGTGGGAATAGAGGAAACATACCTAAACATAATAAAGACCACATATGACAAACCCACTGCCAGCATCATACTCAATGGTAAGAAACTACAAGCATTCCCCTTAAGATCAGAAGCAAGACAGGGATGTCCACTTTCACCTCTCTTATCCAACATAGTACTAGAAGCCCTAGCCACAGCAATCAGACAAGAAGAAGAAATAAAAGGCATCCAAATTGGAGAGGAAGTAGTTAAACTGTCTTTATTCGCAGATGACTTGATATGGTATATAGGAAACCCCAAAGATTCCACTAAGAAGTTACTAGACCTGATCAACAAATTCAGTGAATTAGCAGAATACAAAATTCATATCCAGAAATCAGTTGCATTTTTACATGCCAATAACAAACTAACAGGAAAGGAAATTATGAAAACAATCCCATTCATGATTGCTTCAAAAAGAATAAAATACCTAGTAATAAACCTAACCAAGGATGTAAAAAGCCCGTATTCAGAAAATTATAAGACACTGAAGAAAGAAATTGAAGAAGACAAAAATAAGTGGAAGCACATACCATGTTCATGTGTAGGAAGAATTAACATATTAAAATGTCCATACTATCCAAAGTAATCCATAGATTCAACACAATTCCTATCAAGACTCCAATGATGTATTTCACAGAACTAGAACAAATATTTCAAAAATGTATATGGAACCACAAAAGGCCCCTCATAACAATAGCGATCCTGAGAAAAAAGAACAAAGTTGGGGGAATCACACTACCTAATATTAAACTATGCTATAAGGCCATAGTAATCAAAACAGCATGATGCTGGCATAAAAGCAGACATGTAGATCAATGGAATAGAATAGAGAGCCCAGAAATAAACCTACGCCTTTATAGTTAATTAACATTCGATGAGGAAACAAGCACATACAATGGGCTAAAAATAGTTTATTCAATAAATAGCATTGGAAAAATTGGAGAGATAACTGCAGAAAAATGAAACTAGACCACCTTCCTGTACCACCCACAAGGATAAATTCAAAATGGATCAAAGACTTAAATGTTAGACCTGAAACCATAAAAATGCTAGAAGAAAACATAGTCAGCAAAATCTCAGACATTGTTTGTAGCAATTTTTTATCACCTATATATTGCCAGTCAAGCCAAACAAAAGGCAAAACAAACAAATGTGAAACATCAAACTAAAAAGGTTTTGCACAGCAAAGGAAACCATCAACAAAATAATAAAGAGACAACCCACAGAATGGGAGAACATGCTTATTGATACATCTGATAAGGGGTTAATACCCGAAATTAATAAAATACTAAGAAAACTCAACACCAAAAAACAGACAACCCAATTAAAAAAATGGACAAATGAACTGAATAGACACTTCTCCAGAGAGGGCATACAGATGGCCAATAGACACAGGAAAAGATGCTCAATGTCACTAATCATCAGAGAAATGCAAAATAAAACCACAATGAGATACCATCTCATACCTGTCAGAATGGCTATCATCAATAAATCAACAAACAACAAAAGCTGGCAAGGATGTGGAGAAAGGGGAATCCTTTTGCACTGTTGGTGAGAATGCAGATTGGCACAGCCACTGTGGAAAGCAGTATGGAGATATCTCAAAAATTAAAAGTGGATCTGCCTTTTGACCCAGTGATCCCATTTCTGAGAATTATCCAAAGGAATCCAAAACACTAATTCGAAAGGACATAAGCACTCTTATGTTCATTGCAGTGTTATTTACAATCACCAAGATATAGAAGTAGCCAAAGTGTCTATCAGTAGATTAGTGGATAAAACAACTGTGGGACATTTACACAATGGAATACCAGTTGTAAAAAAAGAGAAAAGTTTACCCTTTGCAACAGTATGGATGCATTTGGAGAATATTGCTAAGTGAATTAAGTCAGTCAGGGAAAGGCAAATACCATATGATTTCACTCATGTGTGGAATCTAATGAACAAACTGAACTAACAAGGAAAATGGGGACAGAATCATAGATGCGGATCAGATGACAGCTAATGGAAGGGTAAGGTTAGGGGGTGGAGGGGTTGAGCAAGAAGGGAAATAGGCTCATGGACATGGACAACAGCGTGGTGATTACTGGGGGGAGGGGGTAAAAGGGGACTAAATGCTAAAGGAAAAAATACAATAAAGATATATATATATGGCTATTTATTCTGATATATATATATATAGATATATATAGATATATATCAGAAAGTACAGTCTGTGGCATCAGACCACATGGGCTCAAAATTTGTCTGCTACTTAATAAATAGCCTTATTTAAACCAAATCTTTAAACTCTGTATTTCAAGTACACCATTAATAGTCTGAGGAAAATAACACCTGATTTAGCTATATTAAAGACTTGTTGGCTCTATGTAAACAATAAAGTGATTAAAAATAAATTATAAATACATAAATAAATAAATTCTTTAAAAAGATAACAAGAAAAATGTCTCTGCCAACAGTGGGAAAGAGATAAAAAGTGAAAGGATGTTAAAAGATGTAAGTTATAGAGTGGATTTTAACATTAAGCATTTAATAGTAGTTCCAGAAACAGATAAGAGATTTAAAAAAAGAAGGCTCACTATTTTAAAAGGGAATGAATAAAAAATATTAATGGACATTAATCTTCAGACCTAACATGCCCAATGTGTTCCAAGTAAGATAAATTTAAAATATTTCCACACTCAAGATTCATCATGGTGAAATATACACCAAAGACAAAAAAAGATCTTAAAAGCTAAGAAAAATGCAGATCACCTACCACCCCCTCACCCCAGAGCAATTAGACTGACTTCTCAACAGCAATGATATAAATCTCAAGAGAGTGAAACAATGTCTTCAATATACTGAGAGAAAATTAATGCTAACTTAAAATTATCTACCCAGCCAAAATATCTTCTTTCACAAAAGAAAGTGAAATTGTGAGGTTTTTTCCCACATAAGGAAAAATAGAGTTTACTACAAACAGACCCTACTAAAGGAAATTGTGAAGTCTACACTTCAGGCATATAAAAAATGACTTTAGTAAGAGGACTCAAGATACAAAAAAGAAATGACAGAAAAGATAGTAGTAAATATATGAATAAATCTAAATAATTCAAATATCTAGAACAAATATAATTTACACCCTATAGAGCTGAAGAAAGAGAGAACTAAAATACTGCTCAGCAGTGATGTGTAAGTTAGAGAGGGCAGTGAGCAGATTGGAGATATTCTGGGCCTAGGGGCTGTTCCAAACAATGAAAAGATGCTTATTGTTAGACATCATTGAGTGACATGAGGCATGTTTGATAAAATGGCTGAGGTCACTGTAAAATGAATTAAAGGATATGACTTTCAGACTAGTTTTCTAAAAGAGATTAAAGAAAAATGAAAAAGTTTAATTATTACTCCCAAAGAAGTCAAGGAGAGTGAAGAAGAGAGAGACAGATAGAAAGTAGAGATAAATCCAAACATAATAGTAACCACAATACATCTATGTGGATTAAACTCTTCCAGGTCAAAGACAAAAATCGTCAGACAGGATTTAAAAAGCAAATCCAGTTATGCTTTCTAATTGCCATTTTAAGTAATACATGTAAAGGCAGACGGAAAAAAGGTGGAAAATATACATCAGGCAATACTAAAAAAGAAAGCTAATATAAGCAATACATTTATTTTAATTTGTTCAGTAATTTAAATGTATTGATTTATTATAATGATAAAAATTCAATTTTCTGGGAAATGATAATGACTCATAATTTATATGCACCTAACAATCTATCTTTAAATTGTATAAAGCAGATATTAACAGAAGTACAAAGACAAAAGGGAAAATCTACAATTATAGTAAAATATTTCAATATTCCTGTCTCAGTAACTGACAGGTGAAGCAGTAGGCCCCTTGGATCCACGAACTTACCTGGAGCTATTGTCCAAGTTTCTGTGTTGAAATAAACATACTTAACAATAACAAGAGAAGCCCTGGTGGATTATTTGATGCCAAAATTATTCCTTCCTGCTTCAACTACTCAGCAGCAATTCTACTTCCTGATTATCAGAGCCAATCACCCTTACCAGTAAGATAAGGCCCCTTTTCCCCTTGCTTGTCTACTCGCATGAAAAGCCTCAAGTGATCCAGTAGCGGTGTTAGCTTTTTAAGTTTACTGAAACTTCCTGCGTTCCCTGTGGAAGCATCTCCCCTCTGGGAAACAAGACCTCAACCACAGAGCCGAAAACTGGAACAAGAAGCACACATTCCCTACGTGGGTCACTGGGAGGGGTTCTGTGTGTGGCTGCTCTGGTGGATTCTGCTCTGTCTGGGCTTGTGTCTTACCGGTTGTTGGGTGGGGCAGTGCCTATCAGCCGAGGGCAATGCTCAGGAGAAGGAGGCAACTGTGGGCTGTTATCAGCCTACATTTCATCAGCTGAGGGATCCCTAACTGGTTTTGTAAAGAGGATCTGGGCGGGCACCAACTTTTTCTACTGTACCGACCAACTGCTGAATATTGCTCTAGAAAAGAAGTTGTGGTTAACCTTACAAGCTAAAGAACTCCAATACGCGGCTGTACCAGCTGAAACAGAACGCGTAGATGGTAGGGTAGGTGGGATGTTACACATATCAAATAGTGCTCTAATCAGCTGCAAAAAAAAAAAGTATTGCAGGAGCTAACCCTGGTCTCATCCTTGCCTTGTTATTAATACAATACATTATATATAGTAACTGATTTTCTATTGCCCCCTCTCCCTTTCTGTTGCTAAGTGATACAAGAAAATCAGTGATAGGTACTTTTAAAATTTAGTTCTTAGTGTATAAGATATCATGGTACAGTCGACACCAGGAATTTAAAAAATTAGAGGATGAAAGTTAATGAGAAATGGGATAGTTCCATAATTTACAAGATACATATTAATTGCAAAGGGGGGAAATAGTAACTTTACATTTGAGAAATGTGGTAGATACTATTTTAATTAATAAATCAAAGTTGACATCACTAATAATAGTTCAAATTGGCATAATGTATCTCCTAATATAACACTATTTCTGCCAAAAATTCATAGTTTTTAATCTAATAGTAAGGAAACAGTAGATAAGCTCAAAATGTGGGGCATTCTATAAAACAGGTGGTTTACCAAAATGTCCATGTCACGAAAGACAATGACTGAGGAGTCTTTCCAGATTTTTTAAAAGGAGAGACATGCTAGCTGAGCCTAATGAGTGATGTAGAAATTTTCTGTTACAAGTAATGTTCTTGGAACAACCAGTAAAAGTTGAATAAGTATGCAAATTAGATCCTAATATTGATGATTTTTTTGTGGTCAAGTGAGAAAATATTTTAGGACATACATACTTAATTATTTATGGATAAAGGGCATCTGCAACTTATTCTTAAATGGTTCAGGGGGAAGAAAGAATATTAGCTACCTATTTCTCTGTATTAACCCCAAACTTAGAGACTTAAAACAACAATAATATTTACCCATTAATTTTATCCAAATGAATACCTTATGTTCACACAGAAACCTATATGTGAAGGTTCACAGCAGCTTCATCTATAATTTCCAAGATTTTCTTCAACAGGTAAGGGAGTAAACCGTAGAATATCCATACAACTCTGCGATAAAAAGGAATGAGACATTGATTCATGTAATATGAATGAAACTTAAAAGCATTTTGCTCAGTGAAAGAAGCCAGACTCAAAAGGCCATATAATTCCTTTTATAGGACGTTACTGAAAAGGCAAAACATAGGGACAGAAAACAGAGCAGAGGTTGTCGCAGGGTGGAAGAAGGGAGAGAAGCTGACTACAAAGTGGCTCCATAATAAAAATTTTCAGGGTGATGGAACTATTTTGTATGGTTCTGAGATGTTGGAGAAATGATTTGTTACATTTGTCAAAACCCATAGAACATTTACTGTATGCAGATTTTTAAAAAAGAACGAGGAAGTCGGGGGAGGTGGGGATCAAAGTATGAAGTGGCAATTGAGACGAGTGGCTCTGTCTGTATTACAAGCGTGTGACATAGCCAGCACAGGGGTGGTGGGAAACAGTCGACCTAAGTCACTTTGCGGGATGATGCTCTGGTGGGATGTTGTAATGCGGGCGACAAAGAGCTGTGCCTGCCCACTGTGCTCTATCAGTTTGGGTCTCGCAGGGTATGGCTTAGCAATTCCAAAACTGCATGTTTATAAGAGTTGAACAAATAAGTACATACATTGAAGGTATTTGGAGTCAGGTTTATTACTTTTAGAGAAGGAAGTTGTAAATAAGCAAGGCAGGGACAGAAGGGAAGATTAGAAAAGATCGGAGTTGGAACTATCAATCAGAAACCACCAACTGCAGTATTTTTAGACACTGATACAGATGTAAATACACGTCTGTGGGCAAACATGGGTTAGTATACAAACGTTTATTTCCTTGCTCTGTGCACCAAGAGGACACAGGAAGAGTGACCCCCCCACAGCAGTTAGCACACCAGCATCCAGATCTTGGTTTTGAAGCGCCATTCTTTAAGAGAGAGAGAGAGAAAAAAAGGGAACCAGGGTTCCTTAGAGAAATAGCTGATTCTAGGGCTGGGGCAGAAAATATAAAACATGAGCTCAGAGCATTACTTACTGCCAGAAAGTAAGGAAATGCTAAAAATAAAAATAAAAAAGGATGGGCATGTCAAAAGTATACAGAACCAACCTAAAAGTGTTCCTGATGATCAAAGCTGGAACAATTTGAGCAACAAGATAGTGACAGTATTAGATTATAACCCAAGGAATAAAATAATACCAGTTATATACCAATATAACTTTTGCAAATATGTGGGTATAAATGATTAAGTAAGTAAATGAATAAATAAATAAAGGAGAGGGGACACATTGTCTTTAAAGAAAAATTCCAAATAATAATATGCACTCCCCCTTCCAAAAGGTGAAGCTTAATTCCCTTCCTCTTGAGTGTGGGCTGGACTTAATGGCTCGCTTTCAAAGAATGTAGTGTGGAAAGGGAGAAAAGGGTCATTTTACTACAGAGAAACCTGGCTGATATCATCTTAACAAAGCACCAAAGTTAATGTCACTAGTGATACCATGTTCTCCCTGATGTGGTATAGTGAAAAGGGTGATTCTTCTCTACAGTATTCTTCCAAAACCCCCCCAACTTCAGTTCAATAATGAGAAAACATCAGACACCTTGAAATGGATAAGCATTCTACAAAGTATCTGAACAATACTTTTCAAAGTTGTCAAGGTCATGAGAAATAAGAAAAGACTGAGAGACTGCCAAAGACTGGAAGAGACTCAGGAGATGTGATGGCTAAACATGTGTGACCCAGAAAAAGAAAAGGGGGTGTGACGGAAATCTACACAGCGGTTCTGGGGGGGGCAGTGAGGAAGGACCCCTGTGGGGAAGTGGTACGAAAACCACAGTCTGAGTGACCAAAAGGAGCTGGTGAATGAAAAGGGGGTGGGAAGCTCAAACATTGGGAACAGACAGTGCCAAGGCTGTCAGGCTCCCCCAGGTTCCTGTGTTTGGGAGCAAAGAGGTCAGTGTGGCGGAAGCTTTGAGAAAGAGGTGGAGGTGAGCTGGGAAATGTGGGGAAAGCCAGATGACACAGAAACTTGTGGAAATTTGATTTGGCCCAAAATAACTATCGGAAAGAAGCAATTTAAATATGGTAAAAATTTATTCAAAGTTTTGGGCTGGGCTAATTACTTACCATGGGAGAGGAGGTTGGAGAATGTGTGCTCTGGGGACCTCAGGATCACAGGGAACAAAAACATCTAAAAGATAGGGAAAAGGTCTTATGCAAATTTGTACTTATACAGCTTCTGTCTTTTAGGTTTCCTAAGAAGAAGAAAGGAACTTTTGAGATATCCATGGGTCTCCCTAAATATATTTATTTATTTATTTATTTATTTATTTATTTATTTATTTATTTATTTTAGAGAGAGGGAAGAAGTAGGAGAGAGAGAGAGACAGCAATTTGTTGTTCTACTTATTTCTGCATTAATTGGTTGATTCTTGTTTGTCCCCTGACTGGGGATCGAACCCGCAACCTTCGCATATTTAGGACAACACTCTAACCAACTGAGCTACCTGGCCACAGCCATAATAAAAATCCTTTCACTGAAATATTGAATGTTAAATGCAAAGCTACAAGAATTTAAGTTTCAGCCAGAAAGCATATAAGATGGAATTTCCTGACAAATTTGTTCAAGTCATAGTAAATGAACTTTATTAACACAACTCACCCCACCCCTATTTAAATTCTGAGTGACTTTTGGTAAATGGAGAAATTTCACAGATCCATCTCCTTTTTACCAGATTTGCGAATGAAATCAAATGGTAGCTCTAGAAGATCAGAAAAAAACAGTGTAAAGCAGAACTTTCTTCTGACAACGTGATGCTATCATTGGAATAGCAGTTCCCAACAGGAAGCTAGAGGTGGCCCAGCTCAGAACCCTGGCCCAGCAGAAGACCTGCAAGATATGAGATGTTCCATAATTCCATTTGGCCAGATGACAAGGGAGCAGGTGTGATCAAGCTCCTATCTTGATCAATCATCTGTGACTTGGGATCGTGACAATTCATTCCTTTGGTCGATGAAACTACAAGACTTAACTAAATCAGATAATGGGGTAAGGACTAGGGGCACCTTGTTCCTTCATGGACCCTGAGTAGGTCTTAGCAGAGCGTCTCCATTTCTCTCCCAGCCTGACTCTGGAAGCCAACTCAGAAGGTTGGAGAAATGCTCTGCAGACTAACAGTGAGTGGTCTTGACTCCCACTGGCTGGCCTCTGTGCTGGCACCGGAAATCCCGCCAGCTGTCGGGACCAAGCAACTGTAAACAAATACAGCGCAGCAGGCCTTTAGAAAGGAAAGCCTTTATGCGCCTGAGACTTTATTTCACTGTTGGTGACAGGCTACCTAAAAATGAGTGGCGGTATAGTATTTTTGTTAAAAGATAAGCTCTGGAGCCAGACTGACAAGTTTAGCTATTTGAGTTCAAACCCTGGTTCTACTCTATGTGACTTTAGTTTCCTTCTCTATGAACAGGAATAATAATAGAGCTGACCTCATAGGCTATCAGGTAGATTCAATGAATATATATATATATAAAGCACTTAAACACTGTTTTTATTTATTCATTCATTCAGCAAATATTTATTAAGCGTCTACTTTTGTTTCAGGAATTGCTCAGGGCCCTGAAGACACTCAAGCAAACAAAATACACAATGACCCACCCCCTGCCCTTATGAAGGTTACATGTAAATTATGTAGCCTCCGATGTCACTTCCGGTTCCTGGGAAATCTCTAGGTCCTTGTTAACTCGAAGTCCACAAACAAGCAGCAGCATCTGGGAACTTGATAGAAACCCACACTTAGGCCTCACCAGACTGACTGACTCAGGATGTGAGTTTTGAAACGATTGTCAGGTGATGTGTGCATGTTAAAGTGTGAGGTGTCCTGCCTAAATCATGAACTCCATATTTGTACTTAAGGAAATATCTTCAAGATTCCCTGTGTTCTAAGGGAGAATGGCACTGAAGTTTAAATATTGCTCTAAAGAAAAACATTTTCAAGATTATTTCCCTGTAGCCCTGGCGGAGTGGCCTAGTTGGTTGGAGCATCGTCCCCACACACCAAGAAGTTTGCCAGTTTGATCCTGGTTCAGGGCACATGCCTTGGTTGTAAATTCCACCTCCAGTTGGCGCACAGATGGGAGGAAACCAGTCAATGTTTCTCTCTCTCTCTCTGTCTCTCTGTCATCAATAAATATAGCTGCAGGTGAGAACTAAAATACATACATATATACATGCATATATACAAGATTATTTTCATGTAAAATGTCATGTCAATTGAGTTACGCTTAAAGGGTGGAAATCTACTCATATTATTTGCCTTGTGTTCCTACAAAACACTATTTCAGGGTTAATCTAGGTAAATGGCTCCATCTAGTGGAGGATTTTTGATTTATATATCATTGAGTATAATTTAAGCTAGTCTTAAGATCTCAAGAAAATTAAAGTTCTAAGAACCTTAAAGAAAATGTATATGCCTGTAATTGACAAAAAGGATAATGTTTAACAAAACCAGAAATATTTGGAAAATCCTAGTGTATGTGGAGGAAAGGTTCAGTAACCTTTGATTCCTCTCTTATTACATGTAAAGAAATGGTTTTTGAACACAAGTTAAATTTTTTAATGTCTCAGCTGTGATAAGGAAATAAGTGTTAAGAAAACATCTTAAATATATTTTTAGGAAAAGTGCTTTCAAAGAGAAAATGTAAGAATAAAGTACTTAGAGAAGTCTACCAGTAAAGATGCCAGAAAGGTAAATATAAGTAGATCACTTGACCTTGTAGAAAGTGTTTAAATATTTCAGAAGTTCAACAACAAAAACTCTCATGGATTTTTAGTTCTTAAGTATACTGAGTTGAAATGACCTTGGATTAACACATCTGAAGTGTAACCATGAACTTGCTTGCTTTTTTGTTCAAGACTGATTTTATTACAAGATGGACTTTAAAAAGTAAAGGGAGGTTAGTATTCCTGTACATGCTTACACACATACCTGTAGGCACTATGAAGTTATGTATAAAATTGTATATGAGTATGTTAACGTACTGCTTTTGTAACAATCAAAGGCACGCACCACAGCAGTCTTCGTGATTGCACCCTGAGCGCTCCTTCCGATGCAGCCACCTTCATTTTGTATCACACGCCTATGAAACCCTGTTTTAATGTGGTCTGTTTCGAATTTGTATAACTGGCTTCTGTGTAGGTATTCTGAAACTGGCTTCTTTACTGAGCACTATTTTTAAAATTCATCTACCCTGCAGGACATATGGGCTGCTTTTTATTTTTTGCTATTACAGTGCTGATACGAAGATTCTTGTGTTTTGGGGGCATACATAAGGAGTTACTCTAAGGTGTACACCCAGGAGAATTATTGTGGAGTCTTAGCCTATACAGGTGTTCAACTTCCCTAGGTAATGGCAAGCTGGTTTCTGAAGTAGTTCTTTAAATCAGCATTGCAGGAGTTCCCACTGCTCTACGGTGCGCCCTCATTATCAACTGGTGTTTTCAGTCTTTGTGAAGTTAGTGAAGGTGAAGATGTGTAGCCTCTTCTCATTTGTTTATGGGCTGTGCTGTAGGGTAAATGCTTAGGGAATGAACTAGTTAAAACAAAACTGCTTTCACCACAGGCTAATTGATATAAACAAGAGTTAAATTCCTAAGGCATCTCAGTAACATTATAAAGAATTGTTGAACAAAGCATTATAACGAAATGTTAAACAAAACATTAGCTGTACTAGTTTCATGTGTATGTCGATGTTTCCAGACTTAGTCCACAATTTTAAAAATATATCTGATTGGTATTATCCCACCTCCATCACTACTTTTAAACAACTTTTCTGGTTTCTTTTACTTTTTCATATGAACTTCGTATCCCAAAATATGAAATAATCTGGTCCAGTAGCAAACAAAAAATCTGTTGCTAATCTTTTTTGGGATACATTTTAAATTTTAAAATTAGGCACTACAAGCTGATACTCATTTAGGGAAGTAATCTATCTTGGGCCACTTCGATCTGCTGTCTTCACAAGCTTCTGCATTTCTTGAACTCAGCTTTTAGAAAATGAAGCAACTTAACTTGGCCTTGAGGAAAGGGGAAGCCTATGTTCTCTCAACCCTTGGAGGAACAATGCTCTCATTCTGCTTCTTCTACAGCCATTAAAAAAAAAAAAGTCTGCCAAACTCATATGACCTCCGTGTTGCTAATTGCAAAGTAAATTTTCAGTCCTTATTTGTTCTATCCACGAGAACACCATGCTCCTCTAGTTTTCTTTGCTCAGTTCTTAAGACTTCAAGGTTGGAATGTTTCATGTTTTTGTTCTTGCACCTTCCATTTCCCCCCAGTCCCCAGATGATGTTATTCAATGTGGCGGTTTGGAAACGCTCTACACACTTTGAGTTTTCTGTCCGTGCCCCAGGTTTTTGCCCCTGACCCCAGCTGCTACTCCTTCACATGGACCTCTCAACCCAAATGCCAGATCTTTCTTATTTCAGCTAACGTTTTCATTTTTCCAACTGCTTGGATTGAATCAAAAACCTTAAGAGTCATCTTTACTTTTCCCTCACAGCCCATTTCAGGAGTGTTGGCAAATCCCTCCTTTAAAGCATATCCAGATAATCTTACAATGGTCCTTTACTTCACTTGAGTGCAAAACTGACCCATACCATCTGGCGTTCAGTTACTTCTTGGATCTTACCTACGCCTCTTCCCCCTTGTTCCCAGTGCTCAAGCTATACCCTCCTCATTTGCATGCCATACATACCAAACATATTACTATTTCAGGGCGCTTATTCCTATTGTCCCCTTTACCTGAAATACTTGGCCCCAAGGGTCCATAGACTCATTTCATGTTTTTACTCAAAAATCACCCTCTCATTTAAAATGGTAAGCCTTCCCCATCATCTTCGCTTTCCGTCAGCTTTTTCTTTCTGGTACTAGCCACCGTGTAACACACCGTTACTTATTTGCCTTCCTATAACAGAATGGAAGCTCCGAAAGACCAGGGAACTATATTTGTGACATCAGACTCAAATTATTGTTAAATATGTAGTGTGGAAACATAGGTTCTGGACATAGAATTTCCTAAATACAAAGTTAGAAAATCACGCTATCGAAGCACAAATTACAGCACTCAGGAAAACATCCACTGGGGCGGCTGCTGGCTCTGCAAACACTTCAGCACAGGGGCATCCATCATGATTTTATTCCTAAGAGTGAAAAAGGGGAAATAATGGGTTGGCCTAAAAGTTCATTTAATTTTTTTCCCTACGATAGCTCTATGGTGCTTAATTGTCTTGAACTTCACTGGAAACAATTTTGTTAGATTGTATTGTGATAGCTGTCATATCAGTGTGCATTAAAAAAAAGTTATCAAAATTGGTGAATTTTTGTGCAGCCATTTTAATATGGAAGATGGAAGAAGATATGCAACATTTTTGACATTATGCTTTATTACTTCAAGAAAGGTAAAAATGCAAAAACAGATTCGTAGTGTATGGAGAAGGTGCTGTGACTGATTGACCATTTCAAAAGTGGTTTGTGAAGTTTCCTGGTACTATTGGCATTTTGGCCAAATAATTCTTTGCTGTGGGGCTGTCTTACACATTGGAAGGCGTTTAGCAGCACCCCTGGCTTCTACCCACTAGAATCCAATAGCAGGAGACAGCCAGATATTAAAAATATCCAAATCAATACATTTATTGGTAAAAATGAAAAATATTTGATTTTTAAAGAAAAAGCATAATGGACTTTTTGGCCAACCCAATAATTACTTTTCACTTTTAAATTGAATTTATTGCGATGATATTGGTTAATAAAATTATATAGGTTCCAGATGTACAATTCTATACTTTTATACATGTATAAAAGTGTTGTCACCACCCCAAGTCTCCTTCTTCACCACTTATCCCTGTACCCCTTCTACTTCCCTCACAATTTTCCTGTCATCATCACCATACTATGTCTGCTTTTTTCTTATCCCTTCACCTTTTTCACCCATTCCCCTAGCCCCTGTCTTGTCTGACAGCTGTCAGTCTGTCCTCTGTATCTATACATGTTTCTATTTTGTTATTTTGTTCATTAGATTCCATATAAGTGAAATCCTATGGTACCTTTCTCTGGCTCATTTCACTTAGCATAATACTCTCCAGGTCTGTTAATGCTGTCGCAAAAGATTTCTTTCTTTTTATGTCCAAGTAGTATTCCGTTATATAAATGTACCGCACACAGGTTTTTATTTTTTTTATCCACTCATCTACTTATGGGCACTTGGGCTGCTTCCAAATCTTGGCTATTGTAACTAATGGTGCAATGAACGTTGGGGTGCAAATACAGGGGTGGGTGGGCAAAATTAGGTTTACCTTCCTGGTAAAATGGCATGCTTGCCTCCTTCCCCAACCACACCAATTAAACTACAGAACCACCATCACACAGAACACCGGAAATTTGGCTGAATGAAAGTCCTATACTTAGAGAAGTAAAGAAGTCACACTGATAACTGGTAAGGGCAGAGGTGCAGAATGGGCTGGCCCCACACCCACGTGTGGTAGATAAAAATTGGGAGAGGTATCTTGGCTAATGAAGTCCCCCCTGAGGAGCAAGGGGTCCCAGCACTACACTAGGCCGCGCAGCCCAGGATTCCAATGCAAGGACGTTAAGTCCCCATGACTTCTGGCTGTAAAACCCACCAGGGATTAAGGCTGAGGGATGGAGGCTTCTGGGGCTCCAGGCAGCTCTTTTTAAAGGGTCAGCACACAGATTTAGTTGGACTACTCCTTCTGAGCTCCAGCAATGGGGTAGCACCTTGAAAGGCACCAGAGACTTATGGTAAGGAAATGAATTGTCCAGTATCAGGGCCAGAGCTAGGGGTCAGCTTTCTCCCAGACAGAAGTGCTGGCAGTCATTGTTCCTTTGATGAGCCCTCCACCCAGAACCAGCAGGTGGGTACAATATCTGAGACTCCATCAAGCTAGCTCACACCATTTCCCTGGTCCTGGAGATTCCCAGAGGCTCCCTCCCACCCAACTTTCAGGCCCACTCAGGCTGTTTCCAGTGGCTTTTCCATACAAATGGCCTGTCCTGGCTCATGCTTCATAGTTCCTAACATCTCTCCAACAAGCAGCATCTGGCTTCACTGTGCCCTGTACCAGCCTTAGTTTGGTATTGGCCTTGCCTGGGTACTTCCAAGCCCAGCGCAAGTAGCAGCCGATTGCAGATCGCTTTGTAGTTCATGCCAGGTGGTCCAGGGTAGAATACAGGCAGCAGCTGCCCTTGGCCTGTACCTCCCAGGAGGTCCCAGAGCCAGCATACAGTGGACAGTTTCAGACTACATCAAGCACCACCACCCAACCATTTCTACAAGCAACACACTCAAAAGGAAGACTAAGTGGGCACTAGGGCCTATTGAATTAAGTCCTGTTCTTTGGGTGGCCCCCTGCACAGCTGATCCTCCACAGTGGTTGAGGTCAGTGCTTGGTGGTTCCAGCCAGTCCTTGCAGCTGATCAGCCTGGGGGTAAATCCTTCTCATTGACATGCCAACAGCAAAGCTCACCTACAAGAGGAAGGTATACACGGCCCACATCGGTAGTGTTCTGTGAGTGCCTAGCTTGAAAGAGATAAACAAAATGGAGACAAGCAATCTACTAGACGCAGAGTTTAAAGCACTGGTTCTGAGAATGCTCAATAAACTTACTGAGAACCTCAACAGCATAAAAAAGGACCAGTTAAGAGATGAAAACACACTGCCTGAAATGAAGAATAATTCATAGGGAATCAACAGTAGAGGAAGTCAAGAGTCAAATCAGCGATTTTGAATATAAGGAAGCAAAAAGAAAAAAAAAGAGTCCAAAAAAAGGAGGATAGTGTAAGGAGGCTGTGGGACAACTTCAAGCATACCAACATTTGTATCATGGGGTGCCTGAAGAAGAGAGCGAGCAGGAAACTGAAAACCTATTTGAAAAAATGACGACAGAAGACCTCCCTAACTTGGTTAAGGAATTAGACATACACGTCCAGGAAGTGCAGGGTCCCAAACAAGAGGAACTACACCAAGAGGCCTACACCAAGACACATCATAATTACAATGCAAAAGGTTAAAGACAGAGAATCTTAAAAGCAACAACAGAAAAGGAGTCACCTATGAGGGAGCTCTGGGACGCCTGTCAGCTGATTCCTGAAAAGAAACTTTGCAGGCTGGAAAGGACTGGTGAGAAACCTTCAAAGTGATGAAAGCAAGGACCTACAACCAAGATAACTCTACCCACCAAAGCTGTCACTTGGAATCGAAGGGCAGATAAAGAGGCTGCAGACAAGAAAAGGCTAAAGTTCATCCCCACTAAATTAGTATATTAAGTGTTATAAGGTCTTTTTTAAGGAAGAAAATCTAACAATATGAATAAAAATGGCAATAAATACATATTCATCAACAATTGATCTAAAACACAAAATAAACAAGCATAACAAAGGCGCATAGAGAGTATTTTGCAATTGCTAGATGGAATGGGGGTTGAGGGGACGAGTGAAAAAGTGATTAAGTAGTACAAATTGGTTATTACATCAGTCATGGGGATATAAAGTACAACATAGGGAATGTAGTCAATACTCTAAGTAGGTATGTCATCATATTGGTGCAAGTTTTATCGAGATGATCCCTCAGTAAGTTATATATGTAGTGTCTAATCATTGGGGTGTACACCTGAAACTAATATAATGTATGTCTAATTGAAAAATAAGAATGATTTAGTAAAAAAGGTTTACAATGTTTGTGAAAGCTTATTTTTGTATTATTCCTATGTATTACAACTGTAAACCTACTTTTGCCCACTCCTTTTTAGTGTTTCAGGTTTCTTCAGATACATTTGAAGAATTGCTGGGTCATTAAAGGCAGTTCCGTTTTTAATTTTTTGAGGAAACTCCATTCTGTTCCCCACAGTGGCCTCTGCATTCTCACCAAGTGTACGTGACAGTTCCCTTCTCCCCATCCTTGTCAACAATTCACTTATTGGTGATAGCCATTCTCACAGGCATGACGTGGTATCTGTGCTTTTAATTTGCATTTCTTTGATTAGTGACATTGAGCATCTTTTCGTATCTATTGGCCATTTGTATGTTCTTTTTTGAGAAGTGTCCTTTGCCCACCTTTTTAATTTTTTGTTGTAGTTCCTCATTGCCCTGGCTGGTGTGTGGCTCAGTGGATTGAGCGCTGGCCTGCAACCCAAAAGGTCACCAGTTCAATTCCCAGTCAGGTCACATGCCTGGGCTGCTGGCCAGGTCCCCCAGCTGAGACTATGTGAGAGGCAACTGATCAATGCATCTCTTGAACATTGAGGTTTGTGTTCCACTTTCTCCCTCCCTTCCCCTCTCTTAGTTTGTCTTAAATTGTCTGAAGTTCAAAGGGCAACATAAGCTTAAAAATACTGTAGAATAATAAAATCTAAATAGACCAATAGTGCTATTTTATGCATAGAAATCAATTCCATTCACACTGGCATGAAGACCTAAAAGTTCTTATAACAATATTTACCGTGTCGAATTTGCCAATGGTTTAGAAATTGTGTTTAGCTTCTAAATTGTAATTTGCAATTTGTGTTGAACTGAGCTCTGAAGACTCTTTTCCATCGAGTTAACAGAAGACTGAGATAGGATCGTCATAGCTTCAGTAGTTTCTATATTCAACCGTACAGTAACGAGGAAGTCCCAAATCAAAGCCGTGTAGTTCAACTGCTACTTTCCCAAACATTCCCCCAAAATCACATGTAAATTACTAGAATCGGGTTAACTCATTACAACCTAAAAATGCGAGTCAGTTAAAAAACAGGTATAATATAAAGTAAAAACAACTTGAAGTTTATACTTTAACCAAAATGTTGAAGAGTTACAGAAGATTTTCAGCTTCAGTGTAATTTCTTTAACATTACAGGAACAAATACAAATCTTGAGTAACTAATTAATAGACTGGTTTTGATTATCTTCTTCTACAACCTAAGTCCTGAATTCTGGAGTCTTAGACTCTTTCGTGAAGATGTAAGAACATGATACCCAAGTTTCAGTTTTTTCTCCTCCTCTCCAACACAAACAAGCTATCGCAAATACTTTCATGCCCAGGCAACAAAGGGAGCCCTTTCCTCATTGGAAAATGTAAATCTCAAAAAATCCAGACTACTCTAGTTATGTACACGTTTCCTCTGAAATGTATTAACACTTTTGATTAGTAACATGCAACTATACTAATGGATTACAGCCTGAAGAGGAAAATACTTTTATATTAATTTCCAAAACTATCTTAATTTTTTGAAGGATAAACATGCTTTAATAGGACACATTCATACACATTCATGCAATCTATCCTTATAATACTTTATTCACTTCATCTTTTAATTCTTTTTGCAGAGTACTATCTTCCTCTCGCTCCTCCATCAAAAGCTGAACCTAGAATCAACATATACCAGTAGGAGTTAAAATGTGGGGAAAATAGTTTTTAGCTACATTGTACAAATAATTTAAAAAGTGAGAGTGCACTCAACTAAGAGGAAAAAAACCCTCAAAAAACTCAACAAAAACAATACAAGACCCTATCTGGGTCTAAAATGAGGAGAGGGAGAGAAAGCTCATTTCCTTCATTAAAAATCAGAGTGAAACATCTATAGTTAAACAACTTTATTAACAGAGTCAAGCAGTGATTAACATTCACATCTATTATGTCACATCATACAAATGTAAAATACAAAATTACTACAGTACAATATATATTCTCTGCATGATCCAAAATATTTGGTGGCCCCAAAAAACTCTCTTTAAAATTCAGCAGCTTATCAAAAATTAAAACCGTATTCTATTTAAAATGAAGATCTGTTAGCACAGAATTAGACTTCAAGAAATATCAATTTAGTACAGTTTGAGAAGTTGCAGGAGGATATGTTTGAAGGACACATTCTAACATGGTGTGGTAGGTACAGGAAACATCAGATTTAAAGCTTTTAAGCATAACTCATACAACCTAAGTTGTCAGCAGAAAGATCCAGTTATTTTATAACTAAAGCTAAAACTACTAAATTATTGCACCCAAATGTTAACATGAATATTAAGTGTAAAACTGTTTTTATAATATGAAGTGAAATCATTAACCACGTTTAAGCATCTCTTCTCACAGATAATCTATTAAGTAAAATTATACAGTATTGTCTAATTATTATGTCCATAAAAAAAATCATCCACCCTTAATTTGGTTATATATCCACAGAGGAAAACAGTAATGAATATGGTCAAAGTACAGCAGAACCCTTTTATGAGACTTATAGAGGGAGGGGACCAACACATTGCCTTGTAGGCTAACCATACTATAGTTGGCTTTCAGGAAGATAATGAGGCTTGCAAAATAGTGAATTCTGCATAATACCAAGCCATAGCATAGAGGGATTCTATGATAAACAAAAATTCTAATAAACGGAAAAACAATATTTTCCTAATTAACAATATGCTTGGCAAACTGATTTGGTTTTAAATGTAGAAGAGAAAAAAATCATTTAACTTCCCTCAAAATCATGCATACATTAAAAAAAACAATACATTCTGGGATACAAATCACAACAAACAGTTGCTATAATTTAAACACATACCTTAAAATTAATATGTATAATAATTAGGCATAAAGATAAAGAACTCTATACATACAATACCAATAGGGGAAAAGATCTACATGAGACTGAAAAAATTAGTCACAAGTCACCTGGAAAGCATTCAAGTGAAACTTTTTATGTAAAATTTAATTTTTAAGAGGCATTAGAAATATCTTCATATTTAATACAGTATGAAAGGTACTAAGTAGGTATACAATGCTCTTGCATGGTATTACTACTAGATAATATCGTCACGCAGTTCTTTATGGATCTGGTTTTTCATCTAGATTATCCCAGCCTTTTAACAATCTGAAGACCAATTTTCTCAAAGATTTCAACGCCTACACTTCAAGAACAGTACTAAAATCAACAGTTAGTGTTTCCCCCCTTGTATTATTTGCAGAAATAATGCCAAAAAGCAAAGCTGTATGTATTTTAAGGTACTACTAAAGAAAGGATTTTAATTGCAGTTATGCATGATACACTCTTCTCTTGGGAAGAATGATTTTGCACCGTTATCTGTTAATACATTCAATATGAATAATATATTAATCATATAAAGAAAAAAATACAACAAAACAAAACTGCGCCCCCCCAAACCCATACTTTTTTTCTTTATGGCAAATTATTTCAGTTAAATTTAGACCAAAGGGTTTAAGACAATTAAATTCTGGCATTTCAGTTATGCAGGATAATTTAGTACAGGACAGAAAAATTTCCACTTTCCTATCTTGAGGGTTTGAAGAAAAGGGGGACTAATTTAAACTCACTTTCAAGGTAAACCTACAATACATGCAAAAGGCTTGACAGGAGGGATTTATACCACCCTAGTCTGCTAGAATAAGGACTGGAAAATCAGACTAAATGGGAAGATTCTTCATGAAATACACTAAAAAACAAAGAATGAAAGTATGATGACCCCTTATAAGCACACGTCACCAAAGCAAAAAGGATACAAGAGTATTCACCTGAGATAAAACTTGTATCTGAATTATTGTGTAACTGAGTAGACAAAGCATTTCAATAGAGGAAAGTCAGTTGAAATTATTTTAAAATATACATCTGGTACTATTTTACAATATATGCAATTTAAGCAATTCAGATCAATGAAAAAGTTTTAACAAAAAAAATCACAGTGTTTACCAATATGTTAGTTACAAAATGTATGCTATTTATTCTTTTTTTAAAGATGTAATGGCTTGGTTAAGTGTTTTAAAATCTATTCTTCTGAAATCTAACTTGTGTCACAAAATCAAGTAGCAATAATGTAAAGCATCAGAACTGGCTCTTAAAGATTATTTACATGTTGACTATTTGGGAAATAATCAACCAAAAAAATATAAAAAAGTGATTTTTTTACATAGTATGAAGTTATTAAAGAGATTAGACAATACAAAAAGCAAAAATTTTTCCTGAATAAATGAGTATCTGTGGCACTAAGTTTACTTACTAATACTAAAACATGGAACTGCCAAACATGCATTTAAATTATATTAAATACACTTTCTGTTTCCAACTTAGGTTGATCAGCAGCTTTTGTTCTGTTAGAATCCTTCAAAGAGAGAAGCTCAAACAGGAAAAAAGAAGGCATATATAAAACAGTAAACACTGACCTCCTGAGGTTCCTACAACATAAAAATATTCAAGTAGAAAATCTACATCACTTAGCAGCGGCTATTTCTGTAGTTGAGCACACTAACAGCACTTTAGTGTGTAAGGAGCTGATGAAGTAAGCCGTGCTTCAAGCATGCCAAGAGGCAGAAACACTGGAATGTAACAAAGACAATCTCACAATTTCATAGACATTCAGCCAACATTCAAAACTATTAAGACTATACCACAAGAATTAAGTTGCTTATATATATATCCCATGATGTACTGTTTTATCAGAACAATAAATGGTAAACCAGAGCTTACCCAAAAGATAACTTAAATGGCTTCTGCAAATTCCTATGCTATACTAAGTATCTGAAATACAAATTAGGAAAACCCCTCAAGGGGGTGGGAGGGGGAATACAGAAACCCAACCTAACCTCAGGTTGCTAGTCACGTTTACTAATTTTTCTACTTTTAAATTAAATTTCCTTTTAACTTAAAAACAAGTGACTATCAAAAGAGCATATTCTATGTGACATAACTTCCTAATTGGAAACCAATATTTAGTCAAACAGGTGACAATGTTGTTTTTTCATTTAATATAGAATCACAGGTCCAAGTGATTTTATTGAAGGTTATTTCTATGTTTGTTTTAAAGTCTTCAGAGAATTTTGCCATTTCTTTCAATTTAATATATTTACTACCTATTCTACAATAGTAAAATATCTCCCCTATTAAATTCTGGAAAGTATTTAAAAAAAAAAAACCCCTACAGAATATCACTAGAATTTAAGGATAAAGTAACTAGCCTAATCAGGTTTTAAAGACTAACTTTAGAAGCAAATTTTCAGCTCCCCGGGAAGTAATGGTACTAGAAAGAGAAAAAAAACTGCTATGTCCCCTTTGGATCCAACGTATAATTTTTAAAAAACTGGGTAAGAAAATATCATTTAGTTTCAGGCTCTACAGACTGAAATTTGCAAAGCCAAAGTACAGGAAAGAAGGTGAAAGAACATGTTAAAAAAACACATACACACACACAACAAAAACCTTTCTGCATGCTGCCATGCATTTGAAAATTTTTTAAATGGTATTTATAAATTCACACACATACAGCTCAAACTTCAGTGCAATGGCTGTATCATTCAACACCTTTAGGAGAATAGAACCATGCAAAGAGGAGCAACTGCTTATAAAAATGGTTATTCAGTATTTATTCTGCAATGCAAAGGTGACAAACTAAAATATAAAAAGGTTGTTATGGCTTAACATTTTTGTTGCAGATTAAATATGCAGCATTGAAAAATGGAAAGGTGTGGCTTCATCTCTGACCAGCAGAGTTAAAAAGAAAAATCTCTCCATTTTCCTTCATCATCATGGGATACACTGTTCAGGCAATCCAAATTAATAAAGACTTGCACTTTCATATGGAGACAAGATCAAGTGTACCAGTTAGGATTTCACATTCACAGTATATAAGAAAATACACATGGAAGGAAAAGTAAAGGGTTAACTTAACAAGGATTTATTCACAGGAATACATGTAAGTAGAGAAAAATAACAGAAAAGCTAAACAAATGAAATGAAGAGGATCCAAATCAACTTTCACTCTGTAGCTTTTTACTTGCACCCTGTGTGCATATATCTAGGGCACAGAGGGCCACCAACATGCGCCAAAACAGTGTAGGAACCCTGCATTACATCCATTAACTTAAACATATCTTTAAGATCATGCTTTGAACAAAAAAACCAAAAAAACAAAACAAAAAAAAGCTTAGAAGGCAATATGTTGAGTGGGAATAAACATTGAAATATAGTAATCATGTCTTCAACTTCTACATTTGTCTTTATGTGCCAACTAACATTTATGCAGCCTCTTACAGATCTTTTACCATGTAATTTGAGTTTTAGAAGTTTTGATAAAATCACTAGTAGTATATAACCATGCAGAAAGCACATCACACTGACAGCACAGAGGCAAAGATTTTGCACAGGTATATCAGCTTTCCACATTGTGCAGGTTACACACAGTACAATATCAATCTTACTCCTAACAGATCCTAATAAGATATCTCAAGGCCTAGCTGTAAACTACAGTACTTTATATATCTATATTCTTAACAAAAATAAAACCCACAAATCTTAAAAAGGAATTTTAAATGCAGGGCTATAATGAATTGGTAAACTGCAACACAAACTGGCGCAACAGAGGTAAATGAATACCAACCTCACTCTACGTGATGCAAGCATGCTACTTACTTTCCCACTAATTTACTTTCAATCACTATGAGCCAGAATGCATGCCTGAACCTTAAACTGCACTTTAAAAATAATGTCTTGGCCTAGAAATTAAATCTAATGAAGTACAACCATCAAATTATATCCACTACATTAATGTTTTAATGCAAAACCAGGAGTTCAATCTTTAGTTTGAAATGTCCAACCCCAGTTATTCCTCCCTCCCTGCCCACCCCACAAAGGTAAAAGGAGTGACTCATTTGGCATTTCACAGGGTGTTTCTTTGTTTAAATTAGTTTTTTTTTATTTCCAACTTTTTTGGGGGGGTACCTTAAATTGCTTCCAAGAACCTGCTTCTACTATGGGTTGGCAAGCTGATTTTAATTCTATTAGCTTCATTTGTGTAGTTCTTTATCAGCATGCAAAAACAAGTCCCCATCGTGTGGGAAAATTTATTTTAAAAAACTTTTAAATTAAAAAATAAAAAAAAAAGCTTCTTTACTGTTTGTAACCCCCTTTCTTAGGTTTCCTTTATTGTGCGCTATAGAAATTTTCCTCTCTCTTTATCTCTATGCATCATTTATATGGTTCTTGTTTTGGTACAATTCCCCATAACATTCCAGAATGTACTGTTTTGTGAGCAGAATGAATAGTTTTTGCTTCTTCACATCCAGTGCGGAGTTGTAATTGAAGACAGATTTCCACCCACAAAGGCTCCAGATGTTAAAACGTTTCCCAACAGCGACTTAATACAGTGACGGCAACACCTCCCTCCCGCCCCTCCCAGTAGGGTTGGGATTGTACTGTATTCCCTACTGGTTTACCCTTCCCCCCTGTAAAGGGTAACATTTTCCCTGGGTGCAGAGGCTCCCTCATAGTCTCCGAGACTGAAGGACCTGTAAGAAAAGAAAACAATTTTATACTTTAACAATTGTTTTTCTTTTAAAGTCAGTGGATCACAAAATCAATCAAGTCACAATGCTGTATCTCTACCTAAAGAAAACGAGATATTGGACAAACTGTCCGAGATCATAACCACGTTGCTTCCTTCTCTTATTGCTGTCAACTCTCATCTGCATCAGACACATATAAGTGACACCAAGCTGGGGACATGCACAGGGAAGCATGTAGCACTTTATATAGATAAAATATAGATAAAATGCACCCTGCAGGACACTATCAATTTAATTCTTTGCCTCCTTTTGCGTTACAGGCCACAATGAGAACCAGTTATTTCTTACATAATAGGTTGACCTACTTTCTTCATAGCTAAATAGCACTTTTTTAGGACAATCACTTTCCTTAGTGACAATTACAACTCATCCTTTTTTTGCCAGTATTCCTAATAGAAAGCAAACAAAAATCCAATCTATCTAAAAAAAATGATCAAACAGCATTACTTATTTTTGATTGTCAAATGTTTTTACTTAGGAGGCACTAACGGTGTCCACTACATTCAGCAAATTATCAAAAAGTAAAATTTTACACTTGACTTTTTCATGTTCCTAAGTAATAATTCTTCTGACTCAATTTTACTCAGTCATTTCCTATACTCTAAAGGATGCTTGATTTTCCTGAGGACTTTTTCATTGGTAGCAGTTAAAAAAAAAAAAATACAACCCTCACCCAAGGATATGTTTATTGTTTTTAGAGAGGGAGAGAGAAATATCAATTCGTTGTCTCCCAAACATTCCCTGACCAAGGATCAATCCTGCAACCATTTTGGTGTACAGGATGATGTTCCAACCAACACAGCCACCTGGGTAGGGGCTCGTTGGTAGCAGTTTTAATGATCAAAAGAACATTAAGAAATAAATGTAGATTACCGGGAGACTGTAACTAGTACCTGACAGTGGAACTTTCACAACAAAACTAGTAACTCATGCCAAACTCTGGACATTTATAAGAGGTTCATTTGAGTTCACAGAGGGCAATTAGCCCATCTGTGGAGAAGTACAAGCAACCCTTTTTCTCAGCCTCTGAAAAAAGGTAAGAATACAAAAAAGGCAGGAAAAGATACTACCCACTTTTATCTCTAATTAGAAAATGAGAATTACTGTACACCTTGTCTTAGAACAGTTAATTCCTAACTGGTGATATGATAGAGACCAGAGAAGGTAATAAATCTGAAAGTGCTCAAGACTCAGTTCACAGTTGAATCTTTTGGCCCCTAATGCCACCTACTACATTCTCAAAAGAGAATTAAGCACTTTTCCAAAATGCTAAGACCATAAAACAGCTAGTAAGACTCAAGACCAGTGGCACAACCCACACTGAAGGGTCTGAGACATTCCAGAGGCTGCAAGTCTATTTCTACTGTTTTCTTAGGTTAATTGGACAACTTGTATGTTGAAATCTTTTCAGGTTTAAAATCTAGCTCACAGTAGACTAGAAGCAAGCAAAAACTCCAACATAAAAGGTAATTCAATTTGCTATACAATTGCTGGACATACACTGAGTATATTCTCTTGCCTCCAGTAAAATAGATCTCAGTTTATGCCTGAAAGCTAAAAAAGTGCATCCCCTGGTTGACTGTACTGACTCATGCCCTTAACATCTATCTACTGAACCAACTCAGTGTGTCAGGCAATATACCCAGTTTTGGCATGACATATAGTACAGCATTTAATCCTCAAAAAAACTCAATGAAGGAAATGAGGCTAAGAGACCAGACTGCTTAGTTCAACTTAACAAGTACAGAAAGTCTCAAGGAACAAGAGTCCAGGTGGACTTACTCCTGTTACCCCAGATCAAAACAATTTTCCATTGCCCATTTTAAAACACAATGTTGGGCCCATGGTAGGTCCTCAATAGAAATGTATGTTGAAGACTGAATACTACATATTCTTAGCTACCGAGCTAAAACCCACTTTCAATTCTACTTGAGTTTTCCCTAAAGCTTATTACACAGAAAGTCCTTGATATATCAGAGACTAAATTCATGCTTTAAAACTAGACTATTTCTACTGTGGTGATCTCTTATAGGGCAAAAAAGAAGAGCTAAAGCCATGTTAAGTAACCTAATTAGCATACCAGCTTGGGTTTCTTTCTATTGAGGATTCATAGTGGAACCATGCATTGTATCTTGGCTTGATGGTTCTCTAAAAAATTCTACTTAAGTAATGAAAGTCTAATATAGCACAAGATTGTTTTATTCAACCTCTGTAGAAAACAAATAGCTCTATTCTGTTCAGTAGTTTTAGACTGCAGTCCTAATTTTCTTTATCCTGAAAAATTCCAAACTTCTCACAACTTACCCCTAATTACGGGACTGCAGCTTAAGTGTATGAGGTTAAACACCATAAAAAGCTGCAAGACGCTCTTTTAAGGGAGGCGGAAACTGGTCAGAGAAACGCCTCCAATTTTCATCCCCAACTTGATTTTTAAATCCATGAAGGATCTGCAAAGGATAAAAAAAAAAATAATTTATCAGATGAGATCGGGTGCATTCAGGGTGGTATGACTATAGATTTATCAAAAACAAAAGATAAAAACTCAGATCTTCATAGCTTCAGAAATCAAACACTGTTGATTTTATCATTATAAAATTTTAACCATTTTAAAGTAGCAATTCTCAAACTTTACTGGATTCTGCACCATTCCATGTCTTCCTAAAGACATCTCACTGAATATGCTCAACTTTGTTCTCAGAGGATTAGAACTGAGCAAGTGTCCTAGTAACAGATGTTTGTTCACTAAGCAATCTCTGACATTATACTTATGAAAAAAAAAAAGTATATAATTCACCCAAGGAATAAAATTTCTGTGCCATACTAAGTTTTTCAAGTTGGAAATATACAAAGCTTTGGCTTCCTGGCTGCAAATATAGGTCACTAATTTTATTATTAGGTGATTAAAATGTGTAACAGTATTTTACTTCTTGCTTTGTTACAGCTGAGTGTCAGCTACAGTTAATCAAAAGGAGGGTACTACTAAAATAAAGAACTACAACATAGGTTTAATCTCTGTGGAGACCACTTAGATTTTCTTTGTTCAACAGTTTATATTATACTCTAAATCCTAGCCAGCCATCTTTGAAAATACATATACTAATTTTCACAGGTGGGATAGTGGCCTGCTTGGGAAAATATTTTCAAAGTGTACTCTCTACTGATAGTTATTGTATCTTAAGGAAAGATCAAGCCAACTTTTTTACTGAGAACAAACATTATAGGTTGTAAGTCTACCAATATTGATTTGAAGAGCCTAGTTTCATATGAAATATAAAAACAACTTAAACTTTCCAACTAGGATAGTAACAATCCCAAGATATGTATCATAAATCCTGTTTAGTTACCTTACAGAACATGTCTCTCAGATCATCTTTTGGGTTAATCCATGATGCAACAGCATCACAAAAAAATATAAAATCCTGTAACAGGCAATAAATATATTTTAGATCGATTTATATGTATCAAGCAAGTGAAACAAAAGTAAGCTTCAGAATATATCATGATAGAATCCTAGCTAAAACTTAAAAAAAAAGTCAACTGTGATCATAAAAAATTGTAAGCAATTGCTTAATGATTGTTTCTATTATCTCTATCATGAATAAACCTCTGCTAATTCAGCTTATACTTAATGCCCTTTTGTATTCTATTTTATATCATAAAACAAAACCTGTCTAGTAAATGTTTAACATCAGCAATGGACTGAAAGCATCAATTAAAAAAGCCTTCACTTATCAGATTAAAGAATTATATAAATCCAATAATCTACTCAGTTCTGAGTAGCCTAAAAATAATCTAAAGTTAGTTAAAAGCATACAACAAATAAGCTTGATTTGAAGTATAGGAATTACTAGATATAAATTTCCAGACCCATCTTCAGGTAGAAACTTAAATGACATGACCAAAGTTAGAAAAACTAATTACATACCTACAAGTAACAACTAATCCAACTCAACCCAACCCAACTGAAACAAAAAGAATAAAAAACCTAATACCAAATGCTTAGGAGATAATCAGGTTATTCTGACTATTAAGAACAAGGTGATGAAAAGTATATGCTTTAAATATTTCATTGAAATATTTTTAAGTATAGAGTATCATACTGAAAAAATTCAAGATATGGCTGATGTCCTGACATGTCAACTACTTTATATTTTATTATTAACTTTGGAAAACCTCATTAATTTTAAAATTTATTAATATTAAAGTATGTGTATAAAACACCTACTGAAGCAAATAAAATCCTGTGTACGTAAAGTTTATGGCTTATTCAAATTATGTCTTCCAAACAGCAAAGTATGATGTTAAAAAACATACATATACACTTCTAGAATTTGTAATTAAAACTTTCAACAGAAAACCCTTTAGATGTTTTCTTTTAACCATATCCAAATACACATGTAAAAAGTAGAAATTTCTACCAATTCTGAAGTTGGTAGTGATCCCATGGCCATATACATGTGTTATTCCACACTGACTCAAAAAAAAAAAAAAAAAAAAAAAAAAAAAAAAAAAAAAAAAAAAAAAAAAAAAAAAAAAAAAAAAAGTAACTAAAACCCCTGTGGGAAAATACTCCTTTTTAACATGGTACACATGATATGATACCTCTAAAATACATACATTTAAGGTGACACAAAGTTCTTAAATATTGGACAAAAAAAATTAATAGTAGGAGGTTATTTTGCAGCTAGGGACCATCTCTAAAGATAGTATTAGCTTATTTTAATAGTAAGTAAGTTATTAATGTTTTTACAGATGTGAAATTAGTCAAAAATTAAGTTTTCCAGTTCTACTTTCTAAGTTTTCAATGCCTAACACCTACATTAATCTAAAATTTAGAAGTTGGTAATGCTAAATCCGAATTAAACAACACAGTAATTAGTACCAGACAGGAAATAGCAAAAGGTTTCAACTAAAAAATGGTCAAAGCACCCATCTCTTTAAAGTGGAAGGTCGTTTTCTTGAAAGCCTTGCTTATACTTTCTCCCTTTACAATGATCTGTTGAGGAACCTGGAGCTTTTAACTGGGGGTTGTAGTTTGTGGATCATATACATGGTATCAGTCAACATGTTCCTATTTTGTGTGTTGCAAATTGGCAGTTGAATCCAGGGGTTTGATCAGACTCATGCTTGATACTATTGCCAAATATTTCTTAAATGCCAAAATTGTCTAAATATAATAAGAACTAAGACAGGAAACAAAATAAAACAAAATAAACTACAAGCTCTCAAAAACAAAGCAGTTTCAATAGTTGATTCAGTATTCTATTTTATTCACTACTAAGTGATTTCTTAAGCTTGATTCCAAGTAACAGAAAGAGTATCCTACCATTTGCTCACTCTCTAAAGTGTAGATATCCTCAACCTAAACAAACTGATATTCAGGAATGGGAAACATATACCAAGTGAATACATGAGGTCTAAATGTGAATGAAAGAAGCTTTGGCTTAATTCAATACAAGAATGCAACTTTATCTCCCAATCTTCAACTTCTATGTTTCATACAAAGAAAAGATTTAGGAGATAAAAAACAGGCACTGTCATTTCAAAATATTAGGAAATACACAACATTTTAAATATATAATTTGTTTTAGTATCTTTGAAAAGTATGTAAATATATGCAATATTTTAATAAAAAAAGTGTTAAAACATTCCTTCCCTTCAAAGCTTTATTATTCAGAACATTACAAATTAAGAACAAAATCTGGTGAAGGTCTTACTTGGATTACTCCGCTGGGATTCACACTGATCATGGTACAAATGCCACGGAATGCTGAATCCTTTTCCTCATTGTCCCTTATGTTTCTCAGAGAGGTGCACCTATTAAATTATAGAGTGCAGTTTAGCATTTAAGTAAGAAGCAGGTTCAATTACAATACTAATGGACAGTATTTAATGGAATAAGCACCACAGTGTAATGTTTATATTCAAAGAATTTTCATAAAGCTTAAGTTTCTCACACTTCCTGTATGTGGGCCATCTAATCCCAAATAGTGAAAGCCTTGATATTCATATTTTCTTATTAATAGATTGCATCTATGAAATGGACAACTCTCCCATTTTAATCTCCCATTTAAACTATTAATGAGCTTTAGCTAAGAGTAAATTACCAATTAAAAAGAAACATTATGACTTGTATTCCATTAAACACTACTATATATGACTTGAAAGATTATCAACTGAAAGAAGCAGAATATAGGATATACTGCCACAATATAAACTATTATTTCGGAACTTATGGTGTAGATGTTTGACTTTTATATTATCAAGCAAATAAGATTTTTATACATTACAAATTTAAACATGTATTTCTTAATGCAATCCAAGTTTTCAAATTAATTCTAAGAAAGAAACAATGCAAAAACCTAAATTTATAGAATTTGCATGCATTTTTATTTTATTGGTGGATATTTAAATGCTTTATATATATAATCAAGCTTTGTAACACAGCAAGCATGTGACAATCTTATCCCATGCATCAATTAGTCGTTAGCCACAACATAAAATAAATATACATGACAATGCTACTGAAAACCTCACAAACCTGATAGGACAAGATTAGTCACATGGTTGGCAATGATTAAGGATTGTGATTTTTGTAACCAACTGAAAATATATCTAAAAGTGAGATAGAAAGAGAAAGAAAGAGTGAAGAAAAATGAATTAAAAAAAAAAGATTGAATAATACACACCAGGGTCTTATAAACTGCTGTAGCATGGGGGCCACCTCTTGAGGACAAACGTAACCAAGACGACCAATTGTTATTGCTAAGGTAACGCAATCACGGTTATACACCACCAAACGCCAACCAAGACATGAGCAAATGAGGGGGAAGGAGAAAAAATAAAGAAAAAACAACAAATAACTCAGAAACAGAAACCAACAGAATTTGTGTATGATAATAAACATAAGATTTCACCAGTGCTGTTTATTACCACCCCCTAAAATAAGGGGCAGCAACATATATGGCATACTCTTGAAAAAGGAAAAACAAAAGGAATTAAAAAAACTTTAAAGATTGAGAGAACACCAAAAACCATGATGAATTGCTTTTCTCGCTCAGTGAAGTGGCAATATAGTATATTTTCTGGTAATAAAAAGATGAGCGATTAAATAGATGATTTAGACGTTCTTCCAAGATAGTTCAAATTTCAGAATTTAATAATGAAATCTATGTTCCCCCCAAGAAATACTACTAAATGTGAATGACTACATTTCTGAATTGTCTTTTCAAACTCACTTTTCAGTTACAACAGTTAAAATTTCTTCCTCACTTCACATCTGTTTTTATAAGTGATTTCTATTCTTTGAAAATTATCTAGAAATTTAATCCAAATTTTGGTGAAGTCTTTTTGTTTGTTAACATTTCCAAAAAAAAACAAAAAACAAAAAAAAAAAACCAACCAAAAAAAAAAAAAAAAAAAAAAAAAAAAAAAAAAAAAAAAAAAAAAAAAAAAAAAAAAAAAAAAAAAAAAAAAAACCCCCAGTGGACTATTTGTTGCCTGTTATCAAAATCAACTGTCAAATTTTAGGTGTTATGGTACACACTGAATGGATTCAAAAATTGCTAATTTCATACCACATTTGACATAAAGGAAATTCAGACAGTCCACTGTGATGACATGTGATACGGGACCAAAGGAACAAATATTCTGTCCTTACTATAAAAGACACAGCACAAAATAGATAACATTGTACTGGTTACATGCTAATATTCTATGTAAAATGGGAATTAATCAAACATATATTCACCATCAAAATTCAGTAAGTCCTTAAACTTAAAAGGGCTAAAATGCAACTCAGAACTGCATTCTGCAATTCAAAGGTACATACATATAAATACATTTATACACAACGGGAAAAAAAAAATACAAACAGAAACAAACCATGAAGTGCTTTAATGGTGTTCTCTCAAAAACTTACAGGTTAACCTTTCATAAAAAAAGGGTGGGGGGTAAAGAAAAATGTTTAAGGATTACTTGAAGCAAACTACACAGATAATACTAAAATCCAGCAGATTCATATGAAGCAAGAGAAAGAAAACCTATGTTCAAAAGACACAAACTACGCAACATTCTCATTAAACAGGCAAGTATGAACAATCCAATGAAACATGCAATAAAGCAGATGATGGTCCATTGAAAAAGTTCAGTGTAGGATATACTACTCAGGAAAAAAGCAAGTAACTGCATACACCAAAGAACTGGCTTTATGAAATATTAGGATAATAGTAATTAAGTGGCTAAAATCTGTAGATATTAGCCATTGACAATGATTTTACTTAATAATTACCTCCTCCCCTTTTGGGTAAGGAATGAAGAAAACATTTTCTGCAGCCACTTGTATTAAGAGTAATCCAGTGAATGCCAAGTGTGTTTCTCAATCATATCAATTCAATTAATCAATTTGAAGGATATTATCCACTACCTTCCAATTTATTTAGGGTAGAATCATACTTAGAATATAATCTTATAGATAAAGTCAAATTTGTTAAAGGAACTATAACAAATTTACCAGCTGATATCCCACAAGAAACTTTAATATACATTACACTCAACATTTATTTGCAGTTATGCATTCACATTTAAAAATAAATAGGAAGTTTCTTTAGGTTCAACAGTAATTTTATAATGGCAAGTGTTCCAAATCTGAATGTCATGTATAGGTACTGCATTCTAAAGAGACAAAAACCTGACAAGATTCCATAACCATCCTACACATAGATTTTTGTACTTTTCAGCAAGAAAATCTAATTCACTTTATGATATAAACAGTACCCATACAGCCAAACAGCCATATAACTGTCTCATAATTAAAAGATTTCCTTCCATACCAATAAACATCCATTTTAATATTAGGATAAAATAAACTTCCCATAACTAAAAATATATATGAAAATGCCCTTGAAAACAAGTTTTCTTATTTAGAAAACCCTTTTTTAATCTTTGTCCAGTATTTGGTAAGACCTTCGAAGACTATGAATATTTACTGGAATTATCTTAGTACATAAAGAAAGAGATGTGTCTGACAGAAAACAAAATTTACCTCTTTTATCATTATTAGCAAAAGTCGAAGGTAGAAAGAAATCACCCTGAAATGTGTTCAACAGTATGGAAGGTACTCTTTAATATAAAACATGCTCTTAATAAATGCAAAAGAGAAACAAGCCTCCTGAATAAAAATCCCACAAGGTACTGCTTAAGTTCCCAATTTGAAGGAAAGTATACAACAAAATAGAAAATATGTATGTATATGTGCCATTGTAAACCAATTAGTTACTACACTGCAATCTACTTTTGGCCACATTCTCAAAGATGAAAAAAAAAATCATTACTTCCCAGCTCCCAGTTACTCTTGGAATTAATGTAAAAGTAAAATTCATATTGTTTCAAAGTTATGTTAGCTGGGGTCCATTATAAGACATATTAAAACACAAGAATAGGGGAGAAAAGTGTTATGGAATGCAATTAAAACAGTACATTTCATTAATGAGGATCCAAAATAACTATTAATAATAAACTAGGTTTCTAAAGCTAGCTTTGGTTTCTCTACGCATCTTAATTTAAAATTCAAAGGCAACTAATTTGCTCTTCACCAAAACAGTTCAGTCATATGGTACCTGTATTCTCTAACAACGTCTTTGGTGTGTTGGGTCTGTTAATGATTTCTACAAGCTGGTGCAACACCATAGGAATATAAGGCTGCATCTCTATACCTAGATCATCCCCAAAAGAGAAAAACAAAAGAAAAATTTCAATGTTAAAATAGCAATTCTGCTTGCTTTATTAACTGTGACACAAGTTATTTATAAATATATATAACTCATTTGAATTTAAAAACAAAACACAAAAAAATTAAAGTATCTAAAAATTTACACTTTTAAAGAAGAAAAAAAATCTTACCCATTTGAATAGAGATTTCTCCAATTGCCCAAGTGGCATTATTGCAGACTGAAATGAACTCTGGATTTAGGTTGGTTCCCAATATTGGCATGAAATCAGCTAGAAAAAAAATGTTTTAAAACCTATGTAGTAAACTTATCAACAGCAGTGTATTGTGCTTTCAAGATAATCTACTAGGTGGAAACTGAAATGCAGGCAAGAAATAGCAGTATTTTAAAGGTGTTGGTAAATATTTATCTTAAGAAACGGAGAGAGGCAGTATCTGAACTTTCATGTGAAGTAGACCAGAAAACATTAAGTTTTGGTATATTTCAGATCTCATTAAAAGGAGCTGGTCAGAGTACTCTCTCTTGTCACCAGACTGAGAAAACTCAAAAGTAAGGAAAGCATGGTACATTAGAATTTTCTTCAAACCCAGTTTTTCACATGCACAATTTTTTAAAAAAATCAGTAATTTTGGTTTTTAAAATAACCTTTACCCTAGTGCTCAGATTGTGGTCTCTAAACATCATTTTCCACTTAGCAAGGATGGGGGCTCTCAGAGAAATGTTTCATTGTAGGTGAAAGGCAGCAAATGTACCAAAGAAACCTAGGCTACTTCATCACCCCAGAGGAAACTCAGGAGCTAACTTAAGCTCCCAATGCCTACAGGTAGGAAAATTTGAATATTACCGAGTTCACACTGACACTCAAAAAACAAACACAAAAACTAAACTCTGGCCCTGGCTGGCATAGCTCAGTGGATTGAGCGCAGGCTGCAAACCAAAGCATCACAGGTTCGATTCCCAGTCAGGGCACATGCCTGGGTTGCAGGCCACGGCCCCAGCAACTGCAGATTGATGTACCTCTCTCTCCCCCCGCCCTAAAAATCAATAAAATCTTAAAAAACAAACAGACAGACAGACAGACAGACCAAAAAAAACCCCCTAAACTCTGGAACATCAAATAGATACCTGTAGAGGATGCTAGGAATCAATTCATTATTTTGAAAACCGGTAAAGAAAAAAATATCAAGCAATTACCTGCCTCTCCTATATGATGTATACTTCAGGGAAATAATTTGATATGGAAAATGTCTCTTACATATGTATTTTCACTATTAAATGAAGAATTAGAATAGCATTTTTGAAAACCCTTAATTCATTAGTGGGTCTAAAACCAGGGTTTCTCAATTTTAGCAATACCGATAATTTGGGCCACCTCATTCTGGCATTGGGTGTATGTTTGTGTGTGTGTGGAGGGGGAGCTGTTGCATGCATTGTATGATATTGAGCAATATCCTTTGCCTCTGTGCACTAACTACAAAGCAGTAACACACCCCCAGTGTTAAACAAAATGCAAATGTTCTGTGGGAGGAGGCTAAGCAAAAAATGGCCATGGTTGAGAATTGATAATCTAGAAAATAATCATTATGCTTGATAACATAAAAAAAAAAGAACTAGACACTGTGTACCTTCTATAGAGGGGACACATGACTGATCAAGTCTTGTAAAACAAGAATTCATCACAGTTTCACTTAGGGTAGTCAGGCTTGAACTTGATAACTTGTTTTAGTACATCATAATTAGTGTTATTACTCAAAGCTCAGAAATACAGTTAGTTATTCACAAGTACAACTGGGAACTGGGTGAAGAATAAGTTTGGGGGTATAATATATGACATTACGACTATAGTTAATAATTCTGTATTGTATGTTTTAAAGTTGCTATGAGAGCAGATCTTGAAAGTTCTTTTTTTTTTTTTTTAAAGATTTTATTTATTTTTAGAGAGGGAAGGGAGGGGGAGAGAGAGAGAGAGAGAGAGAGAGAGAGAAAGACATCGATGTGTGGTTGCTGGGAGACATGGCCTGCAACCTAGGCATGTGCCCTGACTGGGAATCGAACCTGCGATGCCTGGTTCGCAGCGCGCGCTCAATCCACTGAGCTACACCAGCCAGGGTGAAAGTTCTTATCGTAAGGAGAAACTATCTTTGTAACTATGTGAGGAGATGGATGGTAACTAAACATGTTGTGGTAATCATGTCACAACACACACACAACGTGTAAAACACAGCAAATCATTATTTTGTGTACCTTAAACTTACAGAATGTTGTGTCATTTATGTCTCAATAAAACTGGTCAAGAAAAACCCTAAAGCAACTAAATGAAAAAACTTTTTAGTGCTGCCTGGTGTGGCTCAATGGCTTGGGCATCACCTTGCAAACCGATCAACGTTTCTCTTCCTCCCAGCCCCCAACAACGAATAAATAAAATCTACAACTATCGTCCAAAATGATGGGATACAGAAATGGGGAAAAAACCCCAAAGTCCCATTTAATTCATGGGTTTTGATGCAATTCAGGTTACATTATTCAAGGAATCCCTTCTTATCTTCACAGAAGGCCAAGACAAATGCTATGATATTAAAACAGAAACAAATCATTTACTTTTTAGGTAAACTGAAAAGTTTCCCATGATATCTGAAAACATATATTGCTTTATCATGAGAAAACTTACTATTTCTGGGTACCTACACTGAAAAAAAAAAGAAACTATTCAAAAAGCATCCATGAACTATGCATACAGTACACTGAGGCTTCAAAGGCGGGCATGTCCTTTACTCTAAATTTATGTTTCTCCAACTCTTTTCCAGTCACATGACTGCCTAATAAGCTGCTGCCTAAAGAGCGAGTTCAAGAGAACAAAGAAGTTCCCATCCTGCCTGCTTCAACTAGAGCATCTTTAACAAATGTATGTTTGTAAATGTTGGGATTCCATGAAATCACAATTTAATAATAAAAAATATAGTTGATGTTAAAAATCATATTATAGCAGTAGAAAATATTCATACCTATACAAGGCTTAACATGCTGAAAGCAAGCTTTTGTCAGATCACCTAACAGGGCGAAGGAACTCTGTCGAACTTCTGGCATTTTATCCTACAAGAAATAAGAAGAAATTAACCCCAATGCGACCCAGAGAACCAGGCTTCAAATCGTTATAACTGAACCAGTCTTACCTGCATGCACTGATACATTAGTGTTAGAATGTTACTTCGGGCCACTAGCTGTTCAATGTTGCCTCCAAGTCCTTCAGCCAGGCCACTGAGTAAATCAAGAGCCACTATCATAAAATCTTTATCTGGAGCTTCATATTGATCTGGTTGAGCATTGTTCAGCTGAAATTAGACACGATTTTCTTTTAAAAATTTCCTTTAAATCAATTATTGAAATAGTTTGTATACATTATACCTGTCCTTAGAAAACCATTTACGATGCCAAGGGAGAGATACAAAAATTTTTAAATACCATGGCTTGCGCAAGAGTCTTCTGTACTAGGTTTACACATCGCTGATACACAGGTTCACAGTATGGGAGGAAGCCAGACTGCAGGGCTGTGGCAACTGAAGACAGGCACTAGAAAAAAATAAAGTGCACGTGTGAAATTTCTGGGTGCAGTTAACATTGTAAGAAATGCTTCTGTGTGTACTAACTAAGACCCTGGTTATTTCTGGGCTTGCCCTACCAGGCTACAGCAGCAGTTTCTTTTCAAAGCTCTCCTTTGTGTGCCAACTACTGCTGGCAAGCTTGCTGGCTGGTCAGGGGAGTTTTCCTCAGAAAAAAAGTAAAAATGTTTCTATAATGAATGTTATCTTTCGAGAACAGATTAAATGTATGCATTCCTCCTCCCCGCCCCTCAAATATAAGAAGTGTATTTATTTATCCTCCCATCCTTGTCAATGCTGTAGGTCAGGGGTGGTAACTCATTTTCACCAGGAGCCATATCAGCCTTGCAGTTGCCTTCAAAGGGCCGAATGTAATTTTGGGACTGTATAAATGTAACTACTCCTTAACTAGGGGCAAGGAGCTCAGTGCTGCCGCTGGGTAAAAACAAGGTGCTAGGCCAGATAAAACAAGGTAGAGGGCCAGATTTGGCCTGCTGGCCTTGTGTTTGCCACCTGTCATGTGGGTGAACTTTACTGGGTACATCCTGAGACCCTGCCTGAAAAAAAATTTAGCCATAATAACTCTTCTTCTGTTGTTAGGCCCAGAATTAGTCATTTTCTTGGTCATAGTTTTTTTTTTTTTACTTCTCTGGCTAGGGACAATACATGGCAGAGGTGGTGACCCCTGAAATGATAGGGGGAACAAAAATGACAATGACTGAACTGGCTCTACCAATACAAAGTAAAGTCATTTAGGCTTAAGTTACCACATCTGGTAGTGTGTTCAGTTACTGAACTATCACATAAAATTTCTTTTTGGGTAAAAAACTATTTAGTACACACAGACTAAAATTTCAAACTAGACATAAAGGGTATAAAGTGAAGTCTCTCCTTACTAACATCAAGTCCCAATGCTGATTCACCTACATGTGAGTATATGTATCTAATGTAATATTATATAAACATATAATATTAGAAAATTAAACTATAGTTGACCTTTGAACTATGTGCGGGTTCGGGGAACCAAACCCCTGGCACAACTGAATATCTGTATATATCTTTGACTCCCCCCAAACTTAAGTTGTCTTCTGGTCTGCAGAAGATTGGTTCCAGGTCACACCCTAGAATATCAAAATCCCAGGATGCTCAAGTTACTAACATACAATGGGGCAGATCAATGTATCTAGTCACCCATATATATCCAGACTTCCAAACGTAAATCAGAAACAGTACGGGCATTTATGAGAAAAAATCTGCATGTAAGAGGACCCTCATAGTTCGAACCAGCATTACTCAAGGTTTAGCCATGGTGTAGTTATATATTTATATCAAAAAATACAATTAAGTAGAGACAGAGGTACATGATGTAAAAAGACCTCCACAATTTATTATCAGTTAAGAAGAACAGGTTGGAAAACATATATAGCATACCTCAAGTAAGGGAAAGAGATCTTTATCTTCATCCTTTAGCATGTTCCATTTCTGGATCAGCGGAGGCATTAGCATCTGTATATATTCCTATTTACAATGATGAAAAACACATAAAGCTCCACCATTATATGTAAACAAGTCCACTTTGAGTCTATGAAAATTAAAATCCATTTAGAGTAACTGTGTAAAATCATTACAGAATGTATTTTGAGACCCTCTTTGCACCTTTAAAATTTTTATTTATTTTGCCTATCTTTTTAACTTAACACAATTTTATTCTATTTTTAAGTCATCTTATATCCTTTTTGAAACAAAATTTATACAAATATATAAAAATTACTTGATCACAATCAGGGATGATTCATATAATTTTACTCTTTAGTGTCTGAATTTTTTAGTCCTAGGGCCTAAAACACATAAAATGGTTCTACTTGTACAGTATATCTAAAAGACAGGTTTACCTTACAGAGGCATTTATAGAGAAAGATTCATAATCATTTAAGTGTCCTTATTTAAACTAAATAAACCATACAATCAAGTAAATAAATGTAATAATGTGAAGAAGGGGCACTGATGCTAAAAGGTCTAATCTAAGACATTCAGAAAAATACAACCAAACCAAACCAAACCAACTAACACCACAAAGCAAACCCATTAACCAAGTTTTGCAAATCACTGCATCAAGTTTTAAGTATAACTAATGAACAGACAATTCCTTAGGACTTTCCATATAGCATTCATAAACAAAATCTATTCTTCAGCAGGGAATTTTGAACCATATTAAAATTTTAATATTACAAATCCAATCCCACCCTCTTCTACTCTGAACACTGCCAGAGACAGAGTTCAGCTCCCTAGTCATATTTCTGCTCTACCACTACTTACATTTGTAAGCTATTACCCCAATTTCTCGTAGTTTTATCTAGTGTATTCCCCACAGTTGTAAGTTCCAGTGAAAAAACAAAGATGACAACACCTTGAAATTAAGTAAAAGTTATAAAAATTTTACAGAATATATAACCTCTACTCCTTTTTCCTTTAATTACTTTACAAAGTGCTATGCAATTATCACACCAAGTACATATTTATTTTTTTAAATACTATTTAGGAAGTTAATACACTTTGCTGCCTTCTTAAAGTAGTAAACACTGTGTTGGTATCTCCCAAAAATTTTAATTTCCAAATACATGTTAATCTATTGATTGTAACCATGCTACATACTTTTTTCCCCCAAATACTTACTGGTTTGTTTAAATGATGTCCGACTGAATCTGCTAACGTTCCTATGGCATCATAAAGAATGAGCAAGTTCTTATGTTGGTACTTGCTAAATGCGAAGACCAAAGTATCAAGTATATAAGCAAGGTAAGGAACAAGTTCTGTACAAGCCTCCTCTTCTAGGGTAGCAAAGGCACTGTAATTAAAGAGAGCGAGAGAACAGTGTTGTGGAAAAGAACAATTGTAATAGAGATAGAAAACTAATTCTTTAAAGAATATCTATTTCCACTTTACATGCCCATCTCCTACAGCATCACACTGGACATTTATTTTATTATTTCTTTCCCATTCTTTATTACCTCTTTCAAAAAGACTGTCACCTATGGGCATCTATTTAACTACAATTAAAATATGTTGGTTCTTACATTTATTCATTCATTCAACAAATTTATTTCGTGTTTACTATTTAGTCACTGAGCGACAGGACATAGCAATGAACAAAATAATGCTGCATTCTCCGAGAAATGAACTCTCATTTATACTTTTTCCTTCAGATGCATACCAAGGGTGACAAAATGACACATTTAACACTCAAGACTGTTCTCTTTAAATAAACTTTCTCCTATAAAATACAAACAAGCAACATGTATTGCATACTTGGAAGTTGCCAAGAGCACCTGAGCATTATCACCATGCGAGAGTTACCTATGTGAGGTGAGGAATGTGTAACCCTGATCTCAGTGATCGTTCTACAATGTATATGCGCATCAAATCACGTTGTACACTTTAAATATATGCAATATTTGTCAATTATTCCTCAATAAGGTTAAAAAATGTTTCAGTCCACACTATGTTAAGAGTACAAAATACTAGTTACTACAAATTTGTCTGATGTATGGCTACACTGTATTAGAACAAATGTGCAAGAAAGGAAAAAAAATCTCGAGTCTCAATGTAATGACTTCAATTTAGACCTAAATTTGTCCTGGCTCTTTATTTCTAAAATTAAGGTTTGTATTATATTCTGTTCTACCAAGTCAGGAATTTCCTAAAGATACCAGGCTCAAGCCACTTGTTAATGAAAGTCCTGTTCATTAGCAGTACGTACTAGTTATTTTGTTCGCCATAAATTATATACTTGTTTAGTACTCCGTTTGACTAAGTTTAAAGACGGCAAGAATGTAAGCCCAGCATTTAGAATATGCCTAACAATTAGTAGAGAGCTAAAAAAGTGCCAAATAAATTACAGGAAACCAAACATAATCTGTATCCTGCCCCCATTGAAAAAAAACTTTAGTGATATTAATCATCAAAGCCTCCTTGTTCATCTTTCATGTTATTAAGAATTAGAAACTCAGATAATTGTGCTTCAGGTCTAGAAAAGTCCAACTCTCCTTTTCCTCTTGTTCCCCAAACTGGAATATTATTTAACTGCAACTGCTGGTCTTACATAAAAACAAAACAGCCCGAAACCGACAGAACAGCTACTTAGGTGGACACACTAAATGACAGACAACAGACTGCTGCGGGGCTTTCTGTGGAGTTATTGTAGTAGACCCGCAGGCTGACAGGAATCTGCTCCAGCCTTGCTACTGGTTCAAGAGTAGGACCTTTGTCCTCACCTCTCCAGATGCCTGTGGGAATTAGTGTAAAAGATAACTACTGTTATCATAGCCACTGAGAAAGCAAAACATTTAAGAAACAGCAAGGGTTGATGTCTATTAGTCACATTTGGATTTACAAAATCGTAAGGTGAAAGCTACAGATAATAAAAAGCCCATTAATGGTTTAATACCAATATTCCATCACAAGCTTGAAAATTAGTTTCTCATTGAAATACCCACTCCTCTCCCACACAGCGAACATTTTGTTATTTGAATCTGTCCCACCTGCAGGCAGCTTCCTGTACTCTCTTGTTGCTATCCAGGATACGCTTTAACAATTCTGTCATTAATGGCTTCAGGTACGTGTCTGGGGGCTGGCTGACTACCCAGTGTGCATAACGGCTCAGAGTCCAGCATGTTATGGAACGCACAAGAGCCTTTTTATCAGAGAGGCACTGAATAAGGTGAGGGATGAGCTCAGGCAAGTACGGAATCATGCCTTGCATGCAACCTAGAAAAACAAAACAAAACAGACATCTTTCAGAAACTGCTAAAATATAGTTAAAACAAAACCATTTCAGTTGAATATTAAACTGACACATACGTTCATGAAAAATATTCAGATTATCTTCATTGTATTAAATATGCTGTAAAAAAATCTGATCTAAAATATCAAAAACTGAAACAAGACCTAACTACCCCTAAGCACCTTCCAGCAGGGTTAGGAAAATTCATTTTACTTCTGCTACACAAATTATGACTTTTAGAGATGCCTTTAATATGCTTCATTTCTTCTAGATAGATGTTTATAGTTAGGAAAAAATAACCTATAGAGAATGATGACACTCTTTTGACTTATCACATTTCTTACACTTACATATAGAACAGTTATTTTTCTAGCAATGGGAATGCTTCTGACATCTGAGCCCTTGTCCTCTCATTATGTTCCCTTTATCATAACAGAAGCATTTGCAAAATAGCTATCTGGCTGGGGTTAGAAGCAGGCCTATGGCTGTTTAGTTAATAATTGTTAATCAGTTCAAAGGAAACACTTATTCTAAGATGGCTTTTGGATTCAAACATCCTTTTTAAGGTTAATGTGGATCACTTAAGTCTTCTCAAACCCACAGCAGCAACATAAGAACAAAATGTGTAAATTCAGGAGTGAATACTCTTTCCGTACAGAGTAACAACTCATTAAAGTAGCCTAACCACATTACTGCTAATTATTAAGGGCTTTACAGTTCAAATGTGACTTCAACTTACCTTCAGCAATTGCTCCTAAAACCAAGATGCCTGATTCTTTAACGACCCATTCATGATGAAAAAGTAATTCTTTCAAAAGGGGCAAAATATGTGGCAAAAGCTCATCACGATACACATTTGCAAGAACATCTAGGGCAGCGGCAGAACATTTTCCTAAGAAAATATATTTATCAAAAATATTACATTAACCTCTATTATCTTTTAGTTATGTAAAACGTATTTGTTGTATGTACATTTTGTTCATACTTCTATAGTTTCAAAGAAACCAATTAAATAAGCAGTCTTGTACATGAAAAAAATTCTGTTCACAAAAGTATTTTATGATCAAAAATTAGCTAACTAATTACAAATTGGAATCAAAAGTCACCAAGTACACGACACGTAAAATATCCTGGAAAACTTTCTTTACAGAGTAAGGCACCATTACTCTGACTATGTATCAATTCGAATTTCATTTAACATAATTTAGAAAAGAACAAAAAATTTGAAAAGAACAACAATATAATTAAGCATACAAATTTTTCCTAATGTGAACTAGGCACAATGGTTAATCACATACTATCAGACAATAGTAAAATCCTTTTTTAAAAAACTCTGTACCATTGGCCAGAAGTAACACTTAACTAACAAGGCTCTTATATGGTACAGCAGGTCCACAGAAATGAACATTATACTGCCACAAAACAGAATGAAATCTCTATGTACATATACAAAATGAGTTATATATAGAAAAAAACCATAAGAGTACATATAATTTGATTTCACTTTTGTAAAGTCAGCCTCCTCTCCAAAAAAGATGATACAACTTTGGCTGGGTGGCTCAGTTGGTTGGAGCATCACCCCACACACCAGGAAGGCTGTGGGCTCAATCCCTGCTTGGGGCACGTGCAAGAGGCAACCGATTGATGTTTCTCTCTCTCTAAAATCAATAAATACAGGGTCCGGCAGAACTAAGGCTTCCTTGAGTGTGGTGGTAGGGTAATTATATGGGTGTAATACTTTATAGTTTTAATCTGAACATTTCACCTAAAATGTCATATGGTGTGCTTGAGTATGATATTGCTGTGTTATGGAATTACATGCTTATGATTTTGTAATAAAAAAGGAGCATTATTTGTGCTGGACCTGTATTTTCTCAGGTGAGAATAAAAACAAACAAAAAGAAGATATACATGTTTTTCTGTATGTACACAGAAAAACTTCTGGAAGGATATAAAGATGGGTGATATGTGAAGAGAAAGTGTTCCCCACCAATAATGCAACCAATGTACCTTACCTTATTATTTTTGAAGAGTTAGCTATACTATATTATAATGTTAATCCACCCTGTCCTTAACCTGAAAGTAGGGATACAGTGGGAGGTAATTTGTGATAGTAGTGAGATTTGGGTTCCAATAACAGATGTGCCCTCCTTAGCTATGTTGACCTTGGGCAAGTTCCTCTTTCTGCAGTTTCCTTACCTATGTAAAGCTGTTGGAAAGATTAAATGTGATATGCATGCCAGGTCCTTGGCCTAGAGCTGGGCACATTAGGAATGCTAAGTAAGTGGTAGTTGTAGGAAACTAAATGGGCAGCAGAGGAACTAGCATCATTTAACCAAATAATTTACACAGTACAGGCCGATGATTCATGTCCTTAACCACTTCACAGTAACTAGAAAGCTTGTGGTTTTGTTTCCCAGGGGACATCTGGCACTGTCTGGAGACTACTGGTTATCACAAGAGTGTGTGTGTGTGTGCATGTGTTGCTGCTGGCATCTACTGGGTAGAGGCAAGGTTGCTCAACATCCTATAATGTGCAGAATAGCCCCCACAACAAAAAAAAGTCATGTGGTCTAAAATGTCATTACTGCTGAGGCTGAGTAATCCTGAACTAGAGCAATGGAGCTTTAAAGAACAGTAAGCAAGCAAGCAAAACACAGGTGTCTAGGTTCCTCCCCAGAGTTACTTAATTACAGTGTGGCCCCAAATGCCAGCTCAGCAGATGACATGGATTTGCAGCTAAGATTGAAAACTAACAGATTTAAAAAAAGTATTTTTTAAGTCTGAATATGACAAAACAATTTGTATTATTTTAGAATTATCCATGATAATCAGTCAATTTGCACATATTATTGCAAAATAAGTTTATGTAAGGAAAACAAAAAAAGTTTAAGGCCAACCTGCTTATTTTATAGTATTAAACAAAAAACATACAGCTTTTGAGAAATGACAGCCTGAGCTATCTTTAAAAAACATAATGAATAGTAAATATAAAAAGAGGTGCATCAGAAAAATGTAAACCAAAATGGTATGTACATTTGATATACTAGCATAGCTATAATAAAAAAGGTTAACAACTGTCGGCAAGCGAGAACCTGCAATCTAAGGCATTGCTGGTGGGAAAGTAAGCGGTGCAGCCACTTTGGAAAACAGCATGGTAGTTTCTCAAAAGGTTAAACAGAGAGTTAGCCTGACCCAGTAATCCCACTCCTGGGCATATACCTAAGAGACTGAAAACGTATGTTCACACATACATTTTACAGAAACGTTCACAGCATCATTACTCACAATAGCCAAAAGGGGGAAACAACAAAATATCAACAAACTGTCCATCAACTGATAAATGAATAAATAAGACATGCTAAACCTATACAATGGATTATTTTTCTGCAATAAAAAGGAATAAAGTATTGATACATGCCACAACATGGATGCATCCTGAAATAGGCTAAGTGAAAGAAGCCAGCCACAAAGGACCTTATACTGTATGATTCCATTTATAGGAAATGTCCAGAATAGGCAAGACCAAATACAGAATATAGACTAGTAGCTGCTTAGGGCTGGGGAACTGGGAGAAATGGAAATAACTGATAATGAGAATGGGGTTCTTTTCTGGGGTGACGAAATGTTCCAGAATTTACGGTGTTCATACGGTTGCACATCTATGAATACATTAAAAGCCACTGAATTGTACTGTTTAATGGGCGAATTGTATGATATATAAATTATTTCCCAATAAAGTGGTTCTCAAAGCAGGCAACTGTCTTCTCCCTCTCCGACTTACTTAGATTCCAGTCAGAAATTGTATCATCATCATCAATTTCATCATCGTCGTCATCTTCCTCTTCAATGCCATCTTCATCGTGCTGCTGAGCCACTGTCCTTGATCGATGAAAACGTGGCCTTATATCCTGTTCACTATCAGGAATCGTTTCATCTTCTTCAACATCACCCTGTATTTTTTTTTAAAGGGAAAATTTTGGCGATACTCATTACAGGCTAATACATACATGAGTGAAAGAATCAGAATATTCAGATGGTGCCAGGCACAGTATACCTTTTCTTCATGAAGGAGAGAATAGATTACATAAGACCTGTTAACTATCAGGTACTTTAAAACACATTAATATTGCCTTCCATTAAGCTAGTACAACCTGGAGTAGCTGAATCCCATTCAGATCCTATTTCAGCTATTTTAATGGTTGTATCTTTGAACTGTGTAGCATATTACATATAACAGGAGCCCATTTATACAGGGTCTATTCTAAATAAATATTCTATTGGTTGAATTAAAAAACTTACTAAGTGAATAAAAATAATATTCTCTATTCACAAGAAAATAGCTTCCTTACCTTAAGTAGGATAATATCTATATCTGAGTACTTCATGCCATTCACTAACACAGGAATCAACCTATTTCAAACAAAAAAATTTATGAAACAAAGATCTAAACACCAATAAAATTAAGAAGTCTTAACAAACTTTTATATACCAGTAACACCAATGAGACAACCACCACTAATATTGTCTTAGAGCACATTTGTGCTGTATGCCCTTCTCAAATGATGATCATTCCAAATATATATTGTAGTCTTTTCACAATTCAAGCATGAGCTCCACCAGGATAGGACTCTTAGTGAAGGTAACATTAATAGTGCTTGCAAACAAAGATAATAAAAATACAGCAATTTCGCCCTGGCTGGCATAGCTCAGTGGATTGAGCGCGGGCTGCGAACCAGGCATTGCAGGTTTGATTCCCAGTCAGGGCACATGCCTGGGTTGCAGGCCATGTCCCCCAGCAACCGCACATTGATGTTTCTCTCTCTCTCTCTCTCCCTCACTTCCATCTCTAAAAATAAATAAATAAAATATTTTAAAAAAAATACAGCAATTTCTTCCCTAAGAATTTATCCCAAATATACCAACAATCTCATTTTTTAAAGACCACTGTTCCTCAATATAGTAACAAAACCATTAAAAAAAAAGTCTAAATGTTCACCATTTGAGGCTTGGTTAAACTAAATTACAGTAAAGTTAACAACAAACAAAAAAACCCAGGTGTAAAGCACACACAGCACATTTTCATTTGTGTTAAAATAGTGAGATTTCCCATGTAATTATGTATAAACACAGACTTTAGTTATACACTCTCTAGGCAGAATGTATAAGAAACCGGTATCTTTGGAGAGGAAAGTGATCAGGTGAGAAAGGGACAAAATTCATCTTTTATTTCTAAATGGCCTAACATTGTTACAATAAGCCTGCATTTAGTATTTGTATTCCTTTTTTTTTTTTGAGGGGGTGGGAGGAGGAGGTTGTTACATTTTGTTTTCCAATAATGATAAAAACACTATGCCAATGGAAGTACAAACTGAGCTTCTAGAAGCCGATTGAGATCAGGTGACCCCGGACATTATGAGCCAGGAGAGGGAGCCTAGCCAAGACGCCGCTGCTGAGACTGCCAGGGAAAATCATGAAGATGCTGAGGGCTGAGAGAGCAAACTGGTGGGGGACTCTCAAGCTGAAAGTGCAGGAAATGAAAACAGAACATCTATGCCAGTTTTAGAATAATATAACAAATATAGTTTTAAATTTAAGTACTGGGTTGCAATGAGACTGTCCTTGGGCTAATGACAAATGGACTGAAGTTAAACTTCCCTGTTGTGCTGAATTGCTTCCATTGAAACAAGCTGATTTCCCTTCTCAATGCCACAGAGGAGGGATGTTTCCCAAAAGTGAATGGACAGTTTTGAGAAGTCTATTTCTGGAAACTTAAATGGATTATATTCTTATAAAGTTGGGTACGAATGTATCTATTTTCAGTCATGTCCTTCCTCAAAATTTTTTTCATATTGTAAAATCAAATATGAAATCACTAGAATTCAAGCGTTATGTATTCTAATGCATGTCAAAAAACTGAATATACTGGGTGAGGCAAAAGCAGGTTTACAGTTGTTCATATGGAAAATAATACAATCATTAATAAATAATAACACAAGAATGTAAGTTGTTTTACACACTCCCAACTGTAACCCTCCTTTTGCCCCACTCTGTATAGGAAACACAAGACTGCATGAAGAAATGTGCATCATTACTGTGCAAAGTGTAGCTTGCTCTGATAGTCACAGATGTGATCTCTGCAACAGAAACAGAGTGGTGGTGGCACACCTTCTAGAATGTAAAATCAAAAAACCCAAACCATAAACCCACACCCCTGTACCTCTTCAAAAACTACTGAACATCTATAAAGCATCCATCTCTGGTTCTTTGAAGGTCTGTGTTGTAAGGAACGATGTAGATGATGCTATATACTACTTTATATGTTTGCTTATAATGACAACTATCAACTTTTTTTTCATTTAGGTTGAGAAAATTTATTTAATGGCAGCTGAAGGGCCATTTTCAATCAGGAAAATTCATTTATATCTGTATTCCTCTTAATAGAAGAGGTGAGAATGTTTAAAACATAAAGAACTAAGTCTAAAGGAATTTAGCCAAAAGAAATAATGCAAAAAGGAAAAGTTCTATCAACAAAGTTATTATAGCCTTTGATAAAAATGAAATTTAAATTCTCACTAAGAAAATAATCAGGGTATCATATCCAATTTTAAGTATTAGGTAGTCACTAAAACAGAACCATGATGTCTATAAACATAGAATTCCAGGTACACTGGAATATTTATGATATCTAATTAAAAAAAATCAAAACACATAAGTGAAGGTCAAAATAGTAATGTAAGTTCCTCTTGTAGCTATGCCAGTCTTAAGCTTTCACAGGTTTTCTTAAGCTTTGACGATCTGTTTTCTCATTGGCCCATTATATATACCCAAAAGAGCCCACTGAGGATAAAAGGAATGAGAACACTTTGGAACTATTTAACAATGTCCACAGTTCTCTGCATCCAATTTCCACCTTAATTGTTCTGGGTGGCTTGGGAAAAGTATGAATAGGCAAAGAACCTCATACTCAAGACTGCCCGCTGTGGGCTTATAGTAAGCACCCTCCTTATAACTAGTAAGTAAGTATTATGATCTCCATTTTACATACAAGTAAACCAAGGCTCAGAGTCACATTATTTCCACAAGGTCCTGAGTTTTAAGTAAACAGAACAGCAATAATTCAAAATCAGTTTGGTCTGACTACAATTTTCTTTCCCTGTATCACATGTAAGCAACTCTCACTTTATAATGTCTTTGGTTTTTGTTGAGGCCTTACTTCAAATACGTATGAAAACGATTTTGAGTAGAACTCTACGACCAATGAGATAATGTTGTAAGTCCTCATTAACTAAAGGAATACTAATAGGGAGACAGAAGCAGTGGGATTTAAAATGTCCTGGATAGCTGTAAAATGTGCACTAGCCAAACTTTCATGTATGTTCAAAGTCCTTCTAAATTTAAAATAGAAAGATTAATAATAACTTAACATTATAAATGTACAACATACCTAGATAGAATTTACAATACACAATCGTATTTTGTAAGCCACAGACATTTTGCAGAGCTGGGTTTATTTGGATCACCAATAGTAAAATCATTTATGATCTCTGTCAACAATTCAGAAAAATGGAGAGAACAGATGGCAGACTATAAAAATACTGAGGAGTTAACATAATACGAGGTAAGGTAAAAAAGTGAAGACAGTGAGCTCCATCTATTCTTTAAATCTTTTTAAGATGGAAGAGGAACTGTGGCAAGTTAAAAAGTTATGGAGAAAGAGGCAACAGGGCAACAGAGAAGAGAAAGTTAGAAGAGAGAATATATATATCTGATGGAATGAGGTCTGGGAGGATTAAAAAAAAAGCAATCCAAGACCATATAAATAAGAAGACTGGTTAGGAAGAGGACAACTCATTAAAATACATCTATAAGTTTTGGGGCAAGATGAAGGGTCATCTGTTTTCCCAATAAAGCAGAATACTCAAAATGAATGAAGAGAACTACAGAGAGTGATAAAGGTTTGAAAGTAGTTGCTCTGGTGAATGGAAAATAAAAGTTGATCTAGAGTAAGAAAAATTGACAGATAGTGTGAATGGTCTGAAGATCATGGATTTCTACAGACATCAATCTTCCCAGCAGAATGATTTTTCCAGCAGTATTTAACAAAGGGTTAAATTAATTCAGAGCAGGTGAGATTCAGCATAGTTGGGGTTTTTGGTTAGTACAATTAATTTGTAGTCATGATCTTTGTGCTAGATAAAAGAATAAAAAGATGTGCAGAAAATAAGGGACTGTTAGAGTTGAGCAAGCAAAGAAAATGAGGCTGTAGAGTGAGACATAGGAGTTCAACGTGACCATGTGAAAAATGACGTGTCTGCTGACTCTAATGCAAGGCAGCCCATGATTTTTGAACAGGTCTATGGTTAAGATGCTTTCTCTCCTGAAGCTTCAAGTAGCCCTTAAAAACAAAAAATGTTTTTTAATACAGTATCGCAGAAAAGCAATGATGGTATGAATGTTTACTTAAATATGAGCTGGGCAATGTATTAAATGTTTTCATCTCAAGAGATATTAATGTACAAGAACAAATGTGGGAAAAGTCAGAAAAGAAATGAAGATCTGCTTTACCAGAGAACAAAATATATATTAAATTTGCAATAATTGAGAGTACAGTACTGGTTAAAAGGAAACAGAATAGACTATATAGTCCAGAAACAAATAAAAGAATTTTATGCCATCCATCTCTTGTTGTATTAGTGCTTTCTATGTGAGCTCATATCAATACAAAATGTATCATTACATGTATGATTCTGATTCTTAACCAAAAATTTTTTGCTCATACTTAAGAAGAGTCTGGTTAACGGAGATAGGAAACACAAGTTCTTTTATCATGTTCTTTATCTTAGCACCACATTTACATGGATGTTCTCCACCCTCACAATGCATTATTTTAATTAAAAATGAGAGCAGCCATGTTAAGTCAAACCCAGTTATGATTGGCTGAGTGAAGTGCTGATTTTTTAGAGCCCTGTTTGCTTTAAAAATGTTTAGGTTTTATTAGTATAATGACAGAGCACCTTGATGTAACTGTATATTATGAGTATCCCCCAATGTTATACTAATAGCTCTTTAGTTTTTATAAAAAAGTAATATTGGTTTATATGACTCAGATTAGATAATCCTACATTAAGAAAAAGCATATCATAGAAGCAGTATAAGTTAGGGAAAAAAGAGAGAGTAATATATAGATTCTCTAAAGAAAACAAAATCCAAATACATTCCAGACAGACTAGAATAAAACAGTGGAATTGCTGCTTTCTTGGTGGGGAAAGAATTTATTGAAAAAGAAAAAGAAGTTAACTAACTGTATGAAAATAAGAACATCCAAGTACTGTAAACATCTAAAAAACCCAAAGTCCAATACTACAACATATTACAGTATGTGGTTATGACCCATTCAGATGGCTAAGATTAAGGAAGTTGTAAGCAACAGCTGGTAGAAGTTGCAACCGGATGGACCACCACTGGCGGGATGTAAACCTGTGTTACACAGTAGGGAACAAATGGGGACAGTTACAAAGAATCCTCAAATGCTCAGCCCTGTTACTCTGGTAAAAAGTCATTTCTAGGAATTCTACCTGAAAGAAGCAACCACTTATGGGCAAAGAAAGATGTTTACTCCAAGATTATTTGTTTTCAAAAAAGGGACAAACAACTTAAATACTCAACAGCAGAAGAATAGTCAATCATATATACACGGCACACACCCTACAATGCATCAGTACACAAGAGTTTAAAGAAGAAAGTACACAACATTCAAGTAACTGAAAAGAGCAAACCATAAAACGGTACAATCAGAATTTTAAGAACTAACTAAAGCTAGATGCTACATTAAGTGTTGTACATACTACCAAATTTAATTCTTCCCGAAACACTGAATATACAGTATTTGGTGCAGGGTAACAACACACCAAAAATACTAACAGTGATTACTCAAAGTGGTGAAATTCCAAGCAATTTTAAATTTTCTGCCTTTTAGTTTGCTTCCACGAGCCGTATCACTTTTCAAAAGTTAACAAGCATTACTTTCAAGTAACTGATCTTAATGTTAAATCATTACATTGTAAATCTAAAACTAATACAATATTTATGACAATTATGTCAATAAAACTGGAAAAAAAAAGTTTTTTTAATGGTCAAACAGCATTTGCCAGGTTAAAAACAGCCTTAACAATGGGTTAACCAATTTCATAGCATCACAACCAGTGGACAATCATTTTCTTTGTGAGAAAACCCCCCACTAGAGTCCATGATCCAATTACAAGGATTACAAAAAAAGGTAACTGTGACAGAATCCAAAAGCAAGCATGATTTAGAATAAACCATGCTCATGTAATTTAAGAAAATGTAGTTATTTCTTGGAAACTTCTTTACTTATGCCAACAATAAAATTAAGTTGGACTTCTTTAGAACTTTAACTCCCTGATGATAGAAGAAAGCAACCTAAAAATATAAAAATGAGGAATCGCTGTTAAATTTAAGAGCAAGGAAGCATTCATAAGATGCAACACTTACTTAGGAAGGTGCCTTACAAGCACATCTTTGCATATTGGTTGCTCTGCCAAAGTAAGCCAAAACTCACAGGCTTCTAGAGCAACATTTTCATCTTGATCTTGGGTCCTCTGCAGCATGTACTGTAAACAAAGGAGCCTTAATGTTAGTCAGTTAAAATCATACAATTAAAATAAACTTCACACTATTTCAGCAGGTTAATAGTCCTTTGCTATAGCCTTGCACTTAATTTAAACCCTAGGTTGAAAATTAATATAAACAACAACCCAAAAAGCTTCCTAGTTAATTCTAAAATGCAGCCAAATTTAAGAACTCCCGCTTTAGAATAATGCTTCATGAAGTGTGCAATGCATGCATTGTTTAGGTGCTTCTGTGTGGATGTATTTTGTTCTATGAAACCACTGAGATTTTTTAAAATGTGAGTATTAATAATCAAATTTTAAGTCTTTATAAAATCAGCAAAATCAAACTCCATTAAACTGTTCTTAAAATGAAATCTTTTCATAACATAACTACTCAAGCTGTCTCTTGCAAGTACATACTTCACATATTTAAGGAGATACATATTTAAATATAATTACAAAAGTTAATTTAATTTAGAAAGAAGTAATGACATTTCTCAGTGTAATTATAATTTGTAGTTTCCAACAAAATAGAGTCATCATGTTCTCTGAACATAGCCAAGTCAAATTCACTCTTATTTGGACGAACATCTGACCCCAAATCTGTCCAACGGCACACTATCTACCCTCTTTAAAAAGCCCTTATGTGCAAAAACCAAACACAAATTCACAAATGATTTCCCACAGTACCTGGGACTTTGAGTTGGAGTTAAGTGATAAATTCTTCACATACATCCTCTGCCCCATTGAAACACCTCACAAGGCACAATGTGGCAACACAACAGGTGTGGCACGCCAACCCCTATTACGTTCCATACCACATCCTACTACTGCGCTGAAGACTGCCGAAGAACTTCAGCATTATGAATTAGGGTCCCAGCTGTGACATGGCCTTAGCAAATGATAAAATGTCTTTAACTTTCTGGGTAATTACAAACTCTACAGTTAAACTTTCAACCAATTCCACCTGCTTCTTCTAAGCACTTCACGGAGAAAACAGGCTCCTCAGAGAAACTGTCATTTATCCCCATATTATGCTGCTACATATCCTTATCTTTACAATGATCTTTTCTAATGTTTTAGAAAAGGAGATATTCCCTTTCCATACCATATGGACCTCTGGAAGTGAAGAGAGGAACTAGATACACACTATTTGACTCACTTGCAAATTATTTTGTTCTAGTAATAGTTACACCTTGTTATTCTACCATAGTTTATTGATTATTTATCCTCATACCTAATAAACACAATTTAAATATTTCCTAGTTATCTTAGGTAAAAGCTACCTACTACTTTAAATAATCTTTTCTCTTTAAAACATCTTAATAAAAGCAATCCATCTTAAAATATCTTAAATCTCACAAAAGAAAAATAACCATAAAGAGAATTTATCCTTTTAAGACAATCATAACCATTTTTTAGTCCCCACAAATGAGTTAAATAATACTAGAAAACAGTGGTTTCACACTATGCACTGTGTGCCCAAGATTTTTGAGGTAAAGATGATGAGTGAGCCTTTAAGTTACCTCAACTATATTATGCATGTGAGGAAGTAGGCGATCCATTCTAACTTCAAGCAACATCACAAGTGCCCGGCACACGTTTTTCCGTACCTCTGGTTCTTCATCCCCAGCCAACGCAAAGAGATTCTATTGCATAAGGAACATTTTTTTCTAGTTAAGTATTGTAATATATTAGAAAAGTTTATAATGATCAGTAATCTGCAAGTTGCTAACATTTAAAAATGCTAAGATGAAGTACAAATAAAGAATGAATTGGCCTACAATATTAGGCTATAAAATAAGACAGAATGATTATTGCTAAAAATTATGATTTTGGTAAATGATCTTGAAACCATTCTTTCTGACAGAGTATGACTGGTTGTGTTTTGAGGTCATTTCTAGTGAGAATAAAACCATGTCATTAGGACACAGGGACACTCATCCAGCTGATCCAGAAACAGAGGTAATCATTAAAATAAAATGTGATTTATCCTTCAAAATTAATGTCTATCAAGAGATTAGTCCTACCAACTCTGATTTTTAAGGAGGTAATAGGTGGAAGTTCTATAAAAGCATCAATAATTGGGTAATTATCTTTACTGAGTTTCTAAAACTTAACCCTAAACTGCCAATGTACACCAGGTCAACTCCTGAAAAAATACGAGCAATCAATTTCATACCATTTTTAACAAGTTTCTCTACAAGGCTTAAAAAAATTGTCTGAAGTAACTTGCTAGCCAGTGGGGAGAATGTGAATCTGATTTTCATGGAATCGTGAATAAGCCCACACTCACTTTACCAACAAGCCCCCACTAGCAGAGCAGGTTGTCTCGTACAGAGCTTACAAGTAGGGATGTGAGAAAAAAGAACAATAAACCTCCCCATCTCACTCCTGAAATTCTACTTTAAGGACGAAAACATGCATATATTAAAAGCAGTAAAAACATCATAAAAAAAATAAAAATCCAATGTGCCTCATTGTCTTTTCCCAGGAAATCACAAAAATGTCTCCAAATAGATGAACCTACAATCTTGTAACAAGAAAGTGGCAAGAAAATGGAGAAGTTCAAATATCAAATATGACAATATGTGAAATACTGTTTCTGGCATTTTATTGATTTTAGAGAAACACTGATTTTTGTTGTTCCACTTACATACACATTCATTGGTGGATTCTTGTATGTGCCCTGACTGGGGATCAAACCCGCAACTTGGGCATATTGGATGATGCTCTGACCCAGTGGTCACCAACCTTTTTGGCACCAGGGACTGGTTCTGTGGAAGACAATCTTCCCATGGACCAGGGAGGGTTGGGGGCGAATGGATGTAGGATGATCCAAGCACACTGCATCGAAGCCCACCCCCGGCTGTGCAGCTCAGTTCCTAACAGGCCCTGCAAAGCAACTGAGCTACCTGGCCAGGGCTGTTTCCAGCATTTTAAAATCTGTGATTTCCCCAAGTCCCTAGTGCTTTCAAAACTCTGTAGTTCCTTTTTTAATCGACATTTTACAAGGTCAGAGAAGAATACTGTTTACCCACCACATGCTGCTTTGTATGTTTGATATACTTCTTTCCTTAAATTTGATGTTGTCTTAACAGGAATACCCAGCTTTACCAAGGTAGGTTATAGTTGTATATTAGAAACTAATACACTTTCACCAATAATGTCAAACCTAGCACACGACATCAGCTCCTGATGAAAACACTGATAACTGAAGAAAACTATTCATTCATTTATTCATGTAGCAAATAGTTATTGAGGGCCTACTATGTACCAGGCATCTCCTCTGGAGGTTACCGTTCTTATAGGATGGAAAACTCTTATACAGTTAGCCAGTAGCAGAGAAATGTTAACATGGCATATAACACTAATAGAAAATATTTTAAAATGCTAGGACACATTTTTGTTCTTGCTCTGCAAATGGTCTTATACAAGTTTTACTTTTACAGAGAATTTAATTTCTTCTATTCTACATTACATTTCTGTATAAGATGCTGGTATGGCCATCACAGTTCCCTTAAGGTGTTGAATAATGCTAAGAGGAAATACTATTATAATTACAACTTCTAAAAGTAGTTAATAGCAGTAGTTAACATGTAGAGTGCTTACTTTGTGGCAGGCACTGTTCCAATTTATTTATAGCAAATGTATAATGATCCAACAAGTTATGTCTATGATTAGCCTCATTCCACAGATGATGAAACAGAAAACATCACTTCATTAATGTGCCCAAGGTTAACAGCTACTAACCCAGCTGAGATTTGAATCCAGGCAGTCTTACTATGGACCTCTAATATTACTCACTACCCTCTATATCAAACTATACTGAAAACACCTTGAGGCATAAAATTTATTTATATAACTCTAGCACTAAGCACACTGCCTGATTTATAGTAGGTACTCAACAAATGAGGAAAAAAAACCCCCAAACACATTAATTTTCACCTCCTCTTATAATTTTCCAACAGAAATATGGCCTCTGAAGGATTTTTTAAAATAACAGCTGAGCCCTGGCCGGCATGGCTCAGTTGGTTGTGCACTGGCCTGCAAACAAACCAAGGGACTGCGGGTTGATTCCCACTTGGGGCGCAAGGCTGGGGTATGGGCCAATTCTTAGGCTGGGGGTGTGAGAAGCAACTGATTGATGCCTCCCCCTTTGTCCCTCCCTTCCTGTCTCTCTGAAATCAAACAAACAAAAAAGATTTATAAGAACAGCTGAAAAGAAATAGACTATTTCATTAATTTTATTGGATGAAAATAAAAGTTAAATGGGTTAAGGAACTTAAATGATTCTTTGTTGCCATTATCTAGCAGAGAAAGTTCTGAAAAGGAATTCTATTGCTTAAAAAAAAATTATGACCAAAAAACTATGCTCTCATCTTTCTGCTTTCATCATAAAGTGTTGTTAGAAATGCTTGCTTAAAATTTAAGAGCCAGTTTTTTCCCGACACCTTTAATTTCATAAATGGAAACCAAAAGAAAACCAGAAGTAGAGGCGATCCTCAAATAACATCATTTCATTATCACATTGATTAGATGTGGTAGGAATTTGACTTGTGTGTATCAACTAGCCTATGGTGAAATTGGTTTAATTATATTTCGTTTCATTTAAAGTCACAGAACATACTGACAACGTAAAATGAAGACTCACTGTACTCCTTTTAGTCTGTGCCTTCAGATTCTTTATTGTTTATTCGACTTCACCAATGTTTCAAATATTGCAAATAATGGGAGATTTACCTTCCACATGCAATTGAACAGTATATTGAAGGATAAGTTTTTACACTGAAGATATTAAACACACCATAATCATTGTTTATTATCATGATACAAGTGGAAAAATAAGTAGTTCTAAACCTACATACGATGAACATTTTCTAAGCCTCTCAAAAACAAAGGGGAAGGGCGATGAATCTTACCTCAATGAAAGAGTCAATGTGCAACATCAGAGCTTGGGTCCTGCTGATGATAAACTGATTGACACAGGCAACAGCATGGGATCTGGAAACAAAATTTAAACATTCCTCTATAAAAATATTATGGCTTATGTACAGCCATATGCCCCCTCCCCCAAAAAAGAATGAGTCAGATTCTCTATGTAATAACACAGAAAGAGTACGAGTAATATATTAAGTGGAAAATACACATTGCAGAGCAATCTATTATTGCTTCTATGAAAATGAAAGGTGTCTGAAAAGGACATGTGCACATTTTTAATAGTAGAGTGGAGGTTGGGTACGGGCATAATGGGAACTTATTTTCTTACAGACTCAAAAATAAAGAGTATGCATTCCTTTGAAACTAAAAACAAGAGAGTAGTCTACAGTCTATGTGTTCTGATATACGCCATTCAATTCCACAGCAATTCTTAATGACACCACTACCTAAAAATCATTCTCAGCTCCCAGGTTACAGCCATGGTTGCATCTTGGCCCCATGGGTCAGTTTGCTGACTGCTGGCTTAGACATTACTCTATAACATGGCTACTCCCTAACTTCACTTCCTACTATGCTACAAAATTGTTTTTCTTCTGTCATTCTGAATGGGCTACTTCTAACTCCAGTGCCTTTCTACTTGCTGTTCCCTGATCTTCACGTTGATCTTGCAAAGACTACTTTACTTTGTTCGGGGTCTGCATGAATGTTACCCTTTACAGAAAACCTTCTATACATAATCTTCTGAATCTCTAACCCCTTATTCTCATTTTCCACAGTATTTGTCATGAAATTGTATCATTTATCAATGATCTGTCCTGTGTGTTTCTTCCAGTAACCCAATAGAAAAAAAGACGGGAAACAGAAGAGAAAGTTACCATGTACAGCTAACAAACATGACCAGATGTTCGATGTGATTAATGACAGAGCAGTAAACTATCAAGACCAGAATGAAATATCACTTTTTATCTATTTGACTGGCAAAAATTAAAATGTGTGACAGTACTAAAGGCTGAATATATGTACCCAGGAAATCCCTTGCTTTACTAATAAAGAGTATAATAGATGCAATCATTCTGAAAAAGTATGGTGTTATTTCGAGTTATTCATTGACATGCCTCATATCTTAGAAATTTCTTCTCAAGATTTTGTCTTAAGAGAAAATCTTGCAAATATACAAGAGAAGACAAGCATAAAATGTTTTCAGGAGCAGTACCCACAATAGCAAAAACCTGGAAGCCACTTAAAGGCCACTGGGGGGGGTTGGAGGAGTGGGGTGGAGGTGGTGACGGGAGAGAGATATGAATAAACTGTGTAACTATCAAAACAAATGACTTAGAGTGACACAATATGGATGAATCTTAGCAACATAATGAATGTAAGAAGTCAAAGCTTAAATTCAGCACAATACTTTTTATAATAAAAAGTTAAAAACAAAGATCAATAAATTTATTTTTTAAAATTCCAAGAAAAGGATAAGTTGGGATTAGATATAGGTTGTTTTCAAGGTCTTTGTTTTTACTATGAGTGGTGGATTTAAATGATTATTAAAAATAATAAATAACTAAAGACTGAATGGAAGTGGGAAATGATGGGAATGTATCATAAGCTAAGAAATATAACCCAATTTGTGTACCTCTAAGTATGATTAAAAAAATAAAATGGCTCTGATTTTTAAATTGCTTAGACATGTGATGAATAAAACTGTATGTGTTTGCCTTGTCCTAACCTTCTCAAAGTTCAACAGTTACAATGAAAGGGAAAACCACTCATAGTAAATGCTAGTTAAACTGTACTAACAAGGTATTAAAAATATATATAGAATAAAACTACAAAAAGATGAAAGACATGTTTAGTGCAAAGCTAAAATACCTAACAGATAGTCATTTACCCAAATATACATTAAAATACTTTAATAGTATGTTCAACAGAATCTCAAATGGCCAAAAATGAACATTCACTGAATACAAACATTTCTGTACTGCTGAACTCTACCCTGTTAAGTTTTAAACTTATGTATTATAGTTGCAAAAGAAATTTTTATATCCACTAACAGTGTTCCAATTAACTGGGATTTTTTTCTTTTATTTGCTGAGAACTGTTCACAAAAAGTAACTTTCTTAGAAATATGCAAATCATCACTTTCTTTCACACCTTAGGTAAAGTATTAAAAGGGGGAAGGACTACCTAGGGAATATGAAATCCTCTATCTAGTTACTTATGCCAGAAGAGTAAAATTTTATCTTGAAAATGTTTACTTGCATAACACTACCACAAATAAGCATCTCTTAACGTTTGTTTCCATTGTGAATTTAATACTGGATTAAGTACTACTTAAGAGGAAAAGAAAAATTAAATCAAGGTACAAGAGTAAGAACTAAATAAAAAATTTAAGCAAGAAAAAGATTCCGGATTTACCCTCTGGTCACACTGCTGAAATCAAAATCCTCTGGAATACAGCCTGAAATCTTGAGGTAAGCCCCAATGGGCATCTGAACTTAACAGGTATAGCCTATACACTTACATTCATTCAGTCGGATATCCCCGAAGCCTGTAGAAACTACATAATTCCTACTTTACATAGTAATATATTTAATTACTGTACATCAAAGCATGAAGCACTGACAACTATTAAAAAAAAACAAAAATCAAATGACAATCAGAAGAAAGAATAATGACTTTTCCACAGAAATAATAAGCAAGGTTTAAGTTAAAAAAATATACATAACTGGAGGGGAAAAAAGTACATCAGGCTGGAAAACTTTTGGTGAAGTTACAAAGCATCAAACACTTCAACAATTAAGAGGCATCATGATAATTAGAGCATGATAAAATGGATAACAAAATAATCAAAGGCTAATTTAATATTCCAAAAATAATGATATTTCAAAGACTGTATGCTAGGCAGTGGTCAAGGAACTAGGGATCCAAACGGACCAGTTTAGCTTCAGGACTAGCCAACCAGCCCCACTATGTGATTTCAGAGTGTACTCAAAAATCCTTCCTTTAGGATTAAAATTTGTTTTTGTTTTTTTAATAAATAGATGTAAGCTCCTTAAACTAAAATTACTTAATAATTTAGATGTCATTCTGGAGGAACTTTTAGCACATAGGTGGCAAATGGAGGTATATGCACTTGGCAAGATTCATAAATTAAACAAACAAACAAAAAAACACACACAAAGAAACGACCCCCTCAAAACCCCACTGAGTTTTAGCCTTTCATAAAGGACCTTAAAAGCATGACTGTTAACCATTATAAATGTACTTAAACATGTAAAAGGTAAATAACTATCATATTAAATGACAATTTCATCAGAAAAGGTCAACATTTCCTGAGCTTTGTTTTCAAAGGACCAAATTTCAATTATCGAAATTCACCTTTGTGGAATATCTAATGTATTTTGCTAGGAACAAAAATATCAGGAAAAACAAAAATAAGAAAGTAGTCAGGTTTATAGCTGAGTTTATCAATTAATTTAATATTGGCTATAGAGATACCTTATTTTTGGACTGCTGTGCTTGAAGAACTGTAAGAATTTTGGAATCATGATGTTGAGAGGACGATCTAAAACATCGCTATCTAAAATCTCAGCAGAATCTTCACATATCTTCTGAAGGGCACCAAACGCTCCCTGTAAACGACATTTAAATTATTAGAATAAAAAATAAAGCCATTTTAAAAGCAGACTGAAGAACATTGACTAATTTGTTTGAATTCATGTTCTCAGCCCACATAAAATGCTTCCTCATAAAATCTATAAATTTAATCAATTATAAGACAAATTATTAAGTCATTGGTTATCTAAAATCTCAGTTTAAATATAGTGATACATTTTTATTTTAGCATTAAATAACTTAGAATGAGAAGATGTTTTGGTTGGTGGGGCTGTAATATCTAATTCAAAAACCTAACTCCTCCTCAAATATTCTTGCCATATTTAAGTGAACATTAATTTTTCTCTTTTAAATAGTATCCGTTTGTAAAACTCTGTATTTACATATAAACTTAACCACTGTACCACTTCTCTTTTTGAAGGTCTTAATCTGTTAAAATATTACTTGTATGTAAACTATTCATTAGGTAATGGTGACAAAAATCTGTTAAAATGGCAGGCACTTCAAATTAGCCGCCATTTCTCTGTAGCCATTTGTACACCAATGTGCTAATTTAGAGCTCTCGTACACTATTATAACCTATTAGTTAGCTCGTCCACTTACATACTTTACTGCTTATAATTCCATGAGCAGCAGCTTGGAACGTAATCTCCACAGCACAGTTACCTTACAAATACTGTCTCTTTAAATGACTTACATAGTTGTTCCTCCACAATTTCATGACTACAACAGTTTAAATTTTTTTTATTTTTGGAAAGTGCTTGCTTAAAATTTTGATACCCTTTTATGTTATTACCATTAACCAAAGCACTATTTAAATTTTAATCAACTGTTTCCTGATGGCTAAATACTATTTTAGCTTTTCTGTAATCTTATCAGTGTATTTCTAAGGCATTATAGGAAAACACACACACACACACACACACACACACACACACAGGAGAATGCAAGCTTTATTTTTTTTCTTAGAGTCTTTTCTAAACATTCCTTTCCTGTCCTTCTCCCTGGTCTCCCCCTTCCCAAAGTCAGACCTGGGCATATACTGTCATGTCAGAAGACCGCCCGATTTCCTAATGTTAGGTAACTCCTGGACCTGCCCTGCCGCCAAGCCTTTCTCTTTTTTGAGAGGAAGAGAGGTCACTGCCGTATGCAAAATACCTAAAATGGTTTCAATTTAAAACATACTTCTACCCAAAATGGAAGCCCAGATAATGAAAGAAATTCTTAAAAGTACTCATCAACAGTGAGAAATTGTAGAAGAAATACAGATTCCTTCACTTCCCCAAACAGAAAGATTGGTACTGATTTGATCAGTGGCAGACAATGAGAGATTACAATTAATGCAGGATTAATACTAAACTAGACATGTCATACAGTAAGAGGCACAAAAATAATTTAGAGAAGCTGAACAAATACTCATGGTCTGGGAATTTGGTAAGTTATAAGTCTATCTTCAAAAAATACTGTATTAACTGATTAAGCTGGACAGCAACTCTATTTATTACATATATACCACAGACAAGAAAAGTTTTCAAATACAAAAACAGAAGGTATTTCCTTATAGAAAATATAGTAGAGAGGTTTTAAAACTTAAGCCTTCTGAAAACTGTAAGACAAATTATCACTAATTTAAAACAAAAAAGATAAATTTAGGCTTTTAAGTTTTGAAATATTTTCAAAGAAAAACTTTCAAAGGTTATTAATACACAATATGGCAAGGAAAATCATATAACAAAGCAAGTATGTTTACCTCACAAGTGTTGTAATCTTCAGAATCCAGTAAGCTACAGAGTTTTGGTAAGAGGTCAGGCCAATTCTGCAATTCTCCTTTGGAGGCTATGGTTGTAATCAAAATACCTGGAAAGAAAACACACCTTTAGGGAATCTGAATGCATTACATTAGATATTGCCACGTGAACAAGTGCACACAAACATGTGCAAAACCATATACACTTACCTAAATGTCACGAATCAGCCCGAGACGTCCAAACCACTAACATTCATCAAGGACCCCCGTGTCACCTCAGCATGTTAGTGGAAGAACCACAGCATAAATCAGGTCTGTATTTAATCTTGTTTTTTAATACTTTATCACTTTTTATTTTTAACAATCATCTGTATAGAAGACTACAACTTGCCCTTTTCAAGAATATACCAAGCATAGTTCCACTAATTAAAACCACTATTTTGTAGAAATCATGTAACAAATATTAGAAAGAAAATACATGTAAGTATTAATATCACTTATTGCTGGGTGATGAGCATGAGCCTGTGAGGTTCAAATAAAAATACATCAAGAACCTAAGAACAGCTCCCTGACTTAACTTAGGATCACAGCCATGGGAGCACCTAGGCATGGGGAGGGAAAGTAGATAAACCATTAATGGAGAACAACCTTACATACTCTGTTTGCAACAATCCCTCTAGTGTAGACACACTCCTACCAAGTTTCTCACTTGCTGGATCAAGAACAAATCACTGGCAAGGTGATCTTGGACAATCGAGTGGCACATGCTGACTGACTATGTCACTCTGGATTATTTTAACTGTGTAGTGTAGCTTACTTGTAATAGTTACACAAATATGTAACACAAAATTTTGTGTTAATACAAGTGGAGTAACAAAAAATTTTTGTTAATATTTTTCTCTCCCTTAGTAAATTTAGGATTAGTAACATAAAGTAAGATACTTGGCAATCATAGATCTTTTAGTATCATTAAGAGTATACAATCTGATAGGCATATTATATGTACTCTAAGCTTCAAAATACTAATCTGTAAAATTTTAAAAAGTGCTTTCTTAGTTATTTTGAGAATTCAGTGACATGCACACAAAATGCTTGGTATATAATAAATGCTTAATGATTATTATTAAATAGCAAATTCCAGTGTTTGTGAGTATAAATTCTCTTTGAATTTTCTACCGTTAGTCTTGAGAAGGTTGTTCCTAATGGTAAAGAGTTAAAAAATGTCAAGTTGTTGGCCAATATTTACTCTTCACTAAAAAAAAAATTTATATGGTAAAGGTTATGGTATGGATAGCATTTTTAAGATAGCACCCTTACAATAAAATAGACTTCTAGTAAGATAAAAGAGCAGCAAGACTAACAATAGATCTGTTCCTCTGGCCAATTATGCTTTCCCAAAGTTAAAATATAAAAGAATTAAGGGAAAGAGAAAGCCCTGAATCTTCCTAAAGGAAACCAAGCATGATTTAAAACAGGGATCCCCAACCCCTAGACTGTGAACCAATAGTGGTCCAGTGGTCTGCAGCCTGTTAGGAATGGGGCAAGAAGCAAAGTTTGTTTGAGCCCCGCTTCCTGGCTGCCCCCACTCTGCCCCTCACTGTCTTCTATAAAACCGGTCTGTGGTGCCAAAAAGGTTGGGGACCTCTGCCTTAATAGGAGCAACGATAAAATGAAATAAACATAAGTAACACCGTGGTACTAACAGACCACTGATATCTATTACTTCTGCTGGGAAAGCATTAAAGAATGTTGACAGACTAATTCAAATTCATCTGGCTCCATATAATCTCATCCACTCCTGAAAAGTCCTCTAACGCCTGACACAGTTGCAAGAAGTAAACAATTATGATTTTCTGCGTACAAAAAAGATGGGATTGAAAACTGGTGTGCTTGACAATACCTATTAAAATTTTAAATGTTTAAACAACACACTTTGACCCAGTAATGCCACTTCTATGAATTAATTCTACAGAAAATTTCCCATAAGTGCAAAAACACACATAAAAGGATGTTGTTCACTGAAATGATAAAATTACAAACCAACCATATATTCTTTAACAGGAGAAACAATTTTACATTCATCTAATAAATTACCACACAGTCACTGAAATGTGGTCCTTTTCTGGCAAAATTCTCAAAATGTACTGTTAAGGTTAAAACATTTAAAAAGACTCGCACACACTTTTTACCAGTGTCAAGAGTTGCAGAGCATTAGGAGGGTACATGATAGTCTATCAGAAAGCTTATGGAGCCCCTTTTCTAAAATTACAAATGCCCTCTACCCATCCCATTTAAAATCAGTGTTAATTATGGAAGTACTTAATACATGAATATTTAGAGGGGGAACCTCTGCTTTTTAAGAGATTAACTGGGTACTTTTCAAATCTACCATGAGACAAAAATATAAAAAAGTAAAGAACTTTAAATGAAAACAATTGACTCCTTTTGAAGGTTAACTGACTTCCATTTAGCCAACCTGCTAGATTAAGAGAAATTTGAGATCCTTGTAAAATTAACTGCTTAAAGCCCCATGGCATACTGAATGCTGCCCATCAGTAGGCTACGCTACAGCACACCTGCCTACTTCTACTTCTATCAGGGGACGTGTGTGCTTACCAGGTGAGCTGTGTTTGCTTCCAAACCTATTCACACCAGTTATTACCATTAAAATCATTCTTTCACTGAAAATGAGTCGAACATTCTGAAGGCTCAAAACTGCTGTACATTAACTTCTCAATGTCACTGACACATTCTGTGATTTTTAAGTGAAATAACATAACAAAACCAATTTTACCACAGGCTATTTACATAAACAAAAGTGGGCTCCTATGGTATCTCATCAATGTTAAAACAAAACCATGGTGAACGAAATGAAATTACTGAAGATCTGCTATAATTAGATGTAGATAAGTCGAATGATAAGAACAAGCAAAAAATAGTCAAAATCTAAGGTCCTGTATTCCAGTTGTTTTACCAAGAAATTTTTCTTTCCATGTAAAAGAAAGTGAAACTGAAATGTATACCCCATGTATTACACAGGAAGACAGGTGGTAATAAGGAACTCAAAGAAAAGGCAGTGGTTCTCAATATCATTTCATAACTCCCCATTTTAACCAACTTTGATTAAGCAACTACCAGGTCTCTTATCCAGTGAGACCCTTGTCTTATCCAGTGAGAGCTTTTATTGTAATTACAAACATTATTAAAAGCATTTAAGAGCAGCAATAAAAAATTTCACCCCATCACAATTCAATTTGAATGGATGAGAAAAATTCCTATCAAAAAACCCAGTTACAAACAAAAGAAATAAAATGATAAAATTGTAACTTACCTACAGTGGCTCTAATCAAAGGAGAGGAGTCACCGATATTGTTTAAACATTCGCTTTTAATAAAGTCTGTTACACCATTTGGGAAGTTCTGAAAATGTGCTTTAACATTATTCTTCAAAATGAGACCACTCAATGATCTTGTGGGTTCATCTGTAGCAAAATAATGATAGCATTGAGTTTTAAAGTAGTTTTCATTTTAAAATGTACCATGAACAGTGACTTTAAAAACATTTATATTCAAAAGTTGATTGTAACATTCCAATAATTTTGCTATAACCAGGAAAAAAATATCACAAATGATTTCAAAAGATTAGCTCCATGATTTATAGTTCAGGGTTTCTCAACCTTGGCACTACTGACATTTTGCGCCAGGTAATTCTTTGTGGTGGAGGTGCCGTCCTGTGCACTGTGAGGTGGTTAGCAGTACTACTGGCCATAGATGCCAGCATCATCTCTCCAGGTTGTGACAACAAAATGTTTCCAGGTAATGTCGAATTCTGGGGGAGATGGAGGGGGTGTTAAGGGAGAAGAATTAATTGCACTGGGTTGAGAACCACTGATTCAGTTTAAGAGTTAATTTAGTTTATATATGGCCTCTGTATTCAAGCTTTATTGAAACCTGATATAAAGATCAAATTAAAGATCTGAAGTATTAGTCACCAATATCCCATTAAGAAATTAAGTGGATCAAGAATATATGGGATCACCTTCCAATACAAATAATTGCTGTTCATTTATTATCATGTTTTTCACTTGTCTCTGAGCTAAAAAAAAAAAGGGGGGGTAAAACAAGTTTTAAATTTTCAAAGTTTAAAAACAGAATTTAGTTCAGAAAAAATTTAATCCATAGATGGTGTGAACAAATTCTCAAGAAGCAATCTGATACTCATAGACTGTAAGTGATTCATTGCCAACTGACATCACCATCAACAATACAAACAATAGCGAATATCTTCTGAATGTTTATCAGGTACTAAACACTGCTAAGTGCTTTTGCTTTCCAAGTAGTTTGTATTTAATCCTCACAACCTCATGAGACGAAAATTATTCCCACTGCACAAATAAAGAAACTGAGACCTTTGCCAAGGCCCTACAAGGCTGCTAAGAAGGGAAGTCAAAATGTCAACCTCGGAAGTCTGGCTCCAGAGACTATGTTTGATGCACTGTATAGTTTCACCCTCCTCAAAAGCCTCTTAGAGGACATGAAGAGCTGATGCGTTAAACAGAATACGCTATTACAGCACTACTAGTTCATATACCTTATTAAAAAATAAAATACCCCAAGCTTATTCTAATTAGTAGTATGCTCCTAAAGTCTGACTGGCACTGAAATCTTCAATGGTAAGACACAGGGAGAGACAAAAAGATAGCACAGTTTCTTTGCATATAAACCCCATTCAGGCCATCGCAGCAAAATAGCCAAAGAGGTTTTGTCACCATTTAAAAACTTCTTCCCAGTTTCAATTACAACCCATTCCAATGAGTAGATTAAAATGAAACAAAAACACCTCTACTAACTTCAGCTTAAAACTGCCATAAAATAGCCAGATATTTAACTTCCGCAAGCAATAAACTTTTTTTGCCTTAAGTTAGCTCATTAATTCAGTCATGTAATTTTATTTTAAATGGCCTACTTGTTTACAAGAAATACACTATTGTTTTTCACAATAAAAGTTACAAGATGAGGAGTTTCAATAACACAAAGTAAAATTATTTAAAATATTTTATATTAAAATATTATTTTAATTAAAATTAAAAATATTCTAAAATCTATTTAAAGGAGCCATGAAGTAACCACTTCCTTTTTTTTTTTTTAAGTCCTCACCCAAGGATGAGAGAGAGAAGCATTGATGTGAGAGAGAAACATCAACTGGCTGCCCCCTCTACACACCCCAACCAGGGATCAAATTTGCAACCTGGGTATGTGTCACAACTAGGAATCGAACCTGCAACCTTTTGGTGTTGGGATGATGCTCCAACCAACTAACCCACACCAGCCAGAGCGCCACTTCCTTTTTGTAAAGAAAGTAAGGCTTTACTTCACTGGGCCTCAATTTGCTCATCTGTAAAGTGAGGAATTAGATGAGTTCATTTCTGAGGTCTCCTCCAGATTTAAAATATTACTACATGATTCAGTGTAAACAAATACACATGAGGAATGGTGAAGACTACTAAATAAGTATTTTCATTTTAAGATGTTACTTATGTTTTTTCTCTAATATGACGGTCACAACTTTTTAAATAGAAAAGTAGGTATAATTAACTTGTCTGAAATAAATGAGTAAACGAAGAAGAAACATCAATTATACAAACATAAAGCTCCTACTACGTCCTTTAAGAAAGTAACTAGTGAATAGAGGAAATACATTTTAGTCAGTGTCAGGAAAGTCCAAAATTTTGTGGTTGTGTAGGTAAGAGGTATTTTTGAAGGCAGTTATACCAACTTCTCTTGCTATCTGAATAAGTTTGTCTGCTTTTTCAAATACTTCTGATGTACCTTTATACCCCAAGAAAGCTTTAAGAAAGAGTGTGATATTTTAACCATCTTAATTATTGGAATTTAGAATGAGGACATGAGACTAGACAGTTGGTGAAATAAGCTTAAAAATTTCAAGTAAAAACAATTACAGTATAGTAATAACAGTGCTTTTTAAGTTAAAAATATTTCTGGTTAGGATTTTTAAAGTTCAAAGAACTTTAAAATTTTTAAAGTTTAAAAGAACTTAGTAAATTCATTTACTAAGTTCTTTTAAAACCAAATAGCCCTGATTTAATTACAAACTACTGTAGTATGTAGGGAAAATAAACTTTCTGTATTAAGAAAGAGTGTATCATAAGTATGCTTAAACTAGAAATATTAATTGCTGAATTTAAAGATATGCTGATGGAATTTCTACTTTCTTAAAATGTAGATTTAGAAAGTTTTAAAGTTTCTATTACATCCCTCCTCAGAACTTAAAACCCCTACAATTAACTAGAAAATTATTGAAAACAATTCAAAATAAGTCACTCTGCTGTGCATGGGTTACCAAAATCTGGATACCATATTAGGGAGATTTTACCACACATTTAGGCCATTAACCAACTAGAGCTTGGAGCTCAAACCATACAGATGGTCTGGTAGTCTAACACAGGCATTTTAGAGTTGAAGAAAGAGAGGTGAAATGAGTGTCTGAGTCTGAGACTTACTTCCCAACTCCAAGTGCAGTGTTTTTACTAACCACACAATGGCTTCTGAAACACTCATCACTGGATAGGATATTATAGTATTTACAGGCCAGCCAGTTGCTTAATACATATTTGAGTGTCTTCTGTATCTGACAATGTTCCAAAAAGGAAATACTCAAACTCAAATAACTCTACAAACACCTCTCACTACAATGTAAGCTCCATAAAGGCAGAGATCCTTGCTTACTGCCCCTGCACCTACATACTGCCTGGCAACTTTAAACTGTCATAGAAGTTAAGTTTAAAACTTGTAGAATAGTTAATGAAAAAGTTTAATGTATAATGTTATAAGTTTTTAAAAACTTACCACTCTCTAGGAATAAAGTGTTCCCATTTCATTGTTAAATTTTAAAAATGTGTAACCATATAAAAGAGGGTAGAAAGTGTAGAATACTATCTCTGGGTGATGTGATTAGAAGTGATATTCATTTTTTCATCTTGGTTATATGAACTCTCCAATCTTCTCTTTGAACACACATATATTCAGTCAATTAGTAAATCCTGCATTCATTCTGTATGTTAAAAGGAGTAAATCTCTATGATATTCTTATACAAGGATTGAAGCTAAACCCCAAAGTAGACTTCACAACACTCTTTTTTCATTTGCAAGAATCAGGAAATTTATTATAAAAACACTCGATTAACAACTGAATGCTTGTTAATAAGCATCTAAGCGCTTAGAGTGGTAGTAACTCAAGTCTCTGTTTATTCCACACCTGTAAAGCAAATGGGTTACTACAAAACCGAAATCCTTTGCAATGAATAATTCCCAGTATATTTTAACAGGCCTTAAAACACTTTTAGTAGTTATTAACATAGACCCTACTTACCTTCAGATTTTAATTTTGTCAGAACAAAAATTAGGTAGTTGTTAAAATCCGGATATTGATTAAGTTGTTCCAGTTTCTAGAACAAACAGTAGTTAAGGAAACTTCTCAGTGTAATCTGGGGAAAAAAATTAGCATTTTTAATGTAAAATCAAAAAATTTTGTTTGTGATATTTTTAGCCTTGCTTTTTTTGGCATCTCATTAAAATCATCAATACGCTATTCCAAGAATACACTTAGTAGTTGTGTTAAACCTCTTAGGTGCTTTTTGGCTGAAATATTAAACTTAATATTTTATATCAATTATATCCATTACAACATAAGCCAAATTCCACTTTCAGCATGCTCATAATTGCAAAAATATTTTTCAAAATAGAATTTCTTTGAACTTTAAAAATCCTAACCAGAAATATTTTTAACTTAAAAAGCACTTTTATTACTCATTTGTTCTTTAGAATTCAAACATTAAGATAAAATGTCGTTTATACACAAGCCTACATATCCAATTTTATTACATAAAATAAAGTTAGTGTTATGAAATAACTACACTGCAATAATTTTACAAGTGTTTACCACCAAGACCTAACACTTCCAGTGACACAAACTTGCAGGTATTTTATTCTGTTGGCACACAACAGTGACATAACATTGTCTTATTTCTCTTCGTGCCCTCTCAACCTCTAATATACTTTTTAATAACATCCCTGATTGTGTTTTAATGGACAGAAATATTAAAATGTTTTTATTCAATGGACCTGTTTTTTTTTTTCCCAAATTAAACCCATGATATAAATACAAGGTACACTGTACTACTTATTACATACTAGAATATCTCAATGTTTGGTGGTCAAAATGTGAATTAACTACCAAAATCACTATCTAGAAAAATTCCACAGTGTGATTACTTTCTTTGACCAAGAAAAACCCAATGAATTCTTTTTTTAGTGAATGGCCAAGACTGAAAGCATGCTGATAGGCTAATAAATTTTTCATAAATACCTGCTAAGGTTTACTCTCACAAGTGGAACTATCTATCCATACTATTATGATAACAATCTTTCAAAAAGTGCTCAAGCGTGCATAAAAACACTAATACATTCTTTTGTAAAGAGACACAAAAAAACAAGGCTATCATTAGGCACTTTGAAAATATAAAGTAGCGCAGATTTTAAAAACTGATCACCTCTACTTACTGAAATTTAATTTGTCCTGTAGGTAGAGGGCATACAATGCTCTAGGCACACAAAATAAACATTAAATTTTATTGTTAGCCCAAGCACAGGCATATAAAAAGTACTTAATACATACTAAAACAATTAATTTTGATATTCAGTGCTATATTAGGAATTACAGTATGGTTTGGGACTTGTCTAACTTAATAACTGTCATATAATTGTCATTAAATATCAACTTCTATCATTCCCAGAGCAATAACACAGATTAAGACTGAGCCATAATAGGATTAGGATACAAGCTCCAATACACCCCAAAACTATTCTTCTCTTGGTATTAACAGTATTCAAAAGAAATGGCTTTATAAAAATCTCAAGCAGACCTCCATTTTTAAATGGGCACCGTATTAACCAAGAAGCTAAGTACTTACTTATCTACTGAAGATTTTAAGTTACAGCAATGCAGTACTAAGAAATTTACCGGTGCTTTCTTTTCATGTAATTGACATATATACTTATCTAGATCCGTAAGTGTGTATATACACATAACTTCCCCTTTACACGTTTAAAACGTAAATAGGCCCAAATTACACTGGAAGAGCTGATTTACCAATTTCTATTAAATCAAGAGGCTTTTTCTGCAAAAAAAGAAGCCGCGTTAAGAGTATTTTTTTTTAGAATTAACTTATTTGGTCTTAAATAACAGGGATAAAAAGGTTATTTATGTCAAGTGAATAAATTTGTTTCCTTTATTGGCTCCAAGAATTCACCCGAAGTCTACAGTCTAGGGCATGACAAAAAGCACCTAAGGAAGGTTTTCCTTAACTTTTTCTGTGTCCAAAACCGCAGCAATAGGACTGCTACACCAGCGAACTCCGTAAAAGCTTGTATAATTGAACAGCCTTGAGCCAAAGATTTAAAAAGAAAATCTAATTTGGGAGCCAGGGAGCTTGCAACAGGTGTCAGCATGAACAGAGCAGGGGTGAGGCCTGAAATTCCCTAATTCTAGGTCTCCAACACTTTTAGGGGAAGCGCATGGTAGTAGTAACCCCAGGCCCAACACGACGGCAGTTCAAACCCCGCGCCAGCTCCACCCCATTTCTGGCCGGACGCTGCGTGGACGAGCCCAGCCGCTCACACAGCGCCCTCCACCTGGCTCCTCGCTCAGCCGGCAGGCCCCACCGCGCCGAGTGCATTGTGTGGGCCGACAGCCCGGGGGTCTGAACTCGGGCCCTGCCGGCCTCACCGGCCACGCCACTCCCCACCCCCTTGGCAGGTCAGCAGTGGGCTGGCAGGGACGTGGCTACCCGACGGGTGCCCAAGTCGTGATCACGGGCGTCGGCCCGCAGCCCCTGCCTCGCGCGGGCCGGAAGCCGGCGGCCGCGACGCCCCGGACGGAACACTAGGGCCGCGTGCGCGAGGCTACGGGCAGGGGCAGCGGCGGGCGCTCCTCTCCCCGCCAGAGGACGGAGGGCGGAGGGATCCGGGGAGCAAAGGAGGGGGAGGGGCGGCGGGGAGCCACCCCGCCGAAGGACCGGGCCCGCGCGGGGCGAGCTGCGCGGGCGGCAGCGAGGCCTCGGAAAGGATACTTGTTGCACGGTTCTTTGGATGGTGGTGTCTGGAGACTGGGACTCTTTCAGCAGCTGCAGGATTTGCTGAAGCCCTTGCTCGTCAGGTTTCCACTCATACTCCATTTTGGTTTGCTGCAAATAAAGCCAGACACAGGAAGAGACGGAGCAAATGTTACTCCTCATGCACAGGCCCGAGGGCTCTCCGCGCCAAGCAACGCCTTTCTCCCCGCCCGAACGGCCCCTGCGCTCCCCAACCGCCTCGGACCTTTCTGGACTCCCTGAAAGAAGTCTCGGACCACGAAACCTGGGGAACCGATCCTTGCGGCTCAGCCGCCAATGTCTGCTGCTCCTGCCGCCGCGGCCGCCGATCGCTAGGAGCCGACCAGACTGAGTCACCGCGAATTTGCAATCTGGCCCCTAGATCCGCTCACGGGAGCCCCCTGGGTCCTAATGCCACGCAGTTTTCTCTAACCCAATCCAACTCGAGTTCTTTTCAGATTACTGATTTAAAGGCTAATTAAAAGTCAAATCCTTATCACTCCCCGCGAAACACCTGAAAAGATCTAGTTTTAGTTATTAGGCATTTTAAGTTAACATGATGAAAAATGAAGGATGATTCAAATAGGAAAAAAAAAGCCTATATGGTGAAAACTGGATGATTAAAAAAAAACCCCTAATAATTCCCCTGATCGCTCAAAAATAGAATAAAAACGTTTACATTTCAATTTGATATAAAATCACTAAATACTAATATTTGGTCTAAAATATAAAAAATGCATTACAATTACAACCCACATCTTGATTAACACTAAATGTTGCATTTACATTTGCAGAACTTGATTTTAAAAATGCACTCTTTCCTAAACTTCAACTTTTGAATTCATTAAGTGAAATAAATTCCATCTGAAATAACCGCTCTTCATACCTAAGGGTTTTAGGGCTGAAGGAAAAACAAAAAAATACTGAAATATACAACTGATAGTGTTTAATTTGATTAACGTGTTTTCATATACATTTTTTAAAGTTGATTCTCTCACTGGGGAGGTATTATTTGCCCCATTGCAACTACCGGGCAAAAAGATATGAGCCAGTTATGGTAAGTACAGTAAAGATTAGGAGGAGAATATAGGTTTTTTAAGCTACTAAGAGTTGCATAATCAATTGATACTATATCAATGACTTTCATTAAAACTAAATGCTTAAACAAAAACAAAACTTAAATATAACGTGTTAATTATTTGCAAAAACCAAATTGAGTCTGCTAAAGGAGAGGATTTTTCATGTGGCCCTACTACAGCCGGATGGTTTGACAGCTGAAATTAGTCCCTTCCTAGTTAGAAGTACCTTCTTGGTATGGGTTAAAAAAAATTACCTGACCTTACTACACCTTTCTCATTAGCATTATTTTTCTTTCTTTTAACATTCCCCCCTCTTTCTTCACTCTTATTTTCTGCTTAAGACTCTGTAATCCAGCTTTGCTTACCACCTTCTACAACCTTCCTGAACGACTGAACCCCCCCAAACTGTCCGTATTTAAAACTGTCCTTAAAAAAAATCACCTGAACATAATATTTATTAATAACATTGTGGTGTTTCTATCCAGTCTTCTTTTTCTGTATTTATATATACATTATATTTTATAATAGGATTGTCCTGTTTCTTGCCCAACTTTATATAGTAAATATTTATTTAAAGTATTTAAAAAACATAATAGTATTCCATTGTATTGCTGTGACATAATTTTAATAAATTTTATTGGCATAATATATACACAAACCTGTATCATAAACATACAACCAGATGGATTTTTATAAAGTGAACACACCTGTGTAACCAATGCCCACATCAAGATACAGATTACCTGTACCCAGGGTTTTCTTGTACCCATTCTGTCATCAATCCACCCCAAAGTAATCTCTATAATTTCTATCATTACAGAGGTCTCCCCTCCCTCTTTTCTCTGTTTTAACTTTAGAAAGCTTTAAAATCCTTTCACACCTTTCTCTATTTTTCAAACACACACTCAGTTGTTTTTTTAAAGACCATACTACACTATTAACTGTATAATTTTTTAACATAAATAATATAGCAAAGCCATCATTCCAAGCCAATGCACATACAGATTTAACTCACATTCTAACAGATCACATTGGTCTTTAGAATTGAAAAAAACAATTTATTCAACCATTTTCTGATTGACTTCCAGGTTGCTTTTACTTTTTTTTTTTTTTGCCACAACTAACAACACAGCAAAAAACATTCTTGTACTAATATCCCTACACAGTAGGGGTAACATAATGGAATTATTAGGCCAAAAGTATGTGTACTAAAAAATTTTGAAGTTATTACCAGATTACTTTCCAAAAAGTCATGCAGTTCACATTCACCAATAATATGTTTCCCACATCTCCACCAGCACATTAATTATTTTTTGGCAAATCTTATGGGTAAAAATTTAATTTCTCCTGGCACTGGGATAGGGAAGGGTGGGGAACCTAAAGGTCTGAGCCTTAGTTATGAGTTGGAGTTGCTACATGCACATCACACCTGTGGAGGTGACACTGGAAAGCTTATTTAACTCCTTAGTTTCCCTTTTGAACAAGAAACTAAAGCGAGGGGTTAGTAGCAGTCAAAAGCATCTTTACCATATCCACCCTTGTGATGACTGTCCCATAATATCCTCACCCCACTTCCTTCTTTATCCCTGCACTCAAATAAACAGAATTTTTTTCTTTTTAAATACCTTAGTATTAAGAATATGTAATTTGATCAGCTTATGGTGATGGGATAAGGAAAATTGAGATAAACTGTTCCCTCCCATCTTACTCAAATTATCTGCAACAAAAAGCTCTCAAAAATATTTGGTTGGTAATGTCTTGAAAAGAGATGTCAGGCCACTTTGCACTTCTATACCACTTTTTTTTTTAATTGTGGTAAGATATTATTAATTATAAAACTTGGCATTTTAACATTTTTTAATTGTACAGTTCAGTGGCATTCAGTATATTCTTGTTGTGCAACTATTATCACCCATATCTCTAGAATTTACATCTTAATAATCTTTAAAATTAGGAAGAATCTTATTTTAGGGTAGCCAAGCGATCACACATTCATTTAGAGAATGTCTGAAGTACTTCAAGCTAACTAGGCACACCAGAATTATGAAGCAGAAATAATTTAAATAGTAAACTATATCTATATTAATTAAATAGAATATCAAGATTAATATTGGATTTTCTTTAAATATTCTTTTTGCATGTTGAAGACAGATTTAAATATTTCAAAAGTGGGGGCAGTAGCATATCAAATTTTTCTCTTTTAGAGTACTTAAGTGATACTGATTGGTCTATAACATTCAAGGGTGACACTCCCCCACCCCAAAAAGTATTTCAATAAGCCAAGAGTTATTTGAACTATCTAGATAGGAAATGACACCAAAAATAAAAAATATCCTGCAAGAGGTAAATTACTGTAAGATATCATTTTGGGCCATTAGAAGACTAAAATTTAGTGTCCAAACTGTTAAGAATTTAAATTCACATAAAAAACAGACTTACTTGAGAATGGTGTGAAGTAAAGACTCCAGACTGATAAATGTAAAAATAATCTAGTTTCTTCCCTACTGAAGGGGCTGTGAAATATAGTTTAAAAAGCAGGCAGGAGGTCTGGATCCAACCCACCTAAGTTTAAACCCTAGTTCTTCCACTTAGTAGCTGTGAAAACCTAAACAGTTCATCTCTCCAAGCTGTTCCCCAACTATAAAATGAGAATATACCAGCTCTATAATAGGATTATAGGCACCTGCTTGGCATATAGTATGATTTAAAATACAATAGTTTTAGTTGTTACATCAATGGTTTCTACCACCTGCAAGATAAAATCTAACTTCTATTCAAGGAAGAGGCTCTTCACGATCTAGTACATCACCTCAGATACAGCTTTAACACCTTACCACTCAACCTCCAACTTCATGCTCCAGTAGTAATACCAACCGTCCCTTTCATTCCTCTGAACATTTGAATAGGGACGGCTGATCTGGAATGCCCTCATTAAATGCGGCCATTTGGCAAACTCCTCTTATTCTCCAGTTATGCTCAACTGTTCAATTTCCAACAGTTTTTTATTACGAGTCTTCCTTGGCACTATAATTGATACTAGATACTATTTCTCTTCTGTGATATTATTTCAGGACCTCCGCACAAGACTAAAGTGTGTGTTTTTTTTCCATTATGTATCGGTAGTTTATAGCTTTTTCCACCTTAGAAAGTGATATTGTATTATAATTATTTCCAGGTCTGTTTTTAGCATTAGTTCTTATGTTCTTTGAAAGCAGGGACAGTGTCCTTTTGCCTTTGTTGCCTACCAGAATTTGACTTAATAGCTGTTGAATAAATACTATTGTTGCTGCTATGAATTCAACTGAGTAAATATTAAGTTGAGCAACAACCATGTGCTCAGTGAGTGTTAAAGATTCAAAGGTTCATAAAATATCATTCTTGCCCTCACTGAGTTCTCATTTAGTGAGACAGATAGATGCTCTGTCTATGAAGTATGTGAATGAAGTGCAATAGGAAGAGGGAGAAAAGCTAATATATTCTGCCAGGAAAGAGAGAAGGGCTTTTGCCCCATCTGGTTCAGAGTTGTTGTTTTTTTTTAATTTCAATTAAATTCAAACAAATATTTACTGAGAAGTCGGATGTTTTCACCTATATGGTGAATCACTGTGAATGTGATAAATGTTGCCATCAGTGACGTGATTTCCTATAATGATGAACAACTCTTGGTAGAATTCCAAAAAAAAAAAAACAAGGTACAATCTTCCTTCAATAATACATTAGTTTTGTTCCTGGAAGACTCAGCATTTAATTAAAAATACTAAAAAAATTCCATGTACATATATAAAATTGTGTTAGATTCTAGGTTCTGTCCAGTTAAAAACAGGGTCTTTACAAGTTAAAAACAGGGTTTTTTTGGTCACCTACGTGACCATCTAGTGGGACATTTGAAAGTCATATAGTGCTTAAGACAATTCTCAATGGTAAACATCTAGCACCCTCGCCCTACACCCTGAATGACAATAGTACCTCCTAATTAGAAGATCACTACCCACAGATTGACACTGCTTCAGTGCAGAAGGACTATGGTAGGGAAAGTACCAGAGGCTGTGGGGACATTATGCTAACAGTTAGGAGATCAGGAACGGACTTCCTTGTGAAAGTGACTTTTTGCCTGGCATCTAGCAGGATAGCAGGAATTATCAAAAAGTGAAAGTGAGAGGAAGGCAACAGCCAGGAAGACCTCATAGGCCATGTTAGGATGTTTGGACTTTATCCTAAGGCTAACAGAAAACTTGTAAAGGGGTTATAAACTGATAAAATCTATGAGCAAATAAAAATAAGGAAAAGAAGTATTCCTCCTGGGAAGTGGATATGGGAAGAAGAGGTTCATCTACTCATGTTCAGTATTGTGTTAATTTTCTTTTTCTTTTAAGATTTTATTTATTTATTTTTAGAGAGGAAAGGGAGGGAGAGAGAGAGAGAGAAACATCAATATGCGGTTGCTGGGGGCTGTGGCCTGCAACCCAGGCATGTGCCCTGACTGGGAATGGAACCTGCGATGCTTTGGTTTGCAGCCCGCGCTCAATCCACTGAGCTACGCCAGCTAGGGCTGAATTTTCTCTTTCTTTAAAGATTTTATTTATTTATTTTTAGAGAGAGAGGAATGGAGGGAGAAAGAGAATATTTCTCTCGCAGATGTTTCTCTCCTTTCTGCTGCCCTTCTTCTCTCTTTAAAAATCAATAAATCAATACAATTTTAAAAAGAAAACCCCATCAGGCTGCAATGCAGGAATTCACTGAAGGGACAGGAAGAGCCATTGGAAGATCTAATAGTCCAACATGCATTTAAAATAAAGTTTTAGTTTGTTAGGAAAAAGGCTGTCATGTTTCTTAGCCAAAACACTACCCAAAATTTAAATATTTAAATAGTAGGCATTTAAACACATCTACTATTTTGTCAATAATAGTGATAGCTAATATTTTTTGAGTACCAGGCAGTGTTCTAAGTACTTACATATGTTAACTAATTTATACCTCAGAACACTATGTACTAAGTAAATTGGGGCACAGAGAAGTCACTTGCTCTGAGTTAGGCAGATTGTAAGACAGAGCTGTTCTTCAAAAACCCAACTAATCTGGCTCCAGAGTCCAGTCTCTAAGTTTTTTATATACTGCCTTTCAATTTCTGTAAACTGAAACTAATAAGTAAAACCATTTGTATACTAAAGAAATGACATGTTTTTGGCACCTTTGTAGTGAGGTAAAGAGAAAAGTAAAAATCATATTTTATTGTTGTAAAAATTATAATAAATCTTAAAAGCAGTATGTATGTGAAAATATATCAAAATGAGATATTTCAAGAGCACTGGATAAATGAGTTCAAACACTCTAAATCTAACATTCACAATATCCCTTTGTTGTAAGTAGGGGCAAGTATTATCTTCTTTTGATAAGCAGACAAAATCAAAATATGGCTTAAATAATTTGCTGAATCATTTGCTGACTATGAATCAGATCTGTAGACTTCCAATGACTTGTTTGCTGGTTTTTCACAAAAAGATGCTATAATAAACAAAGAAAAAAAATCAGCCCTGGCCGGTGTGGCTCAGTTAGTTGGGCACTGTCCTGCAAACTGACAGGTTGTGAGTTCAGTTTCCAGCCAGAGCGCATGCCTGGGCTGCACGTTCAGTCTCCAGTTGGGGCACATGCATGAGGCAACTGATCAGTGTTTTTCTCTCTTTCTCACTCCCTTTGCTTCTCTCTAGAGTCAATAAAAGAAATTTTTGAAAAAATCAGAGATATTCAAAGGGCTAAGAGGAGCATTTTTTAAAAGTTATTTAGTAAAAGCTTTATGAGAATTTTAACCAAAGTTCAGGAATGAAGGGAAAGAAGGAAAAGTCTAAAGGCAGCTGATTACCTACTTTTAAAATATGAGGTTTTTTAATGTCAAAGAATCAAAATGTTGACAGGCTTGTTAAATTACAGCTATCAGTGGAACAAGAAAGTCCTTTAAGAGATTCTATAAGGTAATCAGAGGTAAAGGATCAAAAAGAAAAATGAAAAAAAAAAAGCAAAACCAACTGTTGAACCTAAGCTACTTGAGCAAATGATCTCTACTAGATTAAAGGGCAGGGTACACAGTGCACAGAACCTCCGATGTTATACGGTGCTGGGCACAAAGAAGAGTTTAAATCGTCCTTGATTGATTTATTAAGGTAAATGATCTTGTTCACCTCTTGGAAGAATTATACTAAGAGGGAAAAATTATAATCCTCTGGCATTAAAACTTATTGTCATTTAAAAGCTGAGAGATTAATAGGAAAAAATAAAATATAAGTACTAAGGAAAATGTAAATAAATGTATTTTTAAAGCTGTCTTTAGGGACGACCTTTGAAGATGACTAGACATGTGACTCAAATGCTAAAATTTATAAACAAACACTAAAAAAAAGTCTAGTAACAAAGTCAGCAAGTGATAAGAAAGAAAACTTGATCTTAAAAGTCAACCCAATCTAAAACCAGGTTACTTCCTAAACACTTCAGCTCATTTAATATTCATAATGCCACTATGAGGTAGATATTAACTCTATTTTATATCAGCTGAGGTTCCGAGAGGTGAAGTAGCTTGCCTAGCCAGTAAATGGCAGACTGGGCATTCAAAATCAAATCTGTGTGACTCTAAGTCTGGACTGCGCCTAGTAGTAACGGCAACCCTGTTATCCGTTATACAGTGCTCCTATGTGTGTTATTATACTAAGAGCTTTAAATGCACAATCTCATTTAATTCCATGAGTAGAGACTATTAGTATCTTCATTTATAGAAAGGAACAGACTTAATAGAAGTTAAGTAATATGTCCAAAGTCACAGAGATGGTAATGAGCAAAGGCAGGACTCAAATGATGATGTGCCTGACTCAAGATACACCCATGTTGCCATAATTCGTGCTCTGCTATTTCTATTAACATGTGACTAACCTTTAACAGGACTCTTGGGTATACTTCTTAGGTATAATTTTCTTTTCCTTCCTATTCTATGCTTTACCAAGAATTCAACAGCTCTCTTGATTAGTGTGCTTTCTTCAGTTCAGGTGTGAAAACTGCACTTTGCCTTTCAGAATTTAAGCTTTTCATTTTTAACTAAAGTATAAGACTAATAGGAGTAATATTTCCCATATATTTAACTTCTGATCACATAATTTGCATCATCAAAACATCAATTCTCTGATGATTTCTACAACAGATTTAACTATCAGAATTGATCTCACTCTCCATGTAGGTCAGGCTATTTAAACCAGTGGTTCTCAACCCTGACTGCACATTATATTCATTGGAGAACAAAAAAATAAATAAATAAGGCCCATGCACTATGTCTCCCAATTGAGCCCATACAGGGTAGGGCCCAGGGACCTGGACGTTGGCAGTGTTAAACGACTCTCAGGTAGTTCTAGTAAAAAGCCAGTTGAAGATCATTGTGTTAACTTGATAAATCTGCTCCTGGAAATTTTCACCAGTTTCTTACTCTAATGAGCAGCAGTGTTCTAGTTATGCTAGAAACAACAGAAAATAGGAAAAAGAGGAATACAATGCAGACTGTGTTGACTAATATGAAAACATTACTAATCACTAGAAAAATATCTGTAACGAAAACCCAAACATTAGAACATGCAACTTAAAGTCACACCATAATTTGTAATACATTAGTAAAGACAGCATGTGTTGAAAGTTATTAATGCAATATTCATTTACGTTGTAATTTATAGAGGCTGGGTAAAGAGTTTCACTTAAATTCTTAGAAAAGGAAATTTGGGAAAAGTCAAAACATGGAAAATAACGTAAGTTGTTGTTATTAAATATGTTAAGTAAATTAAAAGTAAAACTTACTAGATAAGTATGGTCCTTGATTGGCCATATATGATTTAAATTCATATACCAAATCAACTTATACTGCAAGTAATAACCACATCTTTCTTCAAATGGCAATATTAAGTCATTCATAAAACTGAAAGTACACCTTTCTAAATAATAAGCCCATGCATTAAAGTACAAATATACAAAATAAGTAGATGAGGCCCCTGATTCTTTTAGCATTGTAGATTCATTAATTAGCCTTATTAGAGATCTTCCTATTGTTACATTTAATTGACTATTGTCATTGAATATGTCAATCTTATTCCAGCAGTTTTCATTTCAGTGATATCAATTTAAGAAAAAGAAAATAGTCTTTTAGAAGTCTTCTTAAGTATCATAACATGATTATAAATTTCATGATTGTAGATTTCATGGCCAGAATGTTAACTGATAATTGCCAAGTGGCTTCAGGTAAATATATAGTGTTTAATAATTTTCAAAGTACTTTCCTATTTTGTCTCATTTAATATTCAAAACCACACTGTGAGTTGAGGAGATTTTCAGTGGTGTTGACTTGCTAAAAGTCACTCCGTTGGTAAATGTTAAGAGCTGCGTTAGATGGCTGATAACTTCCCAAACTTGAGGGGAGAGATGAACATTCAGATTCAAGAAGGCCAAAAGACCCCAAATATGTTAAATCCTAAAAGGGCTACACCAAGATACTATGATTAAATGGTCAAAAGTCAAAGACAGAATTTCAAAAGCAGCAAGAGAAAACCAACTTGTAACATACAAGAGGCCCCTATAAGACTTTCAGGATATTTCTCAATAGAAACTTTGCAGTCCAGGAGAGAGTGGGATGATATATTCAAAATATTGAAAGAAAAAATATTATATACAGCAAAGCTGTCCTTCAGAAATGAAGGAGACAAAAAGACATTTTTGAACAAATAAAAGGTGAGTGATTTCATCACTACTTGACCTGCTTTATAAGAAATGATAAGGGCATTTTCAAGCTAACATAAAAGAATGCTAATTAATATCGTAAAGGCATATAAGTTTGTAGAAATCACTGGTGATGGTAAATACATAGCAAAACAGATTCTACAACATTGTATAATGGTGGTGTGTAATTCACTTGCAACTCTAGTTCATAAGTTAAAAAGATAAACATACTTAAAAAAACCATAGCCACAATACTTTGTTATTAGTTAAAAAAATATTAAAAAGATGTAAATTGTGAAATCAATGGCCTAAAATGTGATGGTGGGAGAAGTAAAACTAAAAAGTTTCTTTATATTATTGAAGTTCTTATCAGTTTAAAACTGGATGATAGAAATATATTTTATGTAAGCCTCAGGGTAACCACCAAGGGGAAATCTGTAGTGAATACACAAAAGATTATGATAAAAGAGTCAGAGCATGCCACTATAAAAAGCCATCAAATCACAAAGGACAACAACAAGACAGTAAAAGAACAGAGGATCTGCAAAACAGAAAACAATCATCAAAATGACAATAGTAAGTCTTTACCTATCAATAGTTACTTTAAATGTAAATGGATAAATTCTCCAACCAAACACAAAGAATGGAAGAATGAATAGAACACAATATAAATCCAATGGTATGCTACCTACAACAGACTCATTTTAGCTTTAGAGACATGTACAGACTGAGTGTGAAAAGATGGATAAAGATATTTCAAGGAAATGGTAACTAAAAGAAAGCAGAGGCTAGCTAGCTATACTTGTATCAGACAAAACAGACTTGAAGGTAAAAATAGTCTAAAGAGACAAAAACCTCATTGTATTATGATTAAGGAGTCAACCTAGCCCGGGCCATTGTGACTCAGTTGTGTGGGTGTCATCCCACAAAGTGAAAGGTTTCCAGTACAATTCCTGGTCAGAGCACACACCTGGGTTGCAGGTTTGGTCCTGATCCAGGTGTGCACAAGAGGCAACAGATCAATGTTTCTCTCTCACATTGATATTTCTCATCCTCTCTTTCACCCTCATTTCCCTCTCTAGAAATAAATAAATAAAATCTTAAAAAAAGTCAATATATCAAAAACATTTAATAACTGTAAATATTTATGCACCCAACATTGAAGCACCTAAATAGACAAAGCAAATATTAACAGAACTAAAAGGAAACATAAACAGCAAAACAACAATTGCTTGGGACTTTAATATCCCACTTGCAACACTGGAGAGATCATCCGGGCAGAGAAGCAATCAGCAAACAGACTCGCACACAACACTATACAGCAAATGGACCCATCATACAGAGAACCGTCCATCCAACCAACAGCAGCAGATTACATATTCCTCTCAGGTACACACAGAACATTTTCAAGAGTAGATCATCTCTTAGGCAACAAAATAATTCTTAAGAAATTCAAGATAGCATTAGATTATCTTTCTGATCTCAATGGTATGAAACCATAAATCAGTAGCAGGAGAAAAGCTAGAAAATTTACAAATAAATGGGAATTAACAACATAATCTTTAACAGCCAGAGGAACAAAGAAGAAATCAAAAGAAAAATTTAAAAAATATCTTCAGAGTAATGAAAATGGAAACAATATACAATGTACCAAAATGTATGGAATATAGCAAAAGCAGTTCTAATATGAAAGTTTATAGCCATAAGCACAGACATCAAGAAAAAGAAAAATATCAAATAAACAACCTAATTTTACAACTCAAGGAACTAGACAAAAAACAACTAAGTCTAGGGTTAGCAAATGGACATAATAAAGATCAGAGCAGAAATATATGAAATAAGGAATAAAAACAATACGAAAGATCAATAATAACACTAAGTGCTGATTCTGTGAAAAGATAAATAAACCAGAAAAAAGACAGAGAGGACCCAAATAAAATTATAAATGAAAGGGAGACATTACAATTGATAACACAGATATACAAAGATTTATAAGAGATTGCTACAAACAATCATGCACCAACAAACCGGACAACCTACCAGAAATGTGTAAGTTCCTAGAAGTACACAACTGACCAAAACTGAATCATAAAGAAACAGAAAATCTGAAAAGACCAATAATGAGTAAGGAAATTAAATCAGATTGTATCCCAACAAAGCAAAGCTCAGGAACAGATGTTGAATTCTACCAAACACATAATGAAGAACTAACATCAATTCTTTTTTCAAATTCTGAACCAAAAATTGAAGAAAAGGGAACACTTCCAAATTCATTTATGAGGCATTTCCCTGATAGCAAAGCCAGATAAGGACACTAGAAGAAAACCACAGACCAATATTCCTGATACAGATGCAAAAACTCTTAACAAATTACTAGAAAACCAAATTCAAAAGCATGTTATAAGGATCATACATCATGATCAAGTGGGATTAATACCTGGGATGCAAGAATGATTCAACATATATAAATCAACATGATATATCACATTAACAGAAAGAAAGGTACAAATCATATGGTCATCTCAATAGATGCAGAAAAAGCATTTGCCAAAACTCAATAGCCATTCATGATAAACTCTCTCAACTAATGGTATAGAAAGAACACACCTCAACACAATAAAGGCCATAGATGACAAAGTCATAGGTAGTATCATACTCCTTAGAGAGAAAAAGGTTGAAAACTTTTCCTTTAAGATCAGGAACAAGATAAGGTGCCTGTTCTCACCATTCCTATTTAAGCACTGGAACTCCTAATCAAAGCAATAAGGCAAGAAAAAAGAAATAAAATGTGTCCAACTCAGAAATTAAGAAGTAAAATGATCTCTCTATTTGCAGATGATGTGATCTCATACATAAAAAATCCTAAAGACTCTTCAAAGACACTAATAAATGAATTCAGTAAAGTTGCAGGATACAAAAACAACATACAAAAACCAGTTGTGTTTCTGTATACTAACAACAAATTACCTGAAACAAACAGACAAACAAGTAACACAATCACATTTACAATAACATCAAAAAGAATACAATACTTAGCAATAAATTTAACCACGGAGATGAAAGATCAGTACACTGAAAACTATAAGACATTGATGAAATAAATGAAGATAATGCAAACAAATGGAAAGATATTCCATATATTGGAAAAAATAATATTATTAAAATGTCTATACTACCCAAAGCCATCCAGTGATAATGCAATCTCTATCAAGAGTCCAACGGGCTTTTTTTAAAACAGAAATAGAAAAAACAACCCTCAAATTAACATGGAACCACAAAAGACCCTGAATAGTCAAAGTAATCCTAAGAAAGAAGAACAAAGGCCGAGGCACCACGCTTTGTGATTTCAAACTATATTACAAAGCTGTAGCAATAAAAACGGAATGTACTGGCATAAAAAAAAAGACACAAAGACAACAAAACACAATTGAGAGCCCAGAAATAAACCCATGTACATATACAGTCAACTAATGTTTTACAAATGAGCCAATAATACTCAATGGGGAAAATATAGTCTCTTCAATAAATGGTGCTGGGAAAACTGGATATTCACATGCAAAAGAACAAAACTGGACCCCTATCTTACACTACTCAAAAATGAACCCAAAATGGATTAAAGACTTGAATGTAAGACCTGAAACCAAAAAATTCCTAGAAGAAAGGATAGGGGAAAAGCTCCTTGTCATTGGTCTTGGCAATGACTTCATAAATATGACACCAAAGCACCAGCAGTAAATGCAAAAATAAAAAGTGGGATTATATCAACTAAAAGTCTTCTGCACAGCCAAAGAAACACAATGAAAAGGCAACCTATGGAACAGGAGAAAATTTTGCAAGCCACTGGTAAGGAGTTAATATCCAAATATATGAAGAATCTGTACAACTCACTAACAACAAAAAGACCAAATAAACAAATAATTTAATTAAAATATAGGCTAAAGACTGGAATAGATATTTTTTCAAAGAAGTATTCAATGGCCAACCGGTACATGAAAAGGTGCTGAACATGACTAATTATCAAGGAAATGCAAATCAAAACCACAATGAAGTTACACCTCAAACCTTTTAGAATGGCTAATATTGAAAAGAACAGAGATAACAAGTGTTGGGGGGATGAGGAGAAAGGGAACCCTTGTGCATTGTTGGTGGAAATATAAATTGGGGCAGCCACCAAGGAAAAGAGGATGGAGGTTCCTCAAAAAATTAAAATAGAACTACTACATGATCCAGCAATTCCACTCTGGGTATATATTGTAAGGAAATAAAATCACTATGTCTAAGAGATATCTGCACCATGATGTTCACTGCAATATTATTTACAAAAGCCAAGCCATGGAAACAATGTACATGTCCAGTGAAGAATGAATAAAGAAAATGTAGTATATACATATACATATACAATGGAATAGTATTCAGCCATAAACACAAGGAAATCCTGCCCTTTGTGACAACATGGATGAACCTTGAGGCATTGTGCTAAGTGAAATAATTCAGACAGAGAAAGACTAATACTGTGTGATCTCACTTTTTTTGTGATCTTCCCCCCAAAAACATAGAATATAACCCCAAACTCATAGAAATGGAGAGCAGATTGGCATTTCTCAAGGGCAGAAGGAAGGGGGACAAAGGATGAAGGTGGTCAAAGGGTACAAACTTCCAGTTATGAGTAAGTTCTAGGGATGTAATTACAGCATGTAACTATAACACTGTATCATATATTTGAAAGTTGCTGAGAGAGTAAAAGTTCTCACACATACCCCCCATTCTTTAAAAAAAAAATTTAACTTTGTAAAATGACAGATGTATTAACTAACCTTGTATGGTAATCATTTCACAATACATATATATAAAATCATTATGGCCCTGGCTGGTGTGGCTCAGTGGACTGAGTACCAGCCTGTGAACCAAAAGGACACCGGTTCGATTACCAGTCAGGGCACAAGCCTGGGTTGCAGGCCTGGTCCCCAGTAGGGGGTGCACAAGAGGCAACCACACATTGATGTTTCTCTCCCTCTTTCTCCCTCCCTTCCCCCTCTCTAAAAATAAATAAATAAAATTTAAAAAATAAAATCATTATGTTGTACATTTTAAACTTATACATGTCATTTATATCTCAAATGTGAAAAAAAACATTTTTAAAATAAAGAAAGAAGAAAGTTTTGCTATTACTTCTCAAAAAAACATTGAGTTGCAATGTATGTCTTCCTATTTCTGGTCCAATGTTTCTTCTACTCCAAACTGCTTCTTTAATTCACAGAACAATTAAAAGAGTGGCTATGGTTTAATATCTTAGAATCTACATATTTATAAAGTGAGACATGCCTGTAAACTTGACAGGGAGCTAAGCTGGTAATTTTTTGAAAAGTGAGATAACACATGGGAACAGCCATTACAGATAGATCATTTTGGTAACTAACAAGTATACTGTTTCATTGCTGTTTGATTGCTCTTCAAGTTCTGAAGTGTGAGGGCCCTAGGAATTTCTAATTCATGTCCCAAACTATTCTTGATTGTTAATATTGATTCAATATTCCACATTTTCAAGTGTAAAAAGAGGAGAAATATAGTACTATGTTCACTGGCAAGGGCTGAATTGAAAAAGCGTCAGAGCAGTTTAGACAGTGAAGTAGAAAGGGGATAAATGGTCAAATGGTCAGTAAGCTAATTATCACTAGCATTTATGTAATCTCTCCTTTGTGCATTGAAATCTCACTCACACGTAATGGGTACATATTTAGATTTCAGTAGTGGAAAAGACAGCAGGAAAAACTTATAAAAGAAAATCAAGTTTTACAATTTTAGATCTTGGGCTAAATATTGTTCTACATTGTTTATTCCTGGTAAGCAGGAATATACTGTAGAGGAAGCAAGGTTTCCAAACGTTATATACACACAGGTTCAAATTCCAGTTCTCTGAATTTATATTTAGGGATGTGGATTAACATTCTGTGCCAGGTTAGTCATCTGTGAGATGGGGTCGATGAAAAGACTAAATCAGAATGTAAAGTGCTGCAATAGTAGATACTTAATGTTCATTCCCTTCATACTTCACTACCCATCACTGAAATTATCATTAAAACCCATTATTTACTGATGGCAGTTTGTAGTCTCAGACAGAGTTAAGAGGAAAAATAAATTATTTTTGTGTGATCAAAGAATGTGTAGCAAAATGGGCTGTTTGATTTGTCATTTAAATGAGATAATATACTAAAGGAATAGAACAACCAAAAGAAATATTGGAGAAATAGGAGGAACAAAGAAAAGAATCAGAAATCAAGTGGTAAATATTAAATGAGATATGAATATAACACTCTGTAAAAATTTTCCAAGTGTGAAAACTAAAGAGTTGATTGAGGGTAGTCCTCATAGTGTGCAAAAAAGATAAGGGAAGAATACCACAAGGTAAATGCTATATAGTCCACAAATGGAAAAAAAAAAAGCAGGAAATAATGTTCTTCAACAGATAGTACTATACAACTAACAGTTTAATACAAAAACAATAGTAGCAAATATTCTGCTAGTGTTCAAGTCTGTTTTTCTATCACTATAACAAAAAAACAATGACATTCAACCAAGGTCAAGACGCAAAAAAAGTTAATGAAAACCTAGACTGGGAGATGGTAAAGAAATCTGAAATTATTCTGCACATGAAGGATAACACTAATCTATTGCACACTAAGAAAGTATTCAGTTTATAAGAATACACCCTTAAACCGAATCTTGGCTTATTGTCCTAATGCAAACAGAGATGCAAATAGATATCAGCTAATCAACTAATTCAGTATCTTGTCCTTATCACTATCTATCCCTCTCATCCCATACAAATGGAATTTGTCAACTTAAACCAACTATAACTAGAAATAAACATCTCATCTTTAGAGTCAAACTAGAATTAGACATTAATCTAATCCTTTTATTTAAAATAAATGTGGAATTCATGACCAAGAAATCAATATTACAAATTAATTAAGGGGAAGAATTTGATTTCTATTTTTAAAAACACTGTTAGAACATCCAGTTCTACATTATGAGGTTCTTTCCTCCCCACTTTTTTTTGGGGGGTGGGTAGAGTGCACTGATTTTCTTATAGGTATCTAGTAGTAAACCCTAAGGCCTTTTCTGAAGGAAACTGGGTAGCCTACAGCCCATGTCTAAGTGATGGGTCTAAAGGCAAGGTTGGTGCTTCATGACCACATATTCTAAACACAATGGATTAAACCAGGATTGGGCACTTGACCCTCCATATGATAAATCCTGGCACAAAAAGGTTAGCTTAATCAACTGGATTTCTTTTCTAGGAAATATAAACAAGACATACTAGGATCATTTACCATGTACCTCAAAGCAGAGTCTTTTTTTTCCCCAGAATCTAGAAGGTCATGATGTGGTAGACATGTGGCCCTCATTAGATTCCATGTGCAAAACAAAAGTATAAAGGGGCAGGAACTCTAAGCAAACAGAAGAGCATGCATCAGCACAGAGACAATCAAGGAAGCTCTGAGAAAGACTACATGGTCAAGCAGAACGAGAGTAACTGCTCCTGGGTGCTGCCTTGTTTCCTGATAGCCATTTCCATAAGCGACTTAAAATAAATCTACCTCTTTCTCGTAAGACAATATGAATGAGTTGTTCTTCCTCTGTACCAAAAAAGCTAAATCAGAATAGAAATAGTAAATAACTATTTAAATATATAATCATGTGATTATGTATATTCCCAAAATGTATTTTGCTTTAAAGGAAAGGAACTGAACATTTTAGGGAGTTCTCTAGGAACTGTGTGTGAGGTTGGTACAATGAGGGCTGATGATTATCATGGAAATTGATTTCCTTAAAGTGAACAGCAGAATAAATTTGGGAGCTGACATAGAAGTCTCTGAGAGGCACTGAGTTTAATGAATATACCCAGATGGTGAAGAATAAACTGAGTAGGAAGAATAGAGAAAACCAAGAATAAAGCCAGCTGCCAGGTCAGGTGTGCACTCTCTTTATAGACAACACAATTCCTTACTCATCTATTATACTTCTACAGCTCATCTCCCTTCCCCTTTCTAATTATCCTATTTTGGTTCTAAACAATTGCAACTACTGCCCCTGCTGCCATCAAGGGAAAGAATAGCTCATAATATTTATTTTAGGAACATTTTATGCCAGTGGGAGATGTAGGAACAGTGGCAATTTACCCTCACTATGATGACAGCTTTCAGGTAGTACTTGTTCCCCAAGAGTCAGACAGTTCACATCTCACAGGACCTACAACATCCTTATCATGCATTTCCAGGAAACACCACTATTTACATACATGGTGGACAAACACATTCTTTATTTGAACAAATATAAAAGGGAACTCCTAGCATATTATGACAACACAGAGTCAGACAATACAACAAGATACGATACATCAATAACTTTACTTATCTGGAAAACTAATTGAGAACCAAGAGATAACACATGAAAAAATTCACAAGAGGAAATACAGCAGTAAACAAACATGAAAAAAATGCTGAACCTTGCAATAATAAATGTAATAGTGAAGTAATGTTGTCAGACTAATTAGCAAAGATAATTTTACAACAATAATAATATAATATTCATCAAAGATATGATGAATCAACTTTTAACAAATTATTGATACTAATATAAACTAATACAACCTATTGAAAATCAACTCAGCAATCTATATTGAGAGCCACATGCCTTTCTATATCCTTGATTCTCATGATTACACTTCCGAGACTATAACTTAAGAATCCTAAATACAGGAAAAAAAGCATTATCTCAAAGATTTTTATCCCAAGATTATTTCTAATGCAACAATAAACATATAGGTAAATAACACAACATTCAACTGCTGGGCTACTAAGAAAATAATTAATAAATTATTAAGTAATTTCTATAATGACATGAAAAATGTTTATTAATAGAAAGTAAAAAAATGACTTAAAAAGTTGTGTATAGAGAATAACTACAAATAAGTAAAAATTACATGTATAAGATAAAGGCAAAATTATTAAATGAAAAAGATAAGAATGAAATAATGAAAAGCTAGCAGTGTATTAAGGTGTTAGGATTATGACCCCTTTTTAATTTTCTCTTAAAAATTTTTTCAATATTGTAGATATAGTACCTTTATAAAAAAAATAATGAACATCTCCAACAGTACAATTGTTTGAAGTCATAAAGAGGGGAGAGAAAAAGACCCCGGAGAATTTAATATATTATGTTACAATGCTTACTACTCATAATGACAAATCCATCAAAAGCTTAAATTACACCTTTTATTTTACTTTTTAAGATAGCAAGAAGGTACGAAATATAGTTAAGATTTTTTGTAAAAATGCCTACAGGTTATGGCACTTAAAAGGTTAAGTTTTGGTTACAGAAAACTGATATAACTATAGGAACTTTTGCCCAGATTTTACCATTAAAATGAATATAAATGACACAATGATATAAAGATAATTTTGAAAATAAAGAAAAAATCCTAATAGTAATAAAAAACTGACTCAAAGCAGAATTATACCAGAAAAGTTATTTTATAATCCCAGAGACCTAGCATCAGAGAAAAAAGGCTGTCCTAAAATAAGAGAGACAGACAAGCTGGAAATATTTTTTAATAATGCTATTATAACAAGGTAATGTTAAAACATCTAAATGTTTAAACAAAATATTAAGATATATAAACACATTGAGACCACTACAAAATTTAAGACAAGAATATCATGATTTACTTTAATTTAAAAAATTTCTAAATTAGTGTAATTGTTTTGAAAAATATTTTGAAATAATCTATTTATAACTAAACATGTAACTTAAGAATTTTTTTCCAGGCATCTCTCATCAACTACCTAATTTTTCAAAACATTGATGCATAATTATAGAAATATCATCAAGAAAAAATAAATAGCTCAGTTAAATTATATATGGAACTAGCAAAAAAATCCCATAAAAATGTAAAAAAGTCAACAGCAAATTAAAACAAATTTTAGCTTAGAAATGAGGTTCTATAATTCATCTACAATGGTTCTTAAGACTTTTGAAGTAAGAAGTTCTATAGAGTTTTTCAATAACTAAATATTTTAAGCAAAAATTACTAAGGTATAAGAAAATTCCAACTGCAAAAGTAAATGAGCATACTACAAATAACTTAAATTTGTCACTTAACACATCCTGAACTGAAAAGGTTAGAGTTCTAGTACTTTTCATTTTGTGAATCAATCATTTGTATAATATGCTATATTACTTTTTAAGAAAATAACTCATAAATCATTTAAGTGATTTAAAATTAAGAGATTTATAAAATAGTAAACAAAAACTGTTTAAGATAAAAAATTCTGCTAAAATTGTCAACAGAGTCTTCTAGATATATTATTCTGACTAAGGAAGCTAGTACAATAACTAAGAACAGATGGAAAGAAAATACATGCTTACATATAACCTTGAAACAAATGGTACCTTTCGTGTGCCTATTGAGTCTATGCGGTAGATGCCATCTATGCCTGTACACTTAAAACTGGTGGACACAGGAGTCTAATAAACTGCCTCAAAAGCACACACTGTTTCCATGACGCTGAATTGATTCTTAGAAAGAAAAATAAATTCATTTACTATTAAATAAATTTTTCTAATCATTTTCCTGGAGTAGGGTTAGAGACACAAAAAGCAAATCTTTCTCTACAGTCACATGAAATAATATTCCAATTAAAAAAATTTCACACAGTAACTAATCATTATTATAGTTAGTAAAATACAGTCTCCAGCTTGTCATTATAATTCTTATAAGAGTTGCATGCATATTCTAGAAGGAAGAAACTTCAGAAACTGAATCAATAGGCAAACAGTTATTAGGCATTTGTATATGCAGAATTTTATAGCTGGAAAACTACAACTACAATAAAAGTCTGGAAGGAGAGGGACGGACGAGGAAATTCCTACGATCTCTTTGTTGCTAGATTCACTAATTCAGTATGTGGCTGGGCATCTGATAAACACCTCGAAAGCATTCAAGATGCATAGGTGCTTGTAATTCCCAGAATCAGAAAATGATTATTTTACCTGAAATCACAATTTTGTCCTGGCTGCTGAGCAGTTTTTAAGTCCTACTAGAATTTGACTGCAGTGTGAATGGGTAGATTGTATTTTATAAATAAAAATCGCCTGCTGTGCACTTGATCGGCAAGCACCAACATCAAAACAACGCCTTTAACCCACTAAGATGTAAGGTTAAAATAAAGCTAGGGTTTTTACAGGAGGCTTTGCCTTTCCATGCTTCAGCTGTTTATTTAAGGTTCCCCTTCAAATTCCTACATTAAATCTTAAACAACTCTACCACTCTCTCGTTTCTGAGCTTACAAGACTCCGGAAAAACCTTCTACCTTTATAGTTTCTCCACTGTTTCATTCTTGACTTCTTGACTAACTGGTGGTGGGGGGTGTGGGGCGGGTAGTGTCACAGCAAGGGAAGGATGTTATGTTACAGGGAAGAAATGCAGACACTTCAGGTCTCCACCACAGTCTTTCTGAAGATAACAAGCGCAGTGTAACTTCATAGGGCTTTAGGACAAAAAGCCTCTGACCACAGGCCTTAAAGTCTTCTGTGCCACGAAGAGCCAAAATAACATCAGTAAAAAAGAAGAGTCAGAGATCTGGGGCTCTTGTCTCGTTCTCTGCAGGAAGAATAGCTAGCCGGGCAACCCTGTACAAATCACTTACACTCACTTGGTTCATTTCCTCACCTATAAAGCAACTAAACACTATCTATGGTCCTTTCACCTTCTAGAAGTAAAACACTTAGTTGACTGTAAATAATTTATCTGGTCATATTCCACATATAAAAGCCAGTCTTATTTTTTTTTTTCCTTACTTGCTACCAAAATTCTCCAAGTCTTCAGGGAAGCTTGTATTCAATTCCATTGTTCAGGTATAGTTCTGGGACTACTAAGTTACCTAAGTGAGGACTACATGTCACTTGATTCTTTCAACAAATACTTGGGCTCCTGTTAAAAGGCACAGTACTGAACCAGGCTTAGGTCACTTCTTACAGAAGTCACATTCAGTACTAAGAACAATCTTTAATTGAAAATGTTAGAAAATTTTTCATCGTAACTTGGGTCTCAGTATCCAACAGAATTCTCTACCCATTATCCCCCTAAAACTGTGTTTAACAAAAAACTGTATAAAACATTATTGAACTAAAAATCCCAATTCCTACTCTAGAGCATTTGTAGCTTCAATGATTTGCTGTTTAATGATCTCTTCCTGAATTAAGTTTATTTATTTATAATATTTAATAATATTTTCTAATAAAATTTGACAAGCAGCATTTTATGAAGCAAACTCTTTTGAAACAGATCAGTATCCTTAGACCTTGTCCACAAATTGCCAAATTCTGCCCCAAAACGATTAATCCAGGTATTTTATTTTACCTTTCTAAACAATCAACACCAATAACTCTGAAAATATATCATTTATACCAAAGTCTAGAAATTTTTATATTTAAAGTTTAAATATCTTCACTTTTTTTTGCTCTTCCTTCTGTCCTAATGCCCATCAGGAGACATATTAAGCCCTGACCCACCATTACAAAGAGTTCTAATCCAGATCTAGACAGACATTTAAAACTGGCTTTTGATATGACTGTCATTACCTCTAATCACTGGCTGCCCTTAGTCTCCTTTGCTGGTTCCTCCACCTCCGAATATCCAAGCCCCTTTCTTTTCTGTATCTACATAATCTCGTTAAGTGTGTGCCATTAAATAGCAGTATGAATTCCAGACTCAAGTACCCAACGTCTTATAAGACATATATATCCACTTGTTTGTTAAGTGGGCACCTCAATCGTTGCTGGCTAATACAGAACTCTTGATTCTCTTCCCCCCATTCAAATCTGTTCCTCCTCTGGTTGCCTAATGTCACTAAATGCCTAATATTCAGTTGTTCAAGCCAAATACCAGCGGGTCATCCTTAACTTCTCCCATATCCCACATCCAAACCATCAGCCAGTTTTGTCAAAATATACCCTCTGACCACTTCTCTCTCCCTCCACTCTCTACCCTAGTCCAGATACCATGTTCTACAAGAGTATGGTCTACTACAATAGGCTTCCCTGCCTTCTCTTTTGTTCCTTCTTGTTCAATTTCTGAGATAAGTAGCAAAAATGATGCTGTTAAAGCTTCAATTAAATCACGTCTTTCCTCTGTCAAAATCTTCCAATGGTTTCTCATCACATTTAAAGTATAACCACATATCTTTACACCAGCCTACAAAATTGCATACAATCTGGGCTTCTGCCCACCTCTCTGAACTAATTTCCTAGCAGTTTCTGCCTCTCTTTTCACTATGTTCCATTCTGTTGTTTTTCTTTTTTTTTGTAGTTCTCTGATGTTATGCTTGTTCTCACCTAAGAGTCTTCACTTTTGCATAGTGTTTCCTCACATAGTCATCGAGTTCACTCCTTCTCATTCAGCTTGCTGGCCAAATATGATAAAGGCAGTGTTCTCTTCCTCTCGCTCTACCCCATTATTCTCTATTTCCTCTTGTTGCTTTAGTTAGAATCCACTTCTTTTCTTTCTCCTTTCTCTTCATAAAAAAATCTTTAAAGGAAATATATGACTATTTTTCACTGTATAAAAAAAAGTAAACAGTATAGATGAAATCCAAGTTCCCTCCAAGTACCTCTCCTGATCCTAGTCACTTCCCTGAAGGCACTCTAATATCCATTTGATTCACAACCATATAAAGTTGTTTTTTGGTACATTTATAAATATATGTTTCTGGAAAAATAAAGAGTTTTATTTCTGTCCTATAAAACTCATTCAAAATGTGTCTTAGCTTTCCTACTCATTATATATGAGGGGCAAATCCCCCAAACTGGAATTTATTTATTAAAAATTATATATTTATTCTTACATGTTTAAACTTCAGTCACCTTCAAAGTACTCTCCATTTGATGCAATATGCCTATCGAGATGATTTTTCCACGGCTCAAAACAGTTTTTGAACTCGCTGATTTTGATGCTTTTTAGTGCTTTTGCCTTTTTGTGTTACACCTCTTCCACATCAGCAAAATGTTTCCCTTTGAGGACTGTTTTCATCAGGGGAACAAAAAAAGTGGCATGGGGTGAGATCGGGTGAATAGGGAGGGTGGAGCACGGGGGTCATGCTGTTTTTTGGTCAAACACTGCTGAACATTCAGCGCGTGTGGGCAGGCACACTTGTAAATCATCCATCATGACATGGGCAAACATGTTGAAAGAGTCCTCAAAAAAAAAAATTCACTGAAGTTGAATGCAGCCTCTCACAATAAGGCCAGCTGGTACACTGATACAGATGGGTTCCTAGAATACTCACCTACTAGGGGAAGCCTGTACTACAACAGGCCAGCCCTCCAGAGGATAATTCCAGTTTTTTTTTGTCTTCCCTCATATAGCTGTATTTCATTACTAACTGCAGTACAGATTATTGATGAACACCCAACCTCTTTAGAATTTTGCACCACTATAAGCAATTCATTCATTTAACAAATAATTATGGAGTACCTACTACATTCTAGGCCAGAGGTATCCAACCTGTGGCCCGCGGGCTGCATGTAGCTGAAGATGGCTATGAATGGGGCCCAACATAAAATTGTAAATTTACTTAAAACATGAGATTTTTTTTTGTGATTATGTGTTGCAGTGCATTTAATGTGTGGCTCAAGACAACTCTGTCTTCCAGTGTGCCCCAGGGACACTAAAAGGTTACACACTTCTCTTCCAGACACTGTTCCAGTTTACTGCAATAAATAAAACAAATATCTTTGCCCTCCTAGGAGCTTACATTCTTGCAGGGGAAAGGCAATAGACAGAATATATACAGCAAACTTTTTCTGCAAAGCACTCGACAGCAAATACTCTAGGCTTTGCAGATGTGGCATGTATCCTTTGTTTTATAACCCTTTAAAAATGCAAAAACCATTCTTAGCTCATAGGCTGCATAAAAATTGGCCATAGGGCAATGGAGCTCTAGACTGATGACTCCCAATATAAGTATATTAGAAAAAAGTATGTGCTATGCAAAAAATAGAGAATCCAGGATATAGAGGATGGAGAGGGTAGGATGCAGTATTAAAAAGGGCACTTAAAGAAAGTGAAATCTGAGCAAAGACATGAAGGTAAGGCCAGCGAGCCTAGTAGGTATTTAGAAGAGGTACAATCCAGACAGCTGAATTAGCTAAAGCAAAGGCCCTAAAGTAGGAACATGACTGATGTGTTTATGGTATAACAAGGGGGCCAGTGAGCAAGGAGGTAATGTGGTAATGGGAAATGAGGTCAAGTGAAAAGGGAGGCTGTTGGACAGATTATGGAGAGCCTTGTAAGCCATTCTAAGAACTAGATTTTCTGAGTGAAAGTGGGAGTGCTTGCAGGGCTCTGAATAGAGAAGTGACAAGAACTGTCTTAACTCGAAAAGGGCTTGCTCTGGCTACTATATTGAGAAAAGACTGTGGGAGGGGCTAGGGAGACCAAATAGTAACCTATTTAAGTAATCCAAGGAGATCTGACAGTAGTGGTTTGAACCATGGTGGCAGTTGAGGAGATGGTGAGACATAGCAAGATTCTGGATGTATTATGATTTTTTTTAATAAAAGGAAAAAAAAACAGGTTGTCCTGAGAGAATTTTTTTGAAGAGTCAAAGAAAAAGTAAAGTCAAGATAACACTAAGATTTTAGCCTGAGCTACCAGGAAGATGGAGTTGCCACTGATGTTCAGAAATGGGGATAGCTATGGGGCAGGCAATTTAGGAGTTTAGATTAGGACAAGAGGAGTTTAATGTATTGTATTATTAGACATTTAGGTAGAGATGTTAAATAGGCAGTTAGTTTAATATATGAGATTGAAGTTAGGAAGAGAAGCTACCTAAATTTCAGCAGTGCTGGCATTTAAATGACATTTAAAGCCATAAAGCTGAGTGAGATTACCAATGGAATAAGAATAGACAGGGAAATTTTAAAAACACACAGACAGACAGACAAAAACAAGGACTGACCCCAGGGCTCTCCAACATTAAGATGTCTGTGAGAAGAGAGACAAAGGAGAACCACAGGAGCCAGCACTGACGTAGCAAGTAACTGGCGGTATTCGTCAACCTGGAAAACAAAGAAGAAAGTGTTTCAAAGATACGGGAGCAAATAGCTGTGTCAAATGTTGTGCATAGGTCAAGATGGCCAGAATCAGTGCACGATACGACACGCAGCAACATGGCAGTCATGGAGAATCTGAGGAGCTGTTTTAGTGGGAATGGTACAGACAAAGGCCTGACTGGAAGTGGATTTAATAGAGCACGGGAGGTGAAAACTTGGTAATAAGAAGTATAGACAACATTTTTGAGGAATAAAAAAACAAACAAACAAAAAACAAGGAGGACAGAACAGGTGGTGAAGAGTGAATCAATTTTTTTTGTTTTTGCATTGTTAAAAGATAGGAGAAATATTATCATGTCTGTTGCTTATAGAAATCCAATAAAGAAAAACAACTGATGAGGAAGGAGAGAAGCTGAAGCAATGTTCTGGAGCAGATGAGAGAGGATGGGAGCCAGTACAAAAACAGACTCGGGACATGAACAGTTCATCTAAGGTAACAATGCACTGACCAGATGCTGGTAGGTATGTAGGGTGGTGGGAATCTGTGGAAATTTTCTTTTTTGCTTCAGTTTTCTAAGCAAAGTAGGAATGAATGTCATGAGCTGAAAGTGAGGATGGAAAAAGAGATACTGGTTATTTGAAGAAAGTAAGATATGAAATAGTCATTTAGAAGAGTGCACTAGGAAAATAAAGTACAATGAACAGCAGCATTAGAACTTCTGGCCAAGATGGTGGTGTAGGCAGACATGGCTCACCTCTTCACACAACCATATCAAAATTACAACTAAAATATAGAACAACCATCACTGAAAACTGTCAGAAATTGAGCTGAAAGGAAGTCTGACAACTATAGAAGAAACCACATCTATCTAGACTGGTGGGAGGGATGCAGACATGGAACAGGCTGATCCCACACCCATATGTGATGGATAAAAATTCAAGAAGGAGGTCTCAGGAGCGAGGAGTCCCAGGCCCACACCAGGCCCCCCAGTCCAGGATTCCAGTGATAGGAAGGTAAGTCCCCACAACCTCTGGCTGCAAACCCAGCAGGGATTGAGTTGGTGGAAGAAACTGCTGGAACCCCAACCAGTTCCTCTTAAAGAACCCACACATGGACTCCTCTACTCAGACTTACTGTCTCTGAGCTCCAACACCCAGGGTAGCAGCTTGAAAGGCAGCAATGAACTACTGGGAGAAACTGCGGTATCTGGCATCAAGGTGAGTAGAGGCCATTGTTCCTTTTCTGAGCCCTCCCTCCAAAGAGCCACTGAGTTGGCAAGATGGTGCCATATCTGAGATTCCATCAACATAGCTAACACTATTTGCGATCCCGAGACTCCATCCTACCTAACTTATGGGCCCATCCATGCCGCTTTTCCATATAAATGGCTGGTCTTGCCTCATGGTGCACAACTTCCTAAATCCTCTCAAACAAGTAGCAGTTGGCCTCAGTGAGCCCAAGCACCAGCACTAGCAGCAGCCAGCCTAGATTCATGGCTTGGTTTCGCCTGGGAATCTCCAAGCCCAGCACAAGTAGCAGCCATCTCAGCTTGCTTTAAAGCTCAGGCAGGGTGGCCCTGGGCAAAATACAGGTGGGGGCTGAACTTAGCCTGTACCACCTGGGACACCTCAGGGCCAGTGCATCCAGTGGACAGCTACAGATCACTAAGAAGCACCACCACCCTGCCCCTGCACAGCTGATCCTCCATAGAGGATGGAGGTTGGTGGTAAGTGGTCACAGCCAATCCTTGCTGCTGATTGGCCTGGTTAAATCCTTCCCATTGATCTGCCAACAACAACCAGAACTCAACAATAAGAGGAGGGTGCTCTCAGCCCACACAAAGGGCGCACCTTGAGTACCCAGTTTGGGTGATAGGGAAGGCTGTGCCACTGAACCCTACAGGACACCTACTATATTGGGCCATGCTACCAAAACATGGATCCAGAAGAGCTCTACTTAATATATAGAAACAAACACAGGGAGGCTGCCAACATGAGAAGACAAAGAAACATGGCCCAAATGAAATAACAGACCAAAATTCCAGAAAAAAAACTAAACAAAATGGAGATAAACAATCTGTCAGATATGGAGTTCAAAACACTGGTTATAAGGATACTCAAGGAACTTAGTGAGGACCTCAACAGCATAAAAAAGATCCCGTTGAAAACCAAGAAAACACTAATTGAAATAAAGAACAATTTACAAGGAAACAACAGTACGGTGGATGAAGCTGAGAATCAAATCAATGATTTGGAACATAAGGAAGCAAAAACAACTATTGAGAACAATACAAAAAAAGAATTCCCCCAAAATGGGGATGGTATAAGCAGCCTCTGGAACAACTTCAAGAAGTTCAACATTCACATCATAGGGGTGCCAGAAGGAGGAAAGAACAAGATATTGGAAATCTATTTGAAAAAAAATAATAATGAAAGAAAACATCCCTAATTTGGTGAAGGAAACAATCATGCAAGTCCAGGAAGCACAGAGAGTCTCAAATAAGAGGGTTACACAAAGGCCCACTCTAAAGCACATCATAATTTAAACACCCAAGGTTAAAGACAAAGAGAGAATCTTAAAAGCAGCAAGAGAAAAGAATTTAGTTACCTACAGGGGAGCTCCCATAAGACTGCTGATTTCTCAAAAGAAACTTTGAAGGCTAAAGGGATTGGTATGAAACAGAGTCATGAAAAGCAGGGACCTACAGCCAAGATTGCTCTACCCAGCAAAGTTATCATTTAGAATCAAAGTGAGATAAAAAGCTTCCCAGAAAAGATAAAACTAAAGTTCATCATTATAAAACCATGATTATATGACATTTTAAAAAGACTTAAAATTTAAGAAAAAGATGATAAAAATTATGAACAATAAAATGGCAAAAATATATATTATGAACAACTGAATCTAAAAAACAAACTAAAGAAGAACAGACAGGCTCATAGATACATTGAGCCTTTTGATGGTTGCCAGATGGGGAGGAGGAGAGCATTGGGAAATATAAATAGGTAGTTATAGAACAGTCATGGGAATGTACAGTGTTGGAAATGAAGTAGCCAAAGAATTCATACATATGACCATGGACATGAGGAATGGTGGGGGCACTGCCCAAGGGAGTGGGGCGGGGGTGTGCTGGGTGGAGGGGACAAAAGGGGAAAATCAGGATAACTGTAATAGCATAATCGACAGAATATAGTTTAAAAAAAACAGCAGCATTAAGGACCCACTTGAGGTATGTGGTCATGTGTGGTTGTGTGCTTGCTTCTAGCCACATTAAGTTACATAGGAACAGATGTAAAGAAAGCAGCATTGGTTTAACTAGGGCTGTGGATTTCACCAAAGCAGCAAAGAGCAAGGGAGTGGATTCAAAGAAAAGATTAAAATGACTGCCCACAGAATTTAAGTGGAACAAGAAAAGGAGTGAAAACATCAAGAGGTGAGTGGCAGGAAAGTAGGATGAATGGTTTGGAAATTTCATCAGGGTCAAAAGATTTTTGGGGCTGTGATACTAACTAGAAGGAGTAAACCACAAAAATAGGAAGTGGAGTCAAACAGTAGAACACATGAAATGGTAACTACGGAGAGACTGCAGTTATTGACAATGCAAGAAGGTATCACTATGGGAGTGATGGGCAGGGGTAGGGTAGATGGGAAGAACACTGAAAAAAAAGGTCTAGGAAATGAGAGGCAGGTGTACTGGAAAGATCAGTTATGTATACTCTTCTTAATTTTAATATAAAGATGGAGGTGATATTGGGGACAGAGGCAATGAGCTGAGAGCTAAAATTATTGAGAGACAAGGCTAGTAGTTGATAGCAATTGTGTGGGGTAGTGGATTACATAAATCTGCTGACAGAACCTAACAAACACTGAGGATTTTTAGTGAGAAGGGAGGGAGAACAGCCTGCAAGCAGCAGAGATGGATGGCAGACACCTTTCTCGCCTGTAAGAACAGGGATAAGAAGAGCTATGGGAAAGATAAAATAGCCAAACTGCACAGGACAGAAAGTCAGGTTTCTGTAAGATCAGCAAAGTGAAGGGAATGTTTAAGCATAAATTGAGACTGGATTTACAGATGATGGACTGTAAATTCCGGCAGGTACAGTACAAGAACATGAAGAGTTGGGAAGGGGTTAAAAAAAAAGACAAATATAGACCCACTTCAGAACTGGAGTGTGGGAGATGAAGGTTGACCTGGACGTCTGGAGGTTCTGTTGCTACTGACAACTTATTGAACACAACTGACTCCTGATATATCCATGTGTTTTTCTAAGAAATGGAAATTGCTGGGTCAAAATGTTTTTACTTTAAAATTAAAATGGCTGTATTGATTTATTCAATGTATGAGTTTTCCTACAACTTTGTATTTCCCTATAATGGGGTAGAATAATATTTTCTGTTTATTGGCTAGCTGTATTTTCTCTTCTGTGAATTTGCCCTTTTAAAAAATTGAGTTGTCTTTTATGGCTTCACAATGCTTAAAAATAATCTATTTTCTACATTTATTCTGCTCTTAATGATTCACACAAATCAATGTTATAAATTCCCTTCAAATCATTCAAGTGCTCTTACTAAGGCAACACAGGTTCATTTGGTTATTTCTTCTTCAACTCCAGTTATTCCATTAGTTTCAGTAAGGTCTATGACTGCTTTTGCACCAAAATGGCTGAGAGGGTAGGGCCCACAAAGCAGAAAATACTTACTATTTGGTCCTTTACAGAGTTTGTGGACTCCTTCTCTATACCTCTTAGGGCCTTTTAACTGCTTCAGTTTCAGGAACACAACAGATCCTCACCTTTACTGACATACTCTCAAGTGCTACCCTAGTCCCCTGAAACGCCCACACCAGTTTTCCCTCTCTGCATGAAATCTATTACTAGCCTTTCTGGGTGCCACAGATTTCTATTGTAAAAGTTGTAACTATACTTTTTTTGTTTATATTTTTTCTCTCCACTAGTATTTAAACCTCTTGAGGACAAGGGACAATCCTAGCACTAATGAATGTTTGGTGAATGCATACATGGCACACAAAGTCCTTCATAATTTGTCATCTTTCACAGTATTTTCCTGTTATCTAACCAAAATTATATTATTACTTCATTAAGTATTTTTAAAAACATTACTAATGGCAGCATAATGATCAATGTTTTATATTATTTTCTTTACAATTTCAGTGGAAACCATCGATTGCTAATAATATATATGCACCTATTTAGTACACTTATGATTTGCTGAAATATTTCTCTCCCCAATTCCTTCTTCAGTAAAGACAAAAACCATGGGATCAACCTTTTCATGTATGACAGTAACTTCTGCATCTGAGGGTTAAGGGGCTCCACTGATAATTATTTTACTAATAGCTTCAGGGTACTTCAAAGTCAATTATAAAAATGCAACTCAAATGTTTTTTGCTGTAGTTTTCAGTATAAACTTCATCTCCCACACTCTGTGAGTAAGCCTTATTCTCCTTATCTGGAACATCTTTGTTTGTTTATATCTTTATTATAAAGATTTAGTTTACCTTGTCAGGGTCTTACTAAGTGTATTTTTCAGTTTAGTTGTTTAATGGGTCTTTGTCATTTCTCTTAACCCCTAAATTTGATGGATTTGCTTTTTCCCTTATTTGTGTTGAGGTCATTACCAAGAAGGTTTCACCCACGGATGCTTGCTGCATGCATTCTAGAAACCAGCTTTTTATATTTGTTACCAATTATATCTTATCCAGGTAAGGATTTTTTTCCTTACATTCTAAAATGTAAATGGATAGTCAAGCTCTATTTGGGTTAACTAACTTATCTATTTATTACTTCCAGCTCAGTTTCACCATTTTAACAACGTGGTCTATGATTTACAGTTACATTCATTATAAGAATCCATATTTATTCAATGTGTATATATTCATTATAAAGATATGAATATGTATATTACATAAAACTTTATTAATGAAAGAACATGATCTTTGCAATAAGGCAGCTGTAGACTCAGATTCAGCCCTGAACATGCTGAGACCTTGGGCAAAGTACTTACCTATCTATACCTCAGTTCTCCCATCATCAATAAAATGGAAGGAACTTCCATAGTGTAACACAGGGCTATGATAATGAGTATACCATATGTAAACGTATGCTAAATGCCTACAAACACTGCCTAGGATACTATGAAAAACATATTAATTCACTTCCTCTTCCCTCCCATCTCAAACTAAAAGAGAGATAAATGCTGTACTACTGAAATTATTCTAAATCCATTATTAAATTCCCTTAAGTAAAAGAAATTTGGCATTACAAGCTTTGAAGGTCATATACTCAGACTCAATATTTTCACTTTGGGGAATCTATCTTAATGAAATAATCTAAAACACATTGTGTTTTTGTACAATACAGGGATGTTATTGAAGTGTTTCTTATAGCTGCAAAAAAATTTAGAAACTTGCTAACTATCCAACAGGAAAATGTTTATAATTATGATAAATCACACAGATATTATATGGTTATTTAAAGATACTGACAAAATACTTCAATAGCATGAGAACATGCTATTGAAAAAATGCTATTGAACATGTTATTGTGCTAGGTGAAAAAAGCACAATGCAAAATTATTTATATAGAAATGTCTCAGCTTTATAAAAATCAAATAAGCTAAGAAAAAATATTGCAATGAAATGCCCCAAAGAGTTTATAGAAGTTATTTCATAGTCCTGATATGAGTGATTATTATTTTTCTGGCTAGTTTCTAAAATACCGATGATCATGACAATGATGATGATAATAGCAATTATTATTTGGGGAGTTTTACCACATGGCAGGCACAATTCAAAGAGCTTATTGTATTAACTAATTCAATCCTCAGAATATTACGAGATGAGAAAATTGAAGCACAGTGAGATTAAGTAGCTTACTCACGGTCACAAACATAATTAATTATGGAAGGAGCCAAATCCGACTCTTAATTGTTTTGATTTCAAATATTTGCTCTGCCATTGGATGCTAGTTTGAAATACAATGCCACCATTTTTGTATGGGTTCTATCAACTCCAGAAAACTTTAAGACAAATCTTTACCCCTATTTTCTGTTCCATATCATCATGATCGCTGAGATTCTGGAACTCTAACATTCTTACTTATTATACCTACTCACAATACTTCAAAGAACTCTAGTGAGGAGGTCTTGGAGCAACCAAACTGGCTTCTAGAAACTGTCTTACACTAATAACCATCCATATAACTACAAATCTGAATTTACCACCCTTGCAAACACATTCCATTGCAAAATTTGCCCCTCTGCAATCCAGGAAACCACTCTCAACTGCCAACACTCATCATATATCTACCATGGCACTGGGTGAATCAGACCAACTGAGAAAGATCCCCAACATCTGGAGAATTTTGCTGTTTCTGATCCTTCCTTTTTTTGTTAAGGTTTTATTTATTCATTTTTAGAGAGGGGAAGGGAGCAAGAAAGAGAGGGAGAGAAACATCGATGTGTGGTTGCCTCTCATGTGCCCCCCACTGGGAACCTGGCCCACAACCCAAGCATGTGCCCTAGACTGGGAATTGAACTGGTGACCCTTTGGTTTGCAAGCTGGCCATCAGTCCACTGAGCCACAGCAGCAAGGGCTGATCCTTCCTTACTGAAGATGGCATTATTCTCAACTGTTTTTGAAAATGTCATCGGTAAATCAATCACTTTGATTCTCCTTTCTTACTCTTTTGCTAGTAAACCAAATTTTCTTTTTTGGTGTAGGGGGGGACCAGATCTTTTTGGCAACAATATATATTCAAATATAAATCCCCTTTGGAAGAAACATTCATAATTTATACCTTGGACAATAAAAATAACTTCCACTTACTGCTATGCTCCTCTGCAGTTTACATTTGATAATTTTTTCTTTACATATGTCACTTGGTTCAGCTTCCTTTATAACTAAATTTCTTTTCTTAAAAACAGTATTTGCAAAATCCAACATGGTTAAATGCAAGCCAATTCTTTTACACATAGTACATTTACATTTCAATGCAGTTCATTTACAATATTTAGAAAAATTAAGTTTATGTGGCAGCTTTAACATTATATAAAGAAAAACTAGTCATAAAAACAACAAATGCAATAACAAATATTAACAATGAAAATATTTACAATCAGAATGTTACACATTTTTACCAAAATCTTATCCTGCTCATAATATATAATGGTAATAAGCTGGATTACTTTATTTTTATAGACTGAAATATCAGTGGGCAGAATTTAATAATTCCCTGAATACCTAGGACGAAGATGTAACCACATCAAGCCTGATACAGGTGGGAGGCCTCATTTAGGAAAAAGAAAAAGGAGCACTAATAGTTCATTAGGCTCACATTAAATTAACTGTTTTAATCTTCAAAATCCTCGGTTTGTAAAATTATTATAAAGTATTAAAAAAACAGAGGTAAAAACCACACTGCCAAATGTCATGCATTTATGCATTACATATGTCAGGGAGTAAAAAAGAAAATCTGCACCTTTAAACTATATTTCCCTTTTGCAGTTGCAAGTTTTCATCTTGGTGGAGCCATTCTTGAAGAAGAATGGGATGCAGGGCAGGGTAAAAGTGGAAAACTGATTCTTTCCCTGCTTCACTCAGGATAACTTATTTATCATTCCAACATGAAAGCTTCGGTATAAAAATAGGGAAATGTAAAATCCAAAAGGAACTTATCCTAAAAATTAGTAGATTGGGCCTGCCATTTTACAGCTTTACATTTTGTAATGCCTATTACACGATACAACTTGGATCTTCACATCTTTTCTTTACGGTATTAAAAAAGTAAATACTATTTATGCATTCATCATCGAAGTCATCACTGTTTCAAAGCAGGATTGGTATTAAGCTTCTTAATACAACTGTCAAAAACAATTTGTGGATAACCTCCAACTTTAAATTTCTACATTTACATCTGCTGATGGACCAAAGTGATTAGCGATTAAGATAATGGACAAACTGTAAGCAATCCTTGCAAAATCCAGTTGATTTTTAAAATCTGTAAACAAATAACAGGCGATCACTTTTAAAGGAAGAAAGCCATTCCCAAAACAGGTTGATTGTGGTAGCCGGTATGCTCCTCAGCAGCTGTCCCCTGTTGCGTGTTCGCGTGGGAGAAGTACAAAAGGGTTGAAGGGCAAAAAACAAACCCACGCAAAACCCATACAGTTATAAACATTAAAACTATGTAAACATGTGAGTAAAAAAGAAAATCTGCACCAGGAAGCCCCAAGGGGAAAGAACCGCCTGGAGAAAGCGATCAGCTAGCAGAGTGTGGAAGCGACGGTCTGTGCGGGCCTGGGACTCCCAGGCAGAAGGGTCCGGGCAGGGACAAAGACCGGCCATAGCGGCGGCGCTAGACAGTGCCCAGAACCAGCCGGCCAGCGGGAGCGTCTGTGGCACCCAGGGTCCTTAAACACCGCCGTTTAATGGGCAAAGGCAAAAACTCTCCGGAGCTGACCCTCTCCTTCCCGCCGCCCTGAAGGGCCCCAGGCCGAGACTTAGGACGCCTGGAGAGCCGCCGCCGCTCCCTGTCCCGGTTCCGCAGGACGCGCGGGGTGGCAGCTGTTGGGCTTCGAACCGCGCAGCCGCCGCCGCCCGGCTCCAAACGGTCGGGCGGGGACCTAAGAGCGGCGAGTCAGGCGCCTCTCCCGGCCGCCTGTCAGCTAGTTTCAGAACAGATAGTCTCCGCTCCCGCCCTCCAGCCGCACCCTCACGTCACCTACCCGGTCCCACACCATCCCAGAGGCCTCCGGCCTTGGGCCCTCTGCCGAAGCGGCGATGCCTCCTGCCCCGGGCCTGAAATGGCTGCGGAACAAAGAGAATCGGGGCTCCAGCGAGAGCAGGTCCGATTGGCCGGGGGGCGGAGCCCACCGCGGGAACGTTCGGCGGCGGTCGCCTTGGCAACGGCAGCGGGACTGGGAAAACCTCTGCCCGGACCTGACAGCCCCGCGGTCTTGCACCCCCCAGCTCACCGCAGCGGTTTCTAAATCCGCGCTGCAGCATCCCGCCTCCGGCCTCTGGTCTTTGCCTGCCGCGGGGCTCACACGCTCGCGCCCCCTGAGGCCCGCGCTGGCCCGAGCCTCTGGCTCGCAGCGGGTGCCACCACGGGCGTTGTACTGCATGCACCGTGAGGCCTCGAACAAAATGACCCTGTAAGTGTGGTTGATGAGGTCTGCCCAGGGCCCTCCTGGAATAGGACCCTAAGCCGTTCATAAATTCTATACCCCAGGATAACCTCCTAAGTGACAGCCCTGCCGGGGAGCCTCTCTCACACAGAACATGCCCATATACCACGAAAGTACAGTTCCAACATCACTAGTAAAAGGCAGTAATGGCTTCAGTAGATAGGGGAGGACAGCTGCCTGCTCATATTGCATGAGCGGCTTTTGAGTGCATGCTGTAGGTAGCATATAAAATGCTATGTAGGTGATATTAAATGATTTATAAAATTAATTTTATGCCTTCAGGTGTGTATTAATATAAAACTGTAGTTTCTCGCTGCTAGAAATAACAAGCCCTCTTCTCTGTAACCAGCCACCATGAGAAATTAAAATATCCTCTATTTTCTGAACAAAAAATAATTCAAAAAGGGAGAGGTAGACTGTTTATAGTCAATCATAATGATGGTAATGAGTAAATATCCGTTTTCTTCCCCCACATTACTCACATATAAGTTTACTATATATGAATATTTAAAAATTGCATAAATAATCATTTTTTCCTAAGATGAGGATGCCTGTGATTATATTCTTTCTTATATGATCGGTGTGTAAAAGTTCCAGCAATTTTGAGTATCATACTTGCAAGTGATGTATATATTATGTTATGAAAATATGTAGCAGTTGTTGCCTTCCAGGAATATTGTATGTGAAATTATAGTACCAACACTAGGAAGTGTTTTTAAAATTTATACTGAGATAGCTTATTTTTAATAAAGTCGTTAATAAATTTCATTTGCAAAAAGTTATTTTTCAAACCAACTAATTTATCTAATGTAAATTTTAAGTATAAAAGGATAATTTTTATCATTAGGAAATTGAACATAGCAAGAGAAATATTTCGAAAAACTAAAATACTTATGATTTCAACATTTTGTAATGTTAATTTGATAGCAAATAGATACACTATTGTTTAGCAAAAAAAGCCCCCCACCCCCCCACTAATAGGAATAGATTACTAAGGAAAAAAAATAAGACAATATAAACCCTCTGAAATTGTAGGTTAGTGTATCTGCAGGAAGTTTATAGCTACATAACAAAATGGACTTATTTCTGCATTTGAAAAGTTCCATCTTGGAATAAGGAGCCTCTGATCTGTACAAATCAAGGGAATTCTGATATCTACATTCTACTTTGCTAATGAAAAATAATAGGAATACTTTGCAAATGTAAGGAACTACTGACTAAGCAAGTTAATAAGGAATTCACCTGATCAAAAGTTTGAAATCATTGAAGTGAATTGAAAATAAGTATTATTTAGTATATGTGAGAGGATTTACTGGCCAAAGCTTTTGAAAGGAAAAGATGTTGATTATCAGATGTCGTGAAATTGAGATTAGTCAACTCAAATATCCATTCTTTTATACAACTTAAATGAAAGTGAATTGAAATTTTAGTATAAAATAGTTCTGCATTAAAGAGGTGCTTAGACATGTAGCCTTTGTCTCTATCTTCTCAGTTAAAAATACATATTTTAAACAGTAAATCTTAGCATCAACAAGGATTTATTAACACAGCAGCTTATTTTAGTTTACTTTTCCTCTTGTTTTCTGTTTGCACATTTTGCACATAAAATAGCAGCCACCCAGGAATGTTTTCTCTTTATACCGAAATACAGTATAGCAATGTTCCTATGGTAAAGCTTTGAAGAATTGCTAGTATTTTAAAATAGCATATACTGAAATTAAAAATAGTAAATAAACTTTGATTTTAATCTCAAAATCTATTACAGATATCTCATATTTTTCATCTCTGCATTAAAATTTTTCTGAGGTGAAAAAATTGACTGAGATACAAATTAAAGAATGGTAGAAGTTACAAACTAACAGTAAAGGAGAAAACATACCTATAAGCTTTTACCTTGGGAGGAAAAGATGCTCACTCTGTCAGATGCAGCACCATCAAAACAAGCATGGGGTTGGGGGTAGAGGACCTGTATGCAGATGCTGGCTTTACCGCTTATGAGCGCTTTCAGATCAGTCCTTCCGAGCTTCACTTCCCTTGTCTTACACAGATTAACTAAGGTAAAGAATATTAAAAGCTCATAGCAGAGCACCTGGCAGAGAGTTAGAGGGCAATGAAAGTATTATTAGATATCAATACATATAAAAGAACAGATGTTTGAGAAGGAATGGTTATTACAAATAATAAGCCTGGAAATCCAAAACTTGTTAATTAAATATCTTTAATAAGCAATTGTTGATAAATATATAGAAACTCAGTAAGAGAAGTGAAATAAACTTTTAGATACAGGAGCCTTGTAAAATGAGTATTCAGAAAAGTGTCATCTCCCATCTTATATGTATGGAAAGATGTGGGAATTTTCATTATATTCTTTAACACTCAACAGTTTAAAGAACTGCCTTTCATCAAAACATCTTCAGATTGGCATTAAGGAAAAATCACTTTAAAAACGAATTCAAATTTTGAAAGAGGATAGTTATTGTCAATGTTCAAAAATGGGTAAATAATCTATAGGCATTTCTAATTTAAAGCAAACCCAATATATAGTTTGAATGTACAAAAAAGATAACTTGCATTATTATTAAATGGGAAAGAGTTAACTTCATAATTCCTTTAACTCATAATATCTCCTGCTGATTAAAATATAATTCTATTTATAAAAGAGTCAACTTAGACTTCTACTTCTGGGAAGATGGAATAGACCTATTTTTCCCCCTAAGTACAACAAATAAACCCCTGAACATTACATATAAAACAAATATAAGGAAACTCTGAAAGGTGAAAGAAGACAGACCAGTTAGGCCCTTGAGATCCAAGGAACAATATGATGGTTAATTCCCTGGGTTTTCTTTTTGCCTCACATATCCCAGACTTAACACTGAAGAAGCTGGCAACCTGGAAATGCCAGTGGTATAGACAAAACAACAGCATTCCCAACATTGCTCTCCCTAGTTGATGGACCAGGAAAGGAGCAGTAGAGCAGAAAGAAAACATTTAGACAATAACTGTTCTCCTCCAACCAGAAACTACAGAAAAAAAATTGTGACATCCCTACAGAGTGGGAGAAAATATTTGCATAGGCCTAGCGGAGAGCCTAGGCTTCTAACTGTAAGAAGGCTGTTACATAGTGCCCCAACCCTTGCTCCCCTCCTCTGCTGTCAGAGAAGGTTAAGTAGGGAGCCAGCACTTTCATCTCCACTGCCCAGTAAGAAGAGCCTCTCATCTTGGTGTCAGTGGAGGCCAAGTAGAGAACTTGGACTTCTCCCCCAACTTAATAGCAGTGAGGTGATTCCTGTTCCCCACTCTCACCTTCTCCTGCAGTGCTGGGTCAGAAAAGCCAGCTAAAGTAGAAGTTTTAAATAAGATCTAAAGTCTCCTAGCATGCGATTCCAAATATTCAGATTTCAATTAAAAATTGTTCATTATATCAAGAACCAGGAAGATCTCAAACTATATAAAAAAGTTGATTAATAGATGACAAAACCAGGATGATAGAGATATAAGAATTATTGGACAAAGATTTTAAAGCAGACATAAAAATGCTTCAGTGAGCAATTACAAGAACACTGGAAACAAAGGAAAAAATAGAAAGTCTCAGCAAAAAAAATAGAAGATACAAAGACCCAACTAGAACATTTAGAACTAAAAAATACAATAATAAAAAAAACAAAAAACCCTCAGTGGATAGGTTCAACAATACAATAGAGGAAAGAATCAGTAAACTTGTAGAGAGAACAATAGAAATTACCCAGCCTAACAATAGAGAGAAAACAGATTGGAAAACAGTCTCTTGGAGTTAGTTGAATGACAAAAGATCTAACATTTGTGTCATGAGAATCCTTGAAGGAGAAAGAGAGAGGGACCAAAAAAGTACTTAAGGAAATAATGGCTGAAAACTTCTGAAATTTGATGAAAGATGTAAACTTACAGATTTAAGAAGTTGAGCAAATTCTCAACAAGGGCGCCAAAACAATTAAATGGGAGAAAGAGTTTTCAACATATAGTGCTAGGACAACTGAGTATCCACATGCAAAAGAATAAAGTTGGACCCCTACTTCATATCATATATAAAAAAATTAGCTCAAAAAGTATCATAGGACTAAATGTAAGATCTAAAGCTATACAATTCTTAGAAGAAAATATGAAAGTAAATCTTTGTGACCTTGAGTTAGGAAAAGACTTCTTAGATATAACATCGGAAGCACAAGCAGCAAAAGAAAAACTACGTAAGTTGGATTGCATAAAAATGGAAAATGTTTGTGCTTTAAAGAAACCATCAAGAAAGAAAGTTAAAAGACTACCCACAAAGTGGGAGAAAATACTTGCAAATCACATATCTGATAAGAGACTTGATTCTAGAATAAAGAACTCTTGCCTCTCAATAATAAAAACACAAATAACCTAATTAAAAATGGGCAAAGAATCTGTATAGACATTACTTCAAAGAAGATGTACAAATGGCCAACAGGCAAATGAAAATATGCTCAACACCATTAGCTATTGGGGAGATGCGAATCAATACAGTGAGATTCTACTTCATTACTAGGATAGCTATAATAAGGAGAGATAAGAACAAGTGGCAATGTAACAGAGTGCAGCCAAAGGGGGGACCCCAAATAGGGACTTGTTATGGGGTCCAGAACTCAGGGTGTCCAGGAAATATTAGAAAAAAAAATATATAGGATGTCCTCACCCCCACAAGTCTGAGCTGGGGGATGGGACAACATGGAGCATATGGTAACTTACTGTAACTTACCCAATAGATAATATGAATAGCCCTGTAACTATTAAGGAAATCAAATCCATAGTTTTAAAAAATCTCCCCAACTATATCTGCAGGCCCAGGTTGTTTCACTGGAGAATTCCACCAAACTTTTGAAGAATTAATACCAATTATACACAACCTCTTCTAGAAAAATAGAAAAGGTGGGAACACTTCCCAATTAATTTTATTTAGCTGCTCTTACTCTGATACCAAAACCACACAAAGGTAGTATAAAAAGGTAAACTGCAAATCATTATCTCTCATAGACTCAAACATAGACTTAGAATAGACTAAAAAATTCTTAACAAAATATTAGCAAATAAAATAGCAATATATAAAAAGAATTACATACCATGATCAGGTGGGATTTATTCCAGGGATACAAGGCTGATTTGGTATTAAAAAACCAGACAACATCATTAGCCATCAGAGAAATGCAAATTAAACCATAAGAGATGTCAGTATACACCTGTTTGAATGGCTGAAATAAAAATAATACAAAAATTTGGCAAGGAATAAAAGAAACAGAATCACTTGTGCATTGTTGTTGGGAATATAAATAGTATGGCCACTCTGGAAAACAATTTGGCACTTTTTAAAAAAGCTAAACATGCAAATACCACATGACCTAGCAATTGCACCCTTGAGCATTATCCTAGAGAAATGAAAACTTATTTTCACACAAAACCTGTACATGAATCTTTATAGCGCCTTTGTTTCATAATAGTCCCAAATTAGAAACAACTCAGATGTTCTTCAGTGGATGAATGGCTAAGGAAACTGTGATACATCCGTACCATGACATGTTCCTCAGCAATAAAAAGAAACAAGCTGTTAATACACACAACCAAGAATAACGAGTGAAATAAATCAACCCATGATTTCTCTTAGCAAAAGTCATTCCCTCTGCTAGATCTCCCCCTAGCCTTTTCTCCGCTACATCTTCAACCTCATTCTCCCCATTGGATCCAAAACTTTTCCAGAATTAGATATGATTTAAATATTTGTAAGAGTTGTTGAGGTCCTAAGTTAAGAAGGAATGCAAGATCCCATCAAATTCCAAATTTGTTTTAGGGTTGGAGGGAGAATGCATCTGCATGTCTTATGAGCCAAAGAAATACAACATCTGATTAAATAATCTACCAGAATAAAAGATGCAGACTTCAGTGAATATACCAGGGCTGCTTACTAAGTGGATCTGGTGTGGCACATGAGCAATCTGCCATGTTATGAAGTTTCTATTATAAGGAGTGAATGGGGCCCAGTATGTTTTATCATTGTTGCTGGGAAAACTGCAATGTCCTGGCTCAAAATTTCTAGTCATTATGCAGTGTCAAGCATGCTAAGAATGAAGTGTGTTAGTCAGGATTAGATTCAGCTGCAAATGACAGAAAACTCTTTTTTTTTTTTAAGATTTTATTTATTTATTTTTAGAGAGGGAAGGGAGGGAGAAAGAGAGAGAAACATCAATGTGCGGTTGCTGGGGGTCATAGCCTGCAACCCAGGCACGTGCCCTGACTGGGAATCGAACCTGCGATGCTTTGGTTCGCAGCCCACGCTCAATCCACTGAGCTACACAGCCAGGGCAAATGACAGAAAACTCTTAACAAGATAGTAGTTTCTCTCTCATGCAAATATAGGCAGTGCACAGCTGGTATGGAAGATTCATAATTATTAGAGATGTATGCTTTTTCCTTAATATGGAGCTTTTTTCTCATGGTGCAGTATGAATTCTCAGGTTTCAGCTTAGCCATTTACAATCAAATCACATTCATTGGAAAGGAGAAAAGATAAGGAGAGGTACATGACTCCCCCCACCCCTTAAGAAAGTTGTACATACTACTTTCGTTTGTCATTAGTTAGAACATTGTCACTTGACACATGTCATATACCAAGCTTAGTATCTCAGCCTAACTCCACTCCCAAAGCAAAGTAGTACAAGTTTCCTCTCACTCCAGTCTGAGGCCTGTCTTTCAGAAATTGGATTGTCATTCTTCGCCAAACCTCCTCGAAAGCTTCCACTTAACTCCTAGAATAAATGCGGTATCCTAGCTGCGAAGCCCTACACAATCTAGCCCCTGCCTACTTTCTGACCTCATCTCCTGTCTGTCCACAACCTGCTGCCTGGGCCCTGGCCGTGCTGTCCCTCAGATGCGTCAAGCTCACCTCCACCTGAGGCTCTCTAGACATGCTGTTTTGATAAATGTTTTTGGTGTTTGTGTTCTACTCGACCACAGATAGAGATATGTTGGGCAAATCGTCTAACTTCAACAAAGCAGAAATAGTGGCAAAACTTAGTGAGCATTGTACATAAAAGGATCTCAGTTCAGCTCTTTTATGTAGGTCATGAAAGAAAATGATTGAGTTAGTCTTCTCTTATCTCTTAGTAGATATTAGAGTTAAAAAACAAAGTTATATATTTTTAAGATTTTATTTACTTATTTTTAGAAAGGGGAAAGGAAGGAGAAAGAGAGGGAGAGAAACATCATTATGTGAGAGATACACTGATCTGTTGCCTCTTGCAAGTCCCCAACTGGGGACCTGGCCCACAACCCAGGCATGTGCCCTGACTGGGAATTGAACTGGCTACCTTTCAGTTCACAGGCTGGCACTCAGTCCACTGAGCCACATCAGCCAGGGCAAAAAAATTTATTTTTTTATTGCCTGCCTATCCTCCAAGTTGTTTTTGTTTCTCTGCCTTTCATTTTGGAGTTTTCCTTAAATGTCTGGTGAAACTTGGTTCTCCATTCAGACGTATTTAAGAGTAAGGGAATGAATAGCAGATTGGAAGCTCTGTCGTGATGGAGGAATTTGTGTACAGATGGACATCTTCACAATGTGGTGGGGCACTGAGCCAATTTTTGTGTTGATACCTCTTTTGGTATCTTGATTGGGAGGAATAAGAATGGTTCTTGGTGTTTTGGGATCTTGAAAGGGTAATAGGGATGGAGGTGGGAGGTCTCATTGTTCATTATAGCTAACCGCGAATAGTCCTTTATTTTCATTTTGGTGCTTTATTCCTGCCTCCTGCTGTGCCTGGAATCCTCAAGTCTGGGCCTCTCTGGTTCAATTAGTAGGAAATAAACCTCTCATTTTTCTAAGGTGAGACAAGACTAGTTATTTGGCTCCATAGTATAGGTTCCATTGTTTTTTTCAACCAGGTCTCCTGTTCCCATTCCCCCTCTGCATCTATGCTTTTTGTAGAAAATCATCTCACTTCACTAGTTTGGTATTAGGTGCTTTGATTTCATGTTACTCTGTTCTTCTAAGCCAGTTTTTACTTCATCTGCTTTCCATCTCCACAAATTTGTTAATATTCCTTGTCTGCTGTAGTGTCTTTCCAGCTTTCTTTGTGCTTTGGGATTTATGCCTCAAAAAATTTTTTTTACTGTCATTTTCAGGGGATTTCAGAAGAGAGAAAGTATGTTTAACAGGTTACACCAGAGATTTTTTTATTCTGCTTTTAAAAAGTAGCTGTTGGATGATATATTGGACATGGTTTCATTTTAATTTTGAGTAAGAAAGTATTTCAATTTATGTACTTTTAAAAAAGATTTTATTTACTTATTTTTAGAGAGAGGGGAAGACAAGGAGAGAAACATCAAGGTGTGAGAGAAACATCAATCACTTGACTTTCACAAGCCCCCAACTGGGGACCTGGCCCACAGGCCAGGCATGTGCCCTGACTGGGAATCAAACCAGCAACCTGTCAGTTGGTAGGCCAGTGCTCAGTCCACTGAGCCACACCAGGCAGGACATCAATGTATGTACTTTAGAGTCAGTAGGTTAGCAACTGGGAATTAAATATTTAAAAATTAAATTTAGTAATAATCCAAGATGGCAGCAGAGTAGGTAGAAACTACACTCACATTCTCCCGGGACCAAACTGGAATTACAACTAAATTATAGATCAGTCATCCTGACTAACCAACTGAAGACTAGCTGAAGAGAAATCATATAGGCAAGAAGCCACGTCGAGACTGGTAAGAAGGGCAGAGACACAAAAAGGGCTGGCTTTGCACCCACGAGTTGTAGCTGAGGTTCCAAAAGGATATCTCAGCTGAGAAGCATGGAGTCTCAACTACAAGCCAGGCTCCCCAGCCCAGAGCACCTGAGCTGGGAAAAAGGGCCATGTAACATCTGTCTGTGAAAAGCAGCACAGTTTCTGTCCACCAAGAAGAGATGGTAGTCCACTAGAGACAGATGTCCTCTTAAGGGGCCAACATACAAACTTACATTTGCAGCCACTCACCCTGGGCTCCATTGGAGGGAGAATGGAGTAGACTAGAGTCACATGGGGAGAGACTGGGGTTTATGGCTTTGGGAAGAGAGCTGAAGGGACAGCAACCAGGATCCCTATGCTGAGTCAGTCTCCCATATCATAGATGCCATCTTTCTTGGCTGAAACACTCCCTTCCATGTGGCATCAGCCTGGGGGACAGGAATAGCCCTACCATCTGGACTCCCTCTCACCCCAGCCTGCACAGCTTACACCTTGCTAAGGAGTTAGCTGCCTTGCCCAGAGTGTAGAGGTCTGGGGAGACTCAGGAGATGTCAGTGACAAGAGTTATGTGGCTTTGGGTGGTGACTATTTCCCTCACTTTCTCGTGAACCTGATTGGCACTGCTCCCTTTTGAGGGAGATCCACTAGAACCACCTTCAGGCTTCCAGCAAATTCACCCTCTCAGCTCAGGTGGCTCCACTCACCTGATACCTAGTGGCTCTGCCCTGCCCAGGTTGGGCAAAATCTGGGACAGACTGAGTTGTCTGGCTCTGGGGTGGAGGCCACACCCCCCACCTACCCCAAAGTCTGAACAGCACCTCCCCCTCATGGGAGATCTATTAGCTCATCATCCCAACTCCCGGAGGCCCCACTCTGCTGATACCAGGCTTCTGGCTGAATCTGGAATAGACTGAGTTGCGTGGGTCTAGGACAGGGGCCATTTTCCTTCACACATGTCCAACCAGAGCAGAGCCCTCCCTTCACATGACCAAATTGTGGTATGTTTGGACGTGATAAACTCTGATGGCCTCACCCTGATGACTCCCTGAGACCCATCTCCAACACAAAAGTATGTGAGCACCCAGTGGGTGGCAGCTAGACTTGGTAAACCCAGGGATATTTGCTGAGTGGCTTCAGACCCAGCACTGGCACTGAGTTTGACCCTGTATCAATCTAGTGAACATCATTCACCCCTTCTTGGTGCTTCACTGAGAATCAACTTCAGGCAATTCAAGTATTGCCAAAGACTCTTTCAGTGACTGAGCCTAACAGGCTGCTGGCAGGTATAGGCAGGTGGCGGCAGATCCTGAGGTGCCTTGGGACTTTTGCTAAGCTGCCCCCAGGCCCGATGCTGGTAAAAGTCAACCTTGTTGTGCAGTTTGGCCCTTCCTGTGTATACAGAGGCCCAGCAGAGGCAGCCACAAACTGTGGATTACTTGTGGCTCCAAACAGACTGCGGGGTACCAGTCATAAGTAGTGTCTGACATTGACCAACACTAGAGTTCCTCACAAGAGGCCCAGAACCAACACATTGAGAAGTCAGCTTCAGACATCATCACAGCAGGATCCAATAAGCTTCACAAGTAACATATAAAAAGGGAGATATTGGTAGTCACTAGATTCCACTTCATGTGGTCAGCACCTGCACAGCAGCTTGCATATCATGGACAGGGTTGAGCCTCACAGAGCCAGGCTTGAGGGTCAATCCCATACATGAACAGGCCAATAGCAATCAAATCCAAGTTACAACAGAAGGGCCCACAGTACCTATACAAGGGACATTCCTGAAGCACCCAGCTCAGGTAATCAAGGAGATGGCACCACTGGACCGGGTTCATAGGACACCTACTACATAAGGCTACCTCACCAAGACTGGGAGTCATAGCAGATCTATCTAACACATAGAAATAAACACAAAGAGGCAGCCAAAATGGAGAGAAAAAGAAACAGGCCCCAAATGAAAGAACAGGAGACATCTCCAGAAAAAACGCTAAGTAAATGGAGGCAAGCAGTTTATTAGATATAGAGTTAAAAGCAATTGTAATAAGGGTTCTCAACAGGATGAAAAAAGGCATACAAACCATAAAAAAGGGCCAGGCAGAAATGAAGAGTACAATTCTGAAATATAGAACACACTGAAAGGAATATACAGTAGGCTGGATGAAGCAGAGGAATAAATCAGTGATATAGAAAACAAGGTAGAAAAAAATAGACTTTCAGCCAAGATGGAGGCATAGGTGGATACAATTTGCCTCCTTTCACAACCAAAAGAAGGGCACAATGAATTTAAAAACAAAAAAATTACCAGAACTGCCAGATAATCGAACTGTATGGAAGTCAGACAACCAAGGAGTTAAAGAAGAAACATTCATCCAGACCTGTAGGAGGGGTGGAGGTGGGCAGCTGGGGTGGAGAGGACACATAGGAAGGTTGCGACTGGTAGACCAGGAGGTCCCACATTTGTGTGCAGTAAACCAGAAGGAACAGCTAGGTAAGAAGGCAGACCATGTAAGCCAGGGTTCCAGTGTTGGGAAATGAAGCCTCAAAACCTCTGACCGTAAAAGTCCTTGGAGGTTGTGGTAGTGGGAGAAGCTCTTAGCCTCATAGGAGAATTCATTGGAGAGACCCACAGGGTTTTAGAATTTACACAAACTCACCCACCCAGGAATTGGCACTAGAAGGACCCAATTTGCTTGTGGGTAGCTGGGAAGGGACTAAAAGCTGGCTGAGAGCTGAGCAAGTGGCATTGTTTTCTCTTGGACCCCTCCTCCACATACAGCACCACAAATGCAGCAACATGGGTTGCCCTGCCCTGTTGAATACCTAAGACTCCACTCATATAATGTAACAGGCATGCCAAGACACAGAAACATGTCCCAAATGAACAGATCAGAGTTCTGGCCAAGATGAAGGTGTAGGTAGGAATGCTTCACTTCCTCGCACAACCAAAAGAAGGATAACATCCAATTTAAAAATAATAAACAACAAGAACTGCCAGAATATCAAACTGTATGGAACTCTGACAACCAAGGAATTAAAGGAACATTCATCCAGACTGGTAGGAGGGCCAGAGATGGGCAGCCAGGAGGGCAGAGAGGATCCATGGCAAGGCAGTAGACCACACAGGTGAGAAGTGACTGGCTGACTGGGAAACCAAAGACTCAAAACTTCTAACCATAAAAAACTGTGGGGGTTGCAAATGCAGGAGAAACTTCTTGTCTTACAGGAGAGTTCATTGGAAAGTGGGGCTAGAGCAGGACAGCATTGTTCCCTCTTTGACCCTTCCCCCATAGACAGTGCCACAACGCAGCAAAGAGGGTTGCCCTACCCTGGCGAACACCTAAAGCTCTGCCCCTTATAACATAGCAGGTACACCAAGAAAGAAATATGGTCCAAATGAAAGAACAGACCAAAACTCCAGAAAAAGAGCTAAGTGATGAGGAGATAGACAACCTGTCAGATGTACAGTTCAAAACACTGGTAATCAGGATGCTCACAGATTTCATTGAGCTCAGTTGCAAAATGAAGGAAGAAATGAAAGCTAACAAAGTAAATAAAGAAAATGTATAGGGAACCAACAGTGAAGGGGAGGAAACCAGGACTCAAATCAATGATCTGGAACAAAAGGAAGAAGTAAACATCCAAATAGAACAGAATGAAGAAACAAGAATTCAAAAAAATGAGGAGAGGCTTAAGAACCTCTGGGATGACTTAAGTGCTCCAATATCTAAATCATAGGGGTGCCAGAAGTAGGAGAGGAAGAGCAAGAAATAGAAAACTTATTTGAAAAAATAATGAAGGAAAACTTCCTCAATCTGGCAAAGGAAATAGACTCCCAGGGAGTCCAGGAAGCCCAGAGAGTCCCAAAGAAATTGGACCCAAGAAGGAACACATCAAGACATATCATAATTATATTACCCAAGATGAAAGATAAGGAGAGAATCTGAAAAGCAGCAAGAGGAAAGGAGAGAGTTACCTGCAAAGGAGTGCCTATAGGGCTATCAGCTAATTTCTCCAAAGAAACCTTACAGGCAAGAAGGGGCTAGAAAGAAGTATTTGAAGTCATGAAAGGCAAGGACCTACATCCAAGATGACTCTATCCAGCAAAGCTATCATTTAGAGTGGAAGGGTAGATAAAGTGCCTCCCAGATAAGGTCAAGTTAAAGTTCTTCATCACCAAGCCCTTATTATATGAAATGTTAAAGGGATTTATCTAAGAAATATAAGAAGATAAAAAACTATGAACAATAAAATGACAACAAACTCATAACTATCAACAACTGAACCTAAAAAACAAAAACTAAAACTAAGCAAACAACCAGAACAGGAACAGAACCACAGAAATGGAGACCACATGGAGGGTTATTAGTGGAGAGGTGGAGGAGGGAGAATGGGGGAAACGGTACAGGGAGTAAGAAGCATAATTTATAGGTACAAAATAGACAAGGGGTGGTTAAGAATAGTAAAGGAAATAGAGAAGCCAAAGAACTTTTATGTATGACCCATGGACATAAACTTAGGTGGGGAATGCTGGTGGGAGAGGTGGTACAGGGCAGAGGGGAACAAAAGGGAGAAAAAATGGGACAACTGTAATAGCATGATCAATGAAAATATATATTTTTGAAAAAGAACACCCAATCAGAATAGCAAAAAGTAAAAAGAAAATTTTTAAACAAGGATAGTTTAAGGGACCTTTGGGACAACATGAAGCATAACAACATCCACATCATAGGGGTGACAAAGAAGAAGAGAGAGAGCAAGGGATTGAGAACCCATTTGAAGACATAATGCCTGAAAACTTTCCTAACCTGGTGAAGGAAAAAGACATGCAAGTCCAGGAAGTGCAGAGACTTCCCAAAAAGATAAACCCAAAGAGGCCAATATTAAGACACATCAAAATTAAAGTGACAAAGTTAAAGACAAAGAGAGAATCTTAAAATCAGCAAGAGAAAATAGGTTAGTTACCTACAAGGTAGCTCCCATAAGTCTGTCAGCTGATTTCTCAACAGAAACATTTTGGGCCAGAAGAGATTGGCATGAAATATTCAAAATGATGAAAAGCCAGGACTTAACAACCAAGGTTACTTTACCCAGCAAGACTATCATTTAAAATTACTGGTAAAGGAGAAATAAAGAGCTTCCCAGACAAGAAAAAGCTAAATAAGTTTTTTGCCACCAAACCAGCATTATGAGAAATGTTACAGGGTCCCCCTTTTGTAAAGTTTTTAAAAACATCCTCACTCGAGGATATGTTCATTGATTTTAGAGAGAGAGGAAGGGGAAATGAGATAGAAAGAGAGAAGCATAGATGTGAGAAAGAAACATCCATCAGTTGCCTCTCACACATGCCCACACAGGGGATTGAACTTGAAAACTTTTTGGTGCATGGGACTATGGTGCAAACAACTGAGCCACTCAGCGAGGGCAAAGGGTCTTCTTAAAGAACGAGAAGGAGAAAAAGGAGAAGGAGGAAAAGGAGAAGAAGGGGAAGGGGGAGAGGAAGAAGAAAGAAGAGGAGAGAAAACAAAGGAACATAGTTAAAGGAACTAGAAAAGGAACAAAAAACAAAGCCCAAAATGAGTACAAGAAAGGAAATGATAATGATCAGAGCAGAAATAAATGAAATAGAGTCTAAAAACTATGAAGGGTTAATTAAACCAAGAGCTGGTTCTTGGAAAAGATAAACAAGATTGACAAACCTTTAACCAGACAAATCAAGAAAAAAAAGAGAGGAGCTGGAAATAAATAAAATCAGAAATGAGAAAGGAGAAGTAACAACTGACACCAAAAAAAAATTACAGAAGATTGTAAGAAAATATTATGAACAGCTATCTACCAACAAATTGGGCAATATGGATGAAATAAATAAATTCCTAGAAACATACAATCTTCCAAAATTTAATCAGGAAGAATCAGAGAATTTGGACAGATTACAAATTATTAAATTGAAGCAGTAATCTAAAAACTCCCCACAAGCAAAAGCCTTGAATTGAATGGCTTCACAGGTGAATTTTACCAAACATTCAAAGAAGAACTAACATCTATCTTTCTCAAACTATTCCAAAAAAACTGAAAAAGAGGCAAGTCTCCCAAGCTCATTTTATGAGGCCAGCATTATCCTAATTCCAACACCAGATAAAGACACTACAAAAAAGATAAAATTACAGGCCAATGTCTCTGATGAACGTAGATGCTAAAAATCCTCTACAAAATATTAGCCAAGCCCGATATAACAATACAATAAAAAGATCACATACCATAACCCAGTGGGATTTATTCCAGAGATGCAAGGTTGGTAAAATATCCACAAATCAGTAAATGTGATACACCACATAAACAAAATGAAGGATAAAAACCACATGATTATATCAATAGATGCCAAAAAACATTTGATAAAATCCAGCACCAATTTCTGATAAAAACTCTCAGCGATTTAGGAATAGAGGGAACATACCTCAATGTAATAAAGGCCATATCTGACAAACTCATAACCAACATCATACTCAATGGGCAAAACTACAAGCATTTTTAAAAATATTTTATTTATTTATTTTTAGAGAAAGGGAAAGGGAGAGAGAAAAAGAGGGAGAGAAACATGAATGTGTGGTTGTCTCTCACACATCCCCAACCAGAGACCTGGCTTGCAACCCAGGCATGTGCCCTGACTGGGAATTGAACCAGTGACCCCTTGGTTCACGGGCAGGCGCTTAATCCACTGAGCCACACCAGCCAGGGCTAAAAGCACTTTTTAACGATTGGGAACAAGACAGGGATGTCTGCTTTCACCATTCTTATTCAACATAGTATTGGAAGTCATAACCCCACAATCAGACACCAAATGGCCATATGACCTGAATAGACACTTCTCCAAAGAGAATGTACAGATGGCCAATAGACATATGAAAAGATGCTCAACATCACTAATCATCAGAGAAATGCAAATTAAAATCACAATGAGATGTCACTTCACACCTATCAGAATGGCATCATCAATAAATCAATAAACAAGTGTTGGCAATGTTGTGCAGAAAAGGGACCCCTCATGCAATGCTAGTGGGAGTACTGATTGGTGAAGCCACTTTGGAAAGCAGTACAGAGTTACCTAAAAAAAACACAAAACTTAAAATGGAACTGCCTTGTGACCCAGTGATTCCACTTCTGGGAATATATTCAAAGAAACCTGAAACACTAATTCAAAAAGATATATGCACCACTATGTTCATTGCAGCATTATTCACAATTGCCAAGATTTGGAACCAGCTCAAGAGTCCACTAATAGATAAGTGGATATAAAAAGCTATGATACATTTACACAATAAAATACTACTCAGCTATAAAAAAGAAGGAAATCTTACCCTTTGTGACAGCATGGATGGACCTGACAAGCATTATGCTATGTGAGATAAGCCAGTCAGAGAAAGACAAGTACCATATGATTCAATTCATATGTCAAATTTAATTAACTAAATAAACTAACAAAATGAAAACAGACTCAAAGAGAAGGACAGCTGTCAGAGGGTAGGATGGTTGCAGGGCTGGGTGAAAAATGTGAGTGGATTAAGCAAAAAAAAAAAAATCCCCACAACCTCATAGACAAAGAAACAATACAGTGATTGTCAGAGAGAAAGGCGGGTGGGGGAGGTAGAAGAGGGTATGTGGGGGATAAATGGTTATGGAAGGAGACTTGAGTTGGGGTGCTGAACACACAGTACAATATACAGATGAAATATTAAAGAATTGTACACCTGAAACCTGTATAATTTTATTAACAATGTCATCCCAATAAATTCAATAGAAAATTAAATTTAGATTTAGTTCTACTGATGTATTAGGCATCAGTGTTCTGATTTTATTATAACCCATGAGGAATTAAATGCAATCGGTCCAAGTAAACTGTCATATAATTTTTCATGTTTTATATGGCATGAAAATTCTTCACAAAATTAACTTACAGATAAATCAGCAACTTTCATAGAACAAAGACATTGTGTCCAGAAAGATTTATATTTTTAAATACAGTATGTAATGGCAAATCTTACAGATTAAATGTATATGTGTATATCTTAAAATATATCATCCCTGGAGACAGAAAGTAAAGTGTTTTCTAACTTTTCATTTCTGCACCAGAAATTTTCAGATTATAATATCTAAGCATCCAAAGCATTCCATCAAATCAACAGGGCTTTCTGCTATACAGATATTTATTCATGAATTTTAGAGCAATAAAAGATTTCCTTATGGAGTTTTCCCATGGGCCTCTGAAGTTACATGTATGCTGGACTAGGTCCTTTTTTTCTTCCCTTCCTCTGCATTTTTAGTTTAATTTTCAACTGCATTTCTGAGCTATTCCTTTATTTAGTCCTTAGTGTTCATTGTTCTTTCTTTAAGAGCCACTGGGTTGGCAGTTTGTCAAAAGACCAATTTGTGACGTGTATGTTATGCTTTTCCTAGCTCCTGTCAGGGAAGATTTAAAGAATTCTAAAATGAGGGCTGTCTCTTCTCTAGCTGGCCTGAAGTGGAAGTGGTAATTTGGATTTGCTTTGCCTATACTGCTAATGATTCTACAGTCAGAGAAAGGAATTTTAAGGCATGAAAGCTCTGCTTCCATTTCACAGGACTTGTGTTGCCCGTGGGGGAAAACATCTCATGGTCTCTAAGGACTAAACAGAAGGAAAGCTTTCTAGTCTTGGAATCGGATTTTTCTGAGGGGTACATATTCACATAAACTAGACAAAAACATTTGGGAATTTTATTAAGAACACAGAAGCTTATGAGACAGCTAAAACATGAAAACAAAAGAAAATTTCAGTAATAACTGCGAATAAACTGTTAATTTATATCTTTTAACACCTTTACCATTTCCTCATTAACCTTTTTTTTTCTATGCTGGTTAGTAACATTTTTGCTCAAATAATTTGGGTCCCTTCTTCACAAGTATGCTCAGTATATGGAGCACAGTTACATTGTTTCATATGGATACAAAACTGGCATTTGGATTGCTGAGGAGGCAGGATGCCATCATATTACTGTATTGAAGATTTACCATGATTATAGTATTTAAGTTATAACTTAAGTTATACTTAAGTTAAAACTTAAGTTATTTTGGTTCAAATAATTATTTTTTAATAAAGTACCACACATCTTTTATTTTTTCTCTCACTTCAAGATCTAAATAGGTGATATTAAGGCCCATACTACAGGTATAACAAAGATATATATAATATATAAATATATTTTATATTATATATTTTATAATATATGATATATAATACATGCATTTACTGTATGTATATGTGTGCATTTACTTACATGTATATATTTACATACACACACATATGTGTACACATACATATGTATAAAATTTACTGATGTGTCCATAGAATTTTCTTTTACAGGAATCTGTAATACTCTGCACAACAGAATCTAAAATAGAAGGACTCATGGGTGAAGAAACAAGGTGAAACTATCTCTAAGTCAGACAGGTCAATTTTAGCAAAAGAAAATAAAACTTTTACTAGTTAATAATGGGAATTTTTCAATGTAAAAGAAAGGAGTAATGTGAGCAGCTAACTCAAGGCAGTATTATAGGAATCATAGATATGGACAGGGCTAGAGAGAAGTAATCATTCAGGCAGGGAGATTATTTGAAGATGATAGATTTTAATTTATTTGGATAAAGTTGTGTTACTTTAAGTTTGGGTGGGGTATGGGGAGTACAAGGCAATAATACCAGATCCTGATCAGCTAAGGCAAAAAAAAAAGAACTTATCGAATGTAGACCAGTTTATTTCTCAAAGAATTATCTAACAACCTACTGTAGGGATAAAAAAATACAGCTCATCTATGGACCAGCAATGCCAGATTCTCTGCTTGCCTCTTGTATCTATAGACCATCTCTCCCATAGAAAATATGGCTGCCTGGGACACCAAGGTTTATATTTTATGGCTCCAAGCACGTGGACCAACTCCCTATCTTCCTTTCTATCTAAGACCCAGACTCCTGAGAATGAAACTTACTGGCCCTGGCTGAATGAGGTGCCTAACTTGTAACATAGGTGATTAACTGTGGCAGGAAGGAAGGGTCACAGTGCAGTAGGACTGTCCTGCTCTGACTGCATTGTATTGGGACAGGAAAAGAGATGGAGGAGCAATTTCTAGAATGAGCAGAAGGCTAGAGTGACTACCTCAGGGTTTCCACTATAGAAGTACAGCTCCAAATCATGTGAGTACAGCTCTTAGCATTAAAACAGAAAAACTAAGAATTTAAAACTCAATTTAGGGGGGTGCCATTGGTCACAAAACCATGCAGGTTCCAAGTGTACAACTCAACAAAACATCTGCACACTGCATCGTTTGCCCATCGCCCAAAGCAAAGTCTCTTTCCATCCAGATGTATTGCCTCTTTGCCCGCCTCTGCCTACCCACCACCCTTCCCTCTGGCTCTCGCCACTGTTGTGTGTGTCTATGTGTGTACGTATTTATGCATGTATGTATACACACATATGAGACATATTTATATATGATTCAAACAATGTGTGTATAATGTATGTAATGTATATTATATAAATAATTTATATCATATAAATGTGTATAAATAATATATTTTATATATTTATATGAATATGTATATTTATATATGATACATTATATATAAATATATATTTCCCTTAATCCCTTCACCTTCCTTCATCTAGCTCTCCATCCCCCTACCCCTGATAGCTGTCAGTCTATTCCATGTAGTGTACAGATGATATTTTGTTGAGTTGTGCACTTGAAACCTGTATGGTTTTGTGAACCAATGGCACCCCAATGAACTTAATAAAAGAGGAAAAATTAATGATTTAAAATTGAAAGTTGATTTCATAAGTAGTAGAGCAAATCTAACAACATTCTCTTTTAAAAATGAAGAAAGAAAAGGTGCTATTCATCACCATTATTTTCCAAGATAATGCTGAAAATTATTTTCATTTCAGTAGGATCCCCCCAAAAATGAGAACTAAATGTTGGATGTGGGACAAAAATGTTATTTGAAGGAATAAAAGATCCAAATTAAGCCCTTTATACTCTCAACAAAACTATTTGAGATATTAAAAGCATTCAGTGAAATGAGCAAATACAAGATAAATCTGTGAACACACATCTTTCTTAAATATCAGTAAAAAAACAACTAGAAAAGATAACTAAAAAGAGGTCTTATTTACAATGTCAGTAAATTATAAAATATATAGGAATTTGGAATGTTCAAGGCACACAAAGTAAACTATGAAACTTTAATAAAAGAATTTAAAAACTTTTTTAGATTTTATTTATTTATCTTTAGAGAGAAGGGAAAGGAGGGAGAAAGAAAGGAAGAGACACATCAGTGTGTGAGAGATACATTGAACGGTTGCCTCTCTCATGCCTCCAACTGGGAACCCAGTCCACAACCCAGGCATGTGCCCTGACTGGGAATCAAACCTGTGACCTTTCAGGACTTCCGGCCAAGATAGAGGTGTAGGTAGTTACACTGTGCCTCTTCATGCAACCAGAAGAAGAACAACAACAACTTTAAAAACAAAAAAGTACCAGAACTTCCAGAAAATTTAAGTGTATGGAAGTCCAACAACCAAGGAGTTAAAGAAACATTTGTTCAGACCGGTAGGAGGGGCAGGGATGGCAGCCAGGACAGAGAGGATGTGAGGCAAGGTGGTGGCCAGAGGACCTGGGCTGGCAAGGTGGCAGCTGGTGGACCAGGTGGTCCCATATTTGCATGCGGTCCCACATTTGCATGGGATAAACCCAGAGGAAGAACTGGGGAGTGAGACAGACCTTGCAACCCAGGGTTCCAGCATGGGGAAATAAAGCCTCAAAATCTGTGACTGAAAACACCTGTGGGTGTTCAGGTGGCAGTGGGAGAAACTCCCAGCCTCACAGGAGAGTTTGTTGGAGAGACCCACAGGGTCCTAGAATGTACACAAATCCATCCACCTGGGAATCAGCACCAGAAGGGCCCAATTTGTTTGTGGGTAATGGAGGAAATGACTGAAAACCAGTGGAGAGCTGAGCAAATGCCATTTTCCCCTCTTGCACCCCTCCCCCACAATGCAGCAACCTGGGCTGCCCTGCCCTCTTCCTAGTAACAGGCGCATGGAGACAAAAAAAAAAAAAAAAAAAAAAAAAAAAAAAAAAAAAAAAAAAAAAAAAAAAAAAAAAAAAAAAAAAAAAAAAAAAAAAAAAAAAAAAAAAAAAAAAAAAAAAAAAAAAAAAAAAAAAAAAAAAAGGCTCAAATGAAAGAACAAATCAAAGCTCCACAAAAAATACAACTAAGTGATGAAGAGATAGCCAACCTATCAGATGCACAGTTCAAAACACTGGTAATCAGGATGCTCACAGAAATGGTTGACTATGGTTGCGGAATGAGGAAAAAGTGAAGGCTATGAAAAGTGAAATGAAGGAAAATGTACAGGGAACCAACAGTGAAGGGAAGGAAACTGGGACTCAAATCAATGGTTTGGAGCAGTAGGAAGAAATATACATTCAACCAGAACAGAATGAAGAAACAAGAATTCAAAAAAAATGAGGGGAGGCTTAGGAACCTCTGGGACAACTTTAAATGTTCCACATTTGAATCATAGGGGTGCCAGAAGGAGAAGAGGAAGAGAAGATATGGAAAATGTATTTGAAAAAATAATGAAGGAAAACTTCCCCAATCTGTTGAAGGAAATAGACTTCCAGGAAGTTCTGGAAGCTCACAGAGTCCCAAAGAAACTGGACCCAAGGAGGGACATGCCAAGACACATCATAATTACATTACCCAAGATGAAAGATAAGGAGAGAATCTGAAAAGCAGCAAGAGGAAAGGAGAGAGTTACCTACAAAGGAGTCCCCATAAGGCTATCAGCTGATTTCTCCAAAGAAACCTTACAGGTAAGAAGGGGCTGGTAAGAAGTATTCCAAGTCTTGAAAGGCAAGGACCTACATCCAAGATGACTCTATCCAGCAAAGCTATCATTTAGAATGGAAGGGCAGATAAAGTGCTTCCCAGATAAGGTCAAATTAAAGTTCTTCATCACCAAGCCCTTATTATATGAAATGTTAAAGGAATTTATCTGAGAAAAAGAATAAAATAAAAAATATGAACAGTAAAATGACAACAAACTCCCAGCTATCAACAACCAAACCTAGAAAAACAAAAACAAAGCAAACAACTAGAACAGGATCAGAACCAGAGAAATGCAGATCACATGGAGGGTTATCAGTGGGGAGAGGGAGGGAGAAGAATGGGGGAAAAGGTCCATGGAATAAGAAGCATAAATTGTGGGCACAAAATGGACAGGGGGAAGTTAAGAATAGTATAGGAAATGTGGAAGACAAAGAACTTATATGTATGACCTATGGACATAACTGGGAGTGGGAGGGGGTGTGCAGGGCAGAGGGGAATAAAGAGGGGAAATGGGACAATTGTAATAGCATAATCAATAAAATACATTAAAAAATAGTTACTCCTTCTAACAGTAGTTGTAACCTACACTGTATTGCTATTTCATCCCCAAAACTGTAGTACATTTTTGTTTATTCTTTTTATTCTTATCTCTGTGCCTTAAGAATTAAGGGAGAAATCAATTTCAATGCTGGGAGAGACATTGGTTGGGCAGAGTGGTATTCCGGAGAAGGTCTGTATCAGAAAGTCAGAATGACCAGCTGGACTCTTAATGGTGGTGATATATGATAATCAGTAGTGATTTAGGGGACTGTGTAATAGGTCTATGGGAGGGAAACCCCAAGGAAGAATGGGTTTCTTACAGCCTGTGGAATGCAGGTTCATAGTTTTCTTAATTTGGCTATTAAGAGAAATGGGACCTTTTTATGTAATTCTAGGTTTGTGTGGTTTGTGGACTCTGAGGCCAATTCACATGTTTCTTCCCTTACTCACTCATTCCACAGCTATTTATTGGTTGCCCACTAGGTGCTGGGATTGGGCCAGGCATGTAGATACAGTGATGACTAACAGTCATCTTTTAGGAGAAAACTCCTGGAAGTTAAACATTAACAAATCAAATTGTAAGAAAATAAGAAAAATAGGAAACAGAACTGAAAAAAATAGAAGATGGATATATATGAATATATAAAATTTTAGATTTCTATAAAATGAAAATAAATAAAGGAAGCTAAAAAAGAATACAGACTGAGGGAATTGAGTGTACTAAATATGACAGGTGAGCTAATGAAATTATAAAACATCAGTCTTTAGTCAGAGCTTAAGCCTAACACCAAACCTCTAAAAAACAAAAGGACATTCAACAAAAATGTACTTTCAATAGCAAGTTAATTTGCATTAAAAACAATAAGGTAAATATATCACACTTAATAAATTTAAAAGCACAAGAAAAGTTATAAAACTATGAATGAGGTTGGGGGAATATAAGCATCCCCAAGTGACTTAGCATTAAATATCAAAACCATAAAAATATAAATGTCCTTTACAATTGAAGATTCATCCTAAGACAAGATTTCACTATCAGCAGTAATTACCACCTAGAATGCATACTTCATACAAGGAACTTTTCTAAGTGTTTTACATACATCAAGTCATTTAATCTTCATAGCAGCCATATGAAGTAGGCACTTTTATTACCCTCATTTTACAGATGAGGAAACTGAGGGGCACCAAAGTTAAATAAATTGCTTAAGATCACATAGTTGGCCCATGGCAGAACTGAGATTTGAAGATCCTGGGTCTGGATTCATAATCACTGTATCATGCTGTTTCAATGGAGGAAAAAATTCTTATACAAAGATGCTTGTAGTACCATAATTTATAACATTTTTAAAAATTGAGGAAAAAATACATATTCTGCAAGGGGAATGGTTAGATATAGTACATTCATTTAATAAATAATTATTCAACCAGAGCTATTCAGAACTTTTGTTTTCCCACGGTGAAATGGTATAGGCCACAAAATTCACAAAAGTATTACTTGTCTTTTTGCAAGGGTTCTGTATGTCTGTATATCTTTGAGCCATTTGTAGGGGTCAAGATACCCTGTCCCAACTGGGCAAGCCATTGTTTTCTGCTGCAGCAGCCTGTGGACCCATATATTATGTCATTAAGTGGACTGGGTATAGCTGGAGTGAATCTTCTTTAGAAGTCTAAATTACCACCTTCCCTGGATACTTGAGTCACATTTAATGAATTCATACACATTTCTTTGACCTTATATTCTCACCCTTATTACTGTACCCAAGTAAAGCTGCTTCTTACCATAAATATGTTAACAAAGTCCTCAACATATTTCTTACCTTAACAGTTGTGAAGATCTAAGTAGAGTTTTGTGTTGTAAATGTCAGGAAAATAATTTTGAAGTTTTAAAAGCATTATCTATTTATGCATGAACAAATTGCAATGAGAAAAACATAAATTATATATTTTAGCATTTTTCTTTATATTTTCTTTTATTAATTACAACAATAACATATCCCAATTTATTAGATGTCTACTATATTCCAGGAACTATGCCAAACTCTGTACATAATTTATTGCTTTTAATCCTCTCAGTAGCCATGAAAGTTAGGTATCATTTATTACGGCCACTTCACAGAGGAGAATACAGAAGTGTGGAGAAGTTGAGTAAGTTGCCTCAGGTCCCACAATTCATAAGTGGAGGAATCAGGACTTAAACCCAGATCTGTCTGAATGCAGAGATCAAGCTACTCACCATACTGATACTAGCTTTTCCAAAAATAAATGAGTTACTTTCTCTAATGTTTACTTGTATGGTGAAGTTGTAACTTTGTGGTTACAAATAACATTATAATCAGTTGGCTTGGAAGTGAAGACGGTATCTTAAAGCAGGAAGGGGCTCACAATATTGGGTATGACAAAAGGTGAAGTTATGGAGTCCTTTGAAAAATCTTGTACTGCTGAAATAAGGAAGAAAAACCAAGTAGGGGAATGGAAAAGTGAAATATGGAAAACCCTCTCAACAAATTTATATGTATGTTTTATAAATATAGTTCCTAAAAAGGAATGTTGTGTACAATAAGTGTGAATGCCAGTAGGGAATGAAATTTTGAAATTATCTAAATATGTACTGATTTCAACTGCAACTCTTCCTCCAGAAGCATCTCTTCCCTTCCTCTATTGCTCAACATACAAAGTACAACCACACACACAGAAATCTCACTTATGCCAAAGAATTTGTCTTTGCATAACTCAACTAACTCAAAGGTTGGCACCTGTTCCAGAGTGGTAAATTCTAACATTTTTGATACCATGAATGGCTTCCAATATTTCTCTTACTTTTTTGTCCCTCCTTATCTTATTTTTGAACTTGAGAATAAAAACTGTTTTTTACAAATGTAGGAAAAGGCTGATTATTCTGAAGCCTTGTAACACGTAGCCTCCATAACCGATTTTAAAATTCTTTGCAAGCAGTAATGTGCCTTGTTAAACGCTTTTACAAGCCAACCACTCTTTCCCTCTCTCCCTTCTGAAAAGTCAGCCAGTCAGTGACAGATCCACTTCCTCTGCATCCCTATGAGTGACACCCGACCAACTACTGTCTCATCTGAGTAGCCATACTTCTGTGGATGATGTCAACCTACTTATGCCTCCTGGAGTCCCCCAGTTCCTAAACTTCGTGCTTCCTCAAAACCTTATATAAAATCTGCCATTTGTTATGCTTGAAAAGACTATGTCTGACCAGCATCTCTTACCATGAAAAGCAATAAGTTAGCTTTGTCTTTTTATTTCAGATGTTGCATGATGGTCTCATTGAACAGTTTTCGACATTCCACCAAGATTGTTCTTAAGACCTTCTTCATTTGGCAGCATTCCTGGGGACCCTCAGGCCAACAGGTACACTCACTGGGCACCTTATACCAAAATTCTACTTACTCTTTAGATATGTTATTGAGTGAGTTGATTGCAATAATAATCTGATCTCTGATTAGTTTCATTGAGTTCATATTGCTCAGTTTATTTTGTTATGCTATAATTTGTAACCAATCGGACTTTGTTTAGGTCTAGATCTTTGTATAGGGCAATCATTTTGTTTTGGTTGAGATGTGTACCATTTGGTAAGTAATTAGATCGAGGTCTTTGTATAAGATCATTAGATGTTTTGTTTTGGAGGTATGCCATTTAGAAAAGTTATTGCCATTAACCTATTTATTCTCCTGCTGCTCCCCTTGCTTTTGCTGCTGTTTGTCTATATGTTGAAAGCCTGTTTCATGAGTTTTTGTTTTGTCCTGGGTTGTTTTGTTTCTTTTGAGTGTGTGAAGGAGTGTTTCATAGGGAACAAATGGAAGCATGAGCCTGGTAAGTTTTCAACTCAATGCAAGCTAGCCTTGCGGACCAATGGTTGGAGGTCAGTTAGACCAACAATCAATTTATGAAAATAGGGTTTATCAAACTTAATCTCCCATAGGGTCACCTATAAAACCTTCATAAGGGTACCTGCTTTCTCCTTAACTTGTGAAAGAAGCTCACTTTGTCTTTTGTCCTACTAAAGTGTAAAAGACTATCAGGTTGCTGACTGTATGGCCCCTCCCTAGTCTCTACTGGGTTGGGGAACACAGATAACTATCAAAAGTCCATACATAGACCAACTGTAGTGGCCTCTTATTCTTTTTCACCCATTTGATGGTTTGTCTATGCCAAAGTCTCCTCTTCCCCCTGGAAGAGCTTCTATTTCCTTTAGAAGCCCTGTAATTCTAAATTTTGCACTTTTTTTGGTAAATGGCAAAATAGTTTTTTGACTTAAAATAATAACGTCATGTTTGACATGTCTAAATCTTTAAATTAATACTAGCATTAGAGAAATGCTAAAAATACTAGGAGACAAAATACCAAATAATCAATAGTCAGGTTTTTTAATTGATATGTCAGCTGTTAGACATAATGTAATTCATATGCTAAGGCCTCAAAAAATTCTAACTCAAGACAGTCTTTCTCAAAGACGTTGTAACCTTTTGAAACCTATTCAGTTTGCATTTTTCCCTTGTTTTCTACTCCCGCTTTATCTGACCTTCTAAGTGAGCTATTCTTTTTTCTGGATTTTCGCAGGAAAAGTACAATTATATTATAAAATTTCTAGGCCGGAAATTTGAATTAAAGTTCTTGTTTAGAGACAAGTTAAGGGACATAATTAAGGAGTTTCCAAAACTTTTGAAATACAGGCAAAAGTCTTTTTTCAGAATTTAATATTTTGTTTCCTTGGCTACAATCTGTACCAATAGTTCAGCTAATGCTTAACATTTCAGGGAAAATGCTTAATAAGCAGAAAGATAGGAAAGAAAAAACTTAAATCACCCCATTATATAAACTTCAAAAACATTATCTTAAGAGAGCAATGCAAATAAAAAATTGATTATAATAAGGCAATTTCAGAAGCAGTTATTTTAAGGGAAAAGTACAAAAAAGTTCAAATTGTAAACAGAACAAAGATGAAAAATAGACCCTAGGAAACATTCCAGAAGCTGGAGTAAACCCACAGCTAAGATAGAGAGATGTGTCTTCTCTTTTCTAAATGGGATTAAATCTGAAATACTAATTTTTTTATTGTTGTTCAAGTATGATTGTCTCCATTTTCACCCCACCTTGGGTCCCCACCCCACCCATCCTGCCTCCCACCCTCGAACCTACTAAAATAGGAATTTAATAATAAAAAAGAAATGCAAATGTAAAATTGCCAATTTATAAAATATTCAATGTGTGTCTAGGTATCTCCAGAGCCTTAGGAAGTAAATAAACTGCAACTCGATAGCGTATTTGCCTCACTAGTTAAAAATAACTTAAAAAGTCTCTTACTTAAAAGTTGGGAGCCTATGATAATAGGATACCTGTAGATACTGTAAATAAAATGATAATTGAAAGAATGAATGTTCCCTGCTGGCTAATAAACAGAAGGACAATTATCTGAAATGTGTCTATGGGTGCTGCTCCAAGAGGGACGTGAAGCCCCAGCACTTCTCTTTGCTCCTTCCAAACTCTCCAAGGAACTAATACATCTTTCTTTTTGCTATGGTAGCCACTGTGTCCACCATGAATCTCTTTACTGTAGAATATCAGATCTCTCAGGGTAAAATGTTAATGTCATTTGAAAGCCAAGAAAAACTTTTAATAAGAAAAAAGGGAACGAGAAGTTTTATCTTAAAGTAAAAGTGACTGTGCCAGATAGTGAGTGAAGCTATAAAAGACAAATTTGAAGGTGTGCAGTAAATTGTAGAAGGCATGAGGAAAAATGAGCTTTATTTGTCTTGGTTTACTAGAAGCACTAAACTGATGAAAATTTCTAAAAATCCTCAGTCCATTCTCAAGTCTCAACCTGTAACTGATACTTGGAATTGTTATCAGAACATCCCTTTCTTCTCTATGACACAATTCCTACAAATTTAATAAGTAGGGTGTATTGAGTAAATGGAATTGCCAGATAAAGTGTACTGCAAAAGGATTAAAATCCCAGACATTTTCTTGCATACAATAAAATTATACCTGATATGACTAATAATATACTACACTATGATTCAAGAAATTATTGAAAAAATAATAATGGTCCTAGAATCCAAATGGACAAAAGATTCTGTGGATACGGGCAGGTTAATTAGAACAGAGGTCTTGAAAGTCTTCCAGAATTATATAAACTTTTCTTTTTTGTGTGCAACCATGAAAAAGTTAGGCCATGCTGTAAAGGTCTTAATTCATCAACATGACACTCACTTAAGACCTATTGCCTATTAAAGCAAATCCCTTGTTCAGCAGCCAATTCTTATCTTAGTTGCCTCAGAATAATTATGTGCCTCAACAAAGTAAGTTAAAGCATCTTTGGATCTTGTACGGTAATCACCTTTAAATCTGATCTTATCATATATAGTAACTCCTTATTGCTAATGGAAAATACTTAGTATTTTTATTCTAGTCAGTCAACTAATTATAAAGTATCGATACTTTCTGCTCATGTTATCATCCACTGTTGAAACATTCTTATTCCAGCAACTCTATTACCCTTACCCAATAAAAGAGAATCTCCTCATTGTGTTTCTGTAATCTATGGCCAAAACAGAATTTTTAGACATTCCAATATCAACTTCTGACTTAATATTCACTGTTGCTCCAATACTAAATGCTGACAGTATTGTTAGTTAAGGGGTCTTATATCCAAAGAAGAAGACCAGCAAACAGACTAATGGATTAGAATAGAGATCCTATAAATAAACCCTTATGTATATGGTCAAAAGAGCTTTAACAAAGATGCCAAGACAACTCAATAGGGACAGAACAGTCTCTGAAACAAATGGTGTTGGAAAAACTGGATACACACATGCAAAGGGAAGAAGTTGGACCCTAACCTTACACCATATACAAAATTAATACAAAATGGATTAATGACTTTCATGTAAAACCTAAAACTGTAAATTCCTAAAAGAAAAACACAGGGGAAAAGCTTTGTGACATTGGACTTGGCAATGTTTCCTTGGACACAACCTAAGAAAAAGCACAGGCAACACAAGAAAAAATAGACAAATGGGTATACATCAAACTTAAAAACTTTTGTGCACCAAAGAACGCATCAACAGAGTGAAAAGGGAAAAAAAACATTTGCAAATCCTATAAGCTGATAAGGAATTAATATCCAGAATACATAAAGAACTCCTACAACTAGCAACAAAAATCAAATAGCCAATTAAAAAATGGGCAAAGGACTTGAATAGACATTTTTCCAAAGATGATATACAAATGGCCAACAAACATATAAAAGATGCTCAGTATCATTGTGATCATCGACAGAGAAATGCAAATCAACAGCACAGAGAGATATCACCTCACATCCATTATGATGTCCAGCATATAAGAAAGAAAATAACAAGTGTTTGTGGAAACATGGGGAGATTGTAGCCTTTGTGCATTGTTGGTGGGACTGTAAAATGGTACAACTGGTACAGTAAAATTAAATGGTGAAATAGTATGGATATCCCTCAAAAAATTAAAAATACAATTATCATATGATCCAGCAATTCTACTTCTATATATTCAAGAGAATTGCAAGAAGGATCTCAAAGAGATATTTGTACATGCATTTCATATCAGCATTATTCACAATAGCCAAAAAGTGGAAGCAACCCAACTGTCCACTGATGGATGAATAAATAAAATGTAGTGTATACATTCGATGAAATATTATTCAGCCTTAAAAAGGAAGAAAATCCTTTCACATGCTACAATAGGGATGAAACTTAAAGATATTATGCTAAATGAAATAAGCCAGTAACAAGATTACTGTATTCCGTTTATGAGATCTAAAGTACGCAAATTAATAGAAACAAAAAGTAGAATGGTGGTTATCAGGGCTGGAGGGAGAGGAAAAAAGGGGAATTGTTGTTTAATGGGTATAGAATTTCAGATTAGAAAGATGAAAAGTTCTGTAAATCTGTTTTTTTAGTAATATGAGTATACTTAACACTACTGAACTGTACATTTCAAAATGGTTAAGATGGTAAATTATGTTATGTAGCTTTCTTTTTTACCATAAAAAACTAGGGTTGTTTTACAATAACTGAACCATTTCTCTTTTTGTTTTCTTTAAAGAGAGGTAGAGAAACATCAATGTGTGGTTGCCTCTCACCCCTACTGGGAGACCTGGCCTGCAGTACAGGCATGTGCCCTGACTGTGAATCGAACTGGTGACCCTTTGGTTTGCAGCCTGAGCTAAATCCACTGTGCTACACCAGCCAGGGCTGAACAATTTCTCTTATAAAATCTGATACTTCACCAAATTGTTCAAACTGTTCAAAAGACTGAACTGTAGTTTTCTCTAGGGCATTTCAAATTACTAAAATAAAATAATAAATATATAAATTGAAAACTGGTATTCTTTTAAAATAACTCACTTTTTAAAACTGCTATAGAAAAAATCATTTAAAAATACTGCTCAGGGGGAAAAGGGGAAGGGTTTACAGGAACAAAGTTAAAAGACACATGGATAACAGCTAGGGGGAGGGTGGTAATGGGAGGGAAGTTGGGAGGGGGGGGCTTGATTGGGAGTAAAGGGGAGAAAACTGTACTTGAACAATCATTAAAATAATAATAATAATAATAATAATAATAATAAATACTGCTCAGTGCTCTTTAAAAGATAAACAACAATATATTCATTACATGATATCTAGAATAATGGCCATAATAGGATACTCACAGTAAAAGATGTACCATAGAAGCTAGTAAACCATGCTGCAGCTACAATAGAAACATTTTAGAAATACTATTGAAATATTTCAACATAATAGCACACTAAATAGATTGACTAAAGTCCTCATACCAGGCCCTCATATAAAAAGAACAATAAAATAGTAATAAATCCATGAGGAAGTTCAAGAATTCTATAACAGATACATAAAATCTGCCTTCCCTCCCACATTCTTAAAAGAATCACTGAGTATGATCTGTTATGAATAACATGAGGATAAGGTCTGGCAAAAACAGATCTTGTAACACTAGAGGAAATCACAGATTGACATTTGTCAAAATTCTTCATGAAACAATGCACCACAGTAGGGATAAATTTGCCATATTATAATACTTTTCTCCTTTAGTAGTTCAGGTATTGCACTTCTGACTTAGTCTATCTTATTTCCCTTACTAGTAATATTCACCAAAGTCTCTATAGACCAAGATCGGTGAAGTATTGCTTATAAACCAAGTATGGCCTGCCGCATATTTTTGTAAAGACAGTGTTACTGGAAAACAGACACACATTTTACAACATTGTCTGAGGCTTTGTGCTGCAACAGCAAATTAGTTGTGTGACAAAGAATGTATGGCTTATAAAGCCAAAGAATTTAATATCTAGCTTTTTAGATGTTAAATATTTTCTCTAGATAACCATCCTTATCTAGACATCCTTGCTCATCCTTGGTCTAGACAATTATTACTATAACTCTATAATTTGGCTCTTCCAAGCTAATTTTAGGTCAGTCATTTTAATAAATGATGTAAAGGTATGTTGCTCTAACTTTACTGGTAACAATATTCTTGAATACAATATATTAATAAAGGAAAATGCCTTTGCATCAGGGAAATTGCAAAATGTAAACAATAACCATTGGCCACGCAATTCTTGGAGACAGTATATTTGCAGCTCCACCAAAGTCAAATTACATACAGCTTCCTTTGCTTTTTTTTTTTTTTTAAATAAGTGAATCAGGCTCTTCAGTGCCCATCTAGGACCAAGGATTAATTATTTTGTTGAATTATTAGTTAGTCCAAGAGTATGATTCTTGTGGTAGTCAGTCTCCAAGGTAGTCCCTAATAATTCTCACCTCTTGGTGCTCATGACTGTTCATTGTAACCCTTCCTATTGTATCAGGGTTGGGCTGTGTGACAAATAGAATACGACAATATTGAGGGTATGTCACTTTCAAGGTTAGGCTATAAAAGACATTGTGATTTCTGCCTTGCTATCTCTCATACCATTCATTCACTCTGGGGGAAGTTAGCTGCCATGCTGTGAGGCAATCCTATGGAGAGATCTGTGCAGCAAGGAGCTGAGACATCCTGCCAAGAGCCAGTAAGAAACTGAGGCCTCCACTCAAAAGCCATGTGAGTGAGGCTTCTTGGAAGCAGATCTTAAACATCCATTCAAGTCTTCAGAGAACTGTAGCATTGGCTGACATCTTGACTGCAACCTCAGGAGAAATACTGAACCAGAATGAACCAAATAAGTTGCTCCCAGACTCCTGACCCCAGGAAAAATGTGAGATGCTAAATATTCTTGTTTTCAAACTGCCAAGTTTGAGATAATTTGTTATAGAATAATAGATAACTAATATAATTCCCCAACATCCTAAATGCACTAGATCTCCTTTCAAAGAGCACAAAAGTGTAAAGCCTTTTATGGGGAGAGAATCCTGAGAATAATGATCCTATCTGTAGAAGTTAAACTGCCAGAGGAATTTGTCAAAAATTTGTTCTATTGCTTTGACTGACATAGTAAATAATACCACCCAAACAGTTAAAATTTCTTAAGCCAAGTAGTTATAGATAATAGAATGGCCTTAAATTTTTCTTTTGGTCAGCCGGAGAAGATTCAGAAACATTACTAAAACTACATATTATGTCTGAACTCTGCAAGTGAGTTGGAATCATCTCTATCTAAGTGAAAAGAATTGGAATCATCTATATCTAAGCTAAAAAAAAAAAGGAAACTTCATTATCTAAAATAGACTCAGAGAATCTTTGAGATGTGTTTTTGTGATTGGGTCTGGGACATTTGGGGCCATGTTCTGAAATGCCTTTCAGTCCCTCCCCGTTATACTTACTATCTCACTGTTGTTAAATGTGTGTTTTCCAGAGTCTCCCATGCTTTTGTGCAGCCACTGTCCTGACAGATGATTCAACAAATAATTCAAAGGCAAACAAACAAAAAACAACAGAATAAAATCACACTGGTAACATGCGGACTGAAAATAAAATCTCCACCGTTGAAACCTCGCCTTCAAGGAAAATCAACAACAGTACTAAAGATTTGCACAATCCTCCAAGGTCCACCCTGCAGCTCTGATTGACTGAGGAGCAAAAGGAAAGACTGAAAATAAAGAATTAACCATAGACTCAGGAAAAGACTGATTTTTGCTGAAGCTAAGTTAACAGGTAACCACAAGAACCAGTTTTAAACTCATTTAATCAATAAAGAACAACCTGCCTCACTAAGCCTCCTATGACAGTTGGCTAATGGGGGCAGCCTCACTCCAATCATTTACACCTCTGAGTAGCAGCGAATCACCAAATTCACCTGAGTATCCGTGGACTAAGGGTGATGTCAACCTGCTTATACCCTGAAAATTTGTCAACTCCTAGCACTCCATGCTTCCCCCAAATAAAGACCCTATGTTAGGTCGACAGCTTGCTCTGCTTGGAGAGATGGTGCCTGACCAGCACAGTCTCCCCACACCCCTCCCCCAACCCCCACTATAGTAAACCATACATTCAGCTTTGTCTTTTTATTGTGCATATTGAGTGGTGGTCTCATTAACCTTTGGCAAACTCTGTCGAATCTTTTATTATTTTTTTAAACCTCTTCCCATTTAATAGTGCTAATAGTGAAGGTAAGTATGATAATGATGATTTTAATCTATGCTTACTATACCACGCAGTGTGCTAAGAGCTTCAAATGCATTATCTCAATAACTGAGGACTGCCAGTAATATCTGGCTACCAGGGCTTTTTTTGATTTTCAGGTAGCACTTGGACCTGAAGAAGTTATTAGTGCGGACTTATTCAGAGTGCCAGTCCTTTGCTTGTTTGCTTTCAAATCCACTTCTCACCCTTTCTCTGCTCTACTCAGTATCACAAGGGGCTGACTCCTACAGACTTGAGTTTTCTAAAGGCTTCTATCAGCTGGCTTCCAGCTCAGTTCTGATCATGGGAATCTGTAGTAAAAGATGAAGTGCAAGGGGGTGGGGGTGGAAAGCAAGGTATCTTTCCCCTTTTTGCTTCCAGGGATGGTGGTTCTAGCAATAGTCATGTTTTCTTCCATTGCTCCAGTCTCTTTAAACACGCCTTCCTTCTTGGTAGTCATCACTTATTATCATTGTGTTTGAAGTACCTAGAGCACTTTCAGATTTCCTGGACCCTTGTTGATACAATGGTAAAGAACCGGTGGTAGGAATTGTACCAGGCAGACTTGGGAGACTTGAGATTTTGTGCCAAGCCTGCCTCTAAATCACTTGTGAACTTGAGACAATCACAGTTTGGTGCCTCCATTTTGCTATCTATGTAACAGATTTGTTGATCTTTAAGGTTTTTCCCTGTCTCCTCAACTAGAACCTTCTATAAATACTGGGCTTGCAAGAATTGGTTGAACATTTATAAGAGGTATAACTTTTCCCTTCTCCCATGTAACAGTGTTTAGAAACTGCTTTAAAGGCTTTGATTTCCTTACATAAAGGCCTTGAATATAGCCATTCTCCAAACCAGATGAAACATGAAATGGTCCTTTTCTATAAAGAGGGCAAACTACATAATTTGAGGGGCCCAGTGTAAAATGAAAATGCAGGGCCTTTGTTGAAAAGGCAGGGAAAAAGTGCCATTAAATATATTACAAATAAAGCTTTTCCTTTAAAACTATTTTGTTACTTATAAAATATGATAGAGGTAATAGTGATGTGAGTAACAATATAACTTTATAAAGTACAAAAAATATTTTGGTGTTATAATTTTATATAATACAGTATTATTAATATGATATCTTGACTCATCATAATTTTGTGGCATGCCTTTCTGAAAATTTATTTAATAGGTCATTGAAATAAACATATACTTTGAGCAATTTTATTTTCAATTGAAGCAATTGAAAGAGACATTGGTTGCTCTTGAAAAATGAAAGATTGCACAATTTTTAAATTTTAACTGGAATCTTTCTGCTGATGCAATTACTATTGAAGCATTTAAGAGTATTTTATAGGCTGTGATAACATTTGGGATAAATTTCTGAGAAGTTATTCTGAAATAAAAATTTTAGTACATGTAGAGCTGATGATTCTCATGGAATAATTTTTCTAAAAGTATTTCATTCTTTATATTAATCAGTTTTGTGTAAGTCCAAATTTAATTTTAAATGTAAATTTATACAATGTCCTTTAAATGCTTTCTCTGACATTTCCTATAACATATGGAAGTTGTACAAGAAATCAAATATGGCTCCATGCTTTGTATAAAATTCAAAACACTAATTTATGCATTCTAACAATGCATCTTCAACTACAAGGAAAGATAATAATTTTAAAATTATCTTCCTCATTAATAATTGGTTCATCTGAAGCTTCATATGAAAGTGGTGTAATTTTCTTTGGTTCGCAGCCCACACTCAATCCACTGAGAAAGTGGTGTAATTTTCTGTCAAATTCCATGATATTTAGATTTATTTTCTGTTTCTAAGTCTGTGGATATGTACTTTGCAATGCTGAAGCAGTTCTCAAAAGCTGGGATTCTAAACTTTTGAAGGGGTTATGGTGATTCATAACACACTTTCTCACAGTGTTCATGTGTACACTTTTACTTTGTAATAACTCATGATGATGTTTGCACCCTGTGTTTTGGTAGTTTCTGTGTCAGCTGGCAAGAGTTAATATTTGTGCAAATGACTCAGTCAAGCTCCAGGGACTGATGGGCAAGCCAGGCTCCCACCAAGCGTCCCAGTAGTGCCAGCCCACAGAACTCCTCCTTTCTCCCATGGCTGTGGCTGCTGCTCTTGCACTGCAGTCACCATTGCTGCTGCCCATGTGGGCCTAGGTCCCTGCCCAGCAGCCTTGGTCAGGTAAATATAACAATTTTGTACTTGTAAGGCCTTGAAAGGATGAGAAAATACTGAAGAAGAGGAGCTAGGGATGTTTATGTTCCTTATAAAAATTATGTAAGAAACATTTGCAACCTCAAATATGACGACCTTGGTAGTTGAGACATGTTTACACTGGCGAGCCTAAAAGCAAGGGGCCCAGACACAGGGCTGCCGATGCCATGAAAAGCCTTAGCAGAGTCAGGGGACCCATGGGAATAAGCACAATTGTTTTCAAGATGTTCGATGACATAATTAGTATTATCAGTGGCTGAGAATCTTCCAAAAGTGATGAAGCATGGAGATCTGTTCGTTTGGAGCCAAATCTATCCAGAGGTGCATTTTTAGATGAAAAGTGGAGATGAATTAATTCGTGTTGACCTAAATGTGCCCTTCCTCTAGGCTATGATGACCTTTATCTTGAAATATCTGGCCACCTTGAAGAGATGAGAGCTGACTTACACGCACGTATGCCACCTCTACAGGCCTTTTGGAGATTCTACGAAGTGCATTCTCCTTCGTTGTGAAATACTTTGTAGTAGGATTTACAAAGGGACATTTTTAAAAGAACTTTTTGCTATGGAAAATTTCAAACACATACAGAGGTAGAAAGAATAGTATAATGAACCAATCTTGATGTACCCATTACCCAGTTTCCGTAATTTTATGACTGAGTTTTATCTGCACTAAACCACTGTCTTTATTCCTAGATTATTCTGACAAAGACCCCAGACATGATATTTTATCTACAAACATTTCAATATGTATCTTTAAAAAATTAGGGATCTAAATATTTAATAATATTTCTTAATGTTATAAAATAGTTATTTAAATTTCTCTATCTCAATTTTTTTTTCAGTTTGAATTACTATCCAAACAAGGTCTATACACTGCTATTAGTTAGTATGACTCTAAAGTCTTTTTTAATATGTAATCGCACCACCTCCCCCTTTTTTTCCTTTGCAATTTATTTGTTGAAAAAACTGAGTCTTTTTGTCCTGTAGAATTATCCATGGTATGGAATTTGCTCCTTGCATTCCTAAGGTATTGCCTAATGCCTTCTGCTCTTCCTTATATTTCTGTAACCTGGTATTTAAATATAGGGGCTTGATAGATTTATATTTGATTATTTGGAATGTGGCTACTTCATAGGTGGTCTTGGGTACTTCCATCTGGACACAAACATCAACTGGCCGCCTCTCACTTGCGCCCTGACCAGGAACTGAAACCACAACACTGACGCTTGCTCTGACTGAAAACTGAACCAGCAACCTCTCACTTTGCGGGACAACGCCCAACCAATATGGCACGATCCAATTTCTCAGTCAAGATACATATTGGGTTGTGATTACTTGGGTTCTCATGTTACTCATATAGTGACAATACTGAAAAGGTCTATTCTGTTTTGTGAAAAGAACTTATACATACGTCCATTTCGATGCAATATATTTCAGTTAAAATAATACAACTAATATATTTGAGATGCAGACATACCTTAGAGATAGTGTGGCTTTGGTGCCAGACCACCGCAATAAAGTGCGTGTCACAGTAAAGTGAGTCACTCAAAATTTTTGGTTTCCCAGTGCATATAAAAGTTACGTTTACACTATACTGTAGTCTATTAAGTGTGCAATAACATTATGCCTTTAAAAATATATATGCCTTAATTAAAAAGTACTTTTTGCTTAAAAACGCTAAGCATCATTTGAGCCTTCAGCAAGTTGTAATCTTTTGGCAGTGAAGGGTCCTGCCTCAACAAGGACAGCTGCTGACTGATCAGGGTGATGGTTGCTGAAGGCTGAAGTGAGTGGCTGTGGGAATTTCTTAAACCCGCAGTTGCCACGTGGGTTGACTCTTCCTTTCACGAATGGTTTCTCTGTAGCATGCAATGCTGTTCGATAGCATTTTACTCATGGTAGAGCTTCAAAATTGGAGTCAGTCCTCTCAAACCCTGACACTGCCCTATCAACTAAGTTTATGTAATATTATAAATTCTTTATTGTCATTTCAACGATCTTCATAGCATCTTCACCAGGAGTAAATTCCATCTCAAGAAACCACTTTCCTTCTTCATCCATTAAAATTTTATCGCGAGATTGCAGCAATTTAGTCATATCTTCAGGTTCCGCTTTTAATTTTAGTTCTCTTGCTATTTCTACCACATCTACAGTTACTTCCTCCACTGAAGTCTTGAACCCTTCAAAGCCAACCATAAGGGCTGGAATCAGCTTCTTTCAAATTCCAGTTAATGTTGACATTTTGACCCCTTCCCATGAGTCACGAATGTTCCTAATGATGTTTAGAATGCTGAATCCTTTCCAGAAGGTTTTCAACTTACTTTGCCAAGATCCATTAGAGGAACCAGTATATATGGAAGCTGTAGCTTTATAAAATACATTTCCTTTTCTTTAAGTATATTTTATTGATTATGCTGTTACAGTTGTCCCATTTTTTTGCCCTTTATCCCTCTCCGCCCTGCACCTCCTACCTCCAGAATTTCCCCACCCCTTAGTTCATGTCAATGCATTGTACAAGTAAGTTCTTTGGCTTCTCCATTTCCTATACTATTCTTAACCTCCTTCTGTCTATTTTGTACCTACCAATTATGCTTCTTATTCTCTGTACCATTTCCCCCATTCTCTCCCTACCTCCTTCCCACTGATAAACCTCCATGTGATCTCCATTTCTGTGATTCTGTTCCTGTTCTAGTTATTTGGTTAGTGTGTTTTTGTTTTTAGGCTCAGTTATTGATAGTTGTGAGTTTGTTATCATTTTACTGTTCCTAGTTTTTTATCTTTTTCTTTTTCTTAGATAAGTCTCTTTAACATTTCATATAATGAAAGCTTGCTGATGAACTCCTTTAACTTGACCTTATCTGGGAAGCACTTTATCTGCCCTTCCACTCTAAATGATAGCTTTGCTGGATAGAGTCATCTTGGATGTAGGTCCCTGCCTTTCATGACTCTGAATACTTCTTTCCAGCTCCTTCCTGCCTGTAAAGTTTCTTAAAAAAATTTTTTTTATTGTTGTTCAGTTACAGTTGTCCCCATTTCCCTCCCATTACTCTTCCCTGCCCTACCTACCCCCCACCTCCCACATTCAATTTTTCCCCCAGCTGTCTTTGTCCATGGGTCCTTTGTACATGTTCCTTGACTTGACCCTTCCCCTTCTTGCCTGTAAGGTTTCTTTTGAGAAATCTGCTGACAGCCTTATGGGAACTCCTTTGTAGGTAACTCCTTTTCTCTTGCTGCTTTTCAGATTCTCTCCTTATCTTTCATCTTGGGCAATGTAATTATGATGTGCCTTGGTGTGTTCCTCCTTGGGTCCACCTTCTTTGGGACTTTCTGAGCTTCCTGGACTACCTGGAAGTCTATTTTCTTCACCAGATTGGGGAAGTTTTCCTTCATTATTGTTTAAAATAAGTTATCAATTTCTTGCTCTTGCTCCCCTCCTTCTGACACCCCAGTGATTCAAATGTTGGAATATTTAAAGTTGTCCCAGAGGTTCCTAAGCCTCTCCTTTTTTTTTTTTTATTTCTTGTTTCTTCATTCTGTTCTGGTTAAATGTTTTCTTCTTCCTTCTGTTTCAAATAATTGATTTAGTCCCAGTTTCCTTCCTTTCACTGTTGGTTCCCTGAATATTTTTCTTTATTTCACTTTGTATAGCCTTCACTTCTTCCTTTATTTTGTGTCTGTACTCAGTCATTTCTGTGAGCATCCTGATTACCAGAGTTCAGTGTTTTGACCTCTGCGTCTCATCGGTTAGATATCTCTTCATTGCTTAGTTCTTTTTCTGAAGTTTTGATCTGTTCTTTCATTTGGGCCATATTTCCTTGTCTTGTTTCTTTGAATGTCATTTTAGAATTGAGGATATATGAAATTTGTTGTGCCTACTCTATACCAGGTTCTGTTTCTGATTTGACATTATCTCAACTAATTCTTCTAAAAATCTAGTGACATGGGTATCCTTGCTCCTTTTTTTCAGAGAAGGGAAGTGAGGCAAAGTGAAGCTAAAGCCTGATCTTTGGTGAAAGTTCAAAGCTCTAGTAAAGGTAACAAGTTTGTCATACCTTCCTCTTCTTAAACTTCTGATCTTAGTATGTGACTCTCCAGTAACGTCTTGACAAATTGTGACACTCTTGGGTATTTGCAGCAGGTGGCTTCATTTCAGCTTGGGCACTCTTCATTTATAGAAAACCCTTATGTGACCTTCATGGTGAGGTAAAGTTTCATTCTTCCCTATCTCAGATGGGCTTGATTGTGAGGCACATTGAGACTTCAGAGCTGGGGTAGAAATAGAGGAAGGGCATGGTTGTCTGGGAACTAAAAATGTTATCTATTGGCCAAACATGCATCACCTGAGAGCTGAAGCAAATAATCACAAAATGACATAGTTGGGAATCCTGCTCAGGTGGTCTCAGTGCTCAGTGTGAGTGGTCTCACTCACATTTTTTCATGTGAAACTGGGAGAAGAGAAACAGCATGGGACAGCTACTTAGGCGAGAGCAGGTAAGCTGTGTGCAAAGTAGAGCAATAATTCTGCAAGAGCATCTGACTGGGGGAGCCTGGGGACCTGTGGAACGTGTAATCATTCCTCAAGATTTTACTGTTCTTCTGGAGGAATAACCCAATGAAAGGCAAGACTTTCTGCCTTTACAGGATGTGGGTCAGGGTTATTTGAGCATGAAAGAGAATGTTGACCATGAAATCTGGAGAATGTAGGAGAAGATCTGAGTTTTAGAGCCTTGAACATGACTCAATCCAGGTGTCTTCTTAAAGCCCTCTCAGCCTGCTGCATGGATTCAGGGTCTCCCTTAGTGCTGTTTTGGCACCCTGGGAGCTAGTACTTACGTGAATAAATAATAATATTTATTGAGTACTTACATCGTGACAGACAGTGAGTTAAGTGCTTTACAAGGCTTTATTTCATCCAGTACACTGGTATCCCTCTTTTTCAGACAAGGAGACTGAGACTTGGAAAAGTTCCATGATTTGCCTCAAGTCCCACAGCTAGGCATTTGCAGGGTTCAGATCTGAACTCCAGTGGTCTGTTTCAGAACCCATGTATGTAGGAATTAGAATGTACTCATTTCATTTCTCCATTTCTTCACTTTTGAAAAATTGTTAGTTTCTTTAAGATACAATGTTTGTTTTGTTTTTTTTAATCTCCACATCTCTATCTTTTAGCATAGTGCTGGGTACATGATAAATGTTTGGCAAATGTTTATGGAAAGGATGAATGAATGACAGAGCCTAAGGGGCAAAAATTTAAGAAAATGCACTAAAGCCCTTAGAGTTTATGAATGAATAAAACAGCGTGGTCAGCTCTGCTCTTGGTATGTAATAATCACTTATTAAATGTTAGCTCTAATTATCATTATTGGAAATAAAAATACATTTTAAATGACAGTTGTTTTTTGCATAGGAATGCATCCCATACCTTAATTTTTTCAAATTCCTTTACTTTAATTGCATACTTCTGTACAATTTTAGAAGGATGAGCATTTAGTTTCTGCACAGTATTTAGAATATGAAGGACTTGAATATTATTTTTGATAGCTTTCCCTTGAAATGTGAGAGATGTTTGCCTGAAAAATGAGTATAGTTAAGTAAAAAAGAGGCCTGTTTTGCTGCAAGTTCAATTTAAGCAATCTGCAACATAACATTGTGAGAGTACAGCTGACATTTAATGTAAGAGAGTTTCTTATCATACACTTCCAGCCACCGCAGCCTGAGGACAAAAGCCAACTGCTAGATTAGAGGAATACTGTGATTTCAGTGCACTAATATAAAACTCAAGTTTTCTCATTTTTGACTTTGGAGTCAACCTATTCCCATTATTATTGCCACAAAAGTATCTACATTTATTTCACATAAAAATTTTGTAAATAGAATAATGTACTATGGGAACAATTTATTTATGGCATCAGAAAATCCTTGCATAGATGTCTCTGAGGAGTTAGGTAGATTGAACGAATTATTATTATTATTCATTTTTGGTAGAGTCGGCTAGTTGCATATCCCAGTATCTTTTCTCTCTCTTCCTCAGTAATATAACCCTGCATTTATATGGGGACAATATGCCCAGCTAAATGTCTTAGACTCTCTTGCAACTATGATTTTTTTTCCTTTTCTTGAAAGCCTTTTAAATGTGGGGTAAATCAAATGCAAAAAGATAAGGGATAGTTTAATAGTATTTTAAATGGCTGACTTGATTGGGGATCAGCACACAATTCTGCAGAGATTAATTTGATGTCAAGTGACTCCTCTGCTTGAAGAAACCACAATAGAAAGTGAGGACTGAAAAATGAGATGCCCACTGAAAGGACTTAGGAAGGTAGGGTAAAATCTTAGTAACTCTAAGGTTCCATAACTCACTTTTCTGGCAAAGATCCCACAGAAGTTTCTGTGATTGTCCCAAGGGGGGTCTGGCTTCACATGTGCCCATGAACCAGCCTACTGGGAACAGCCTTCATAGGACACTGCTTTGCCCTCCCTCCTCCCCACCAGCTTTGTGGGGTCCTTACTTGCAGCTCTACTTTGGGATTCTGGTCCCAGTGTAGAGCGAGGAAACCAGTCCTTTCTCCAACTATTTTTATGTCCCATTTTTATTGTCAGGGATCTGCACAGCCAGACCATTGCAATCTTTCACGAAAACAGGTGGGTTGGTTTGTTTTTGTTTTTTGTTTTCTTTGGCTCTCACACACACTAAGAAATTGTCCTCTGAGCAACTGTCCACAAAGAACACAGATAAGTGGCAGTTTTTATTTTTCAGGATTCTCTTCATTTTGAATGTAACTGACTAACATTCCATCTCGACTTATACTATTTATAAGCTGCTGCTTTCTCCCCATATGTTTACATAGGCTGTTGATTTCTTCCACACTGCTGTATGTCTTCCAGAAGCAATCAGGAATCTGCCAGTACGTGATGTGTGACATAGTACAAAGTTGTGATAAAAACCAGTCACAAGTACGAAAAAATCAAGCTGTCTTCTTTTGTTTAAGCTTTAAATAAGTGCTAATCTTCTGACCCAAGCCCCTCACCAAGGTGTTTGACTTTTGCCAGGTTCTCTGCACTGTGAACACTCTCGTGCACTTTGGTGCTCACCTTTGGCACCATTTACAACAGTCTCTTGCGTACTGTCTAGATGTTTTATAGGGAAGTGGTAAATAAACTGAGCCTCATGCCTTGCCTCTATGGATGAAGCCTCCTGGGCCAAAGCTGGGATTCCTAGTCGACTGTTTCTCTGGTACTGTACACATTGCACATGTCTCCTGGTGATTCTGCCTCCTAAGTATCTTTTGCATCTGTCTCCACCTACTCATTACCACTCTGAATGACTTGGTTCAGGCTCTCAGCAAGTCTTTTCTGATCACACCAATAATATGTAAGCTTGAGTCTCCTTGTTTTAATTTATCCTCCTCATTTCTGCTGCTGGAATAATCTTTATAAATACAAGTGAAATTACATCTTTCTCCTGCGTAAAGTCCCTCCATGGATCTCCCTATAGGTACTGGGACCAAATTCAAGTTATAAATTGGCTCACATATTTTTTGCCTACCTCTCTGAACTCATTTCCACCATACCCTCCCTCTCTTACACTTATTGGCAGCCATTCAACTTGGAATTATCTTAAATTTATACCGTTTAATGTCCCATCATTTTGCAAATATTGTTTCTTCTAACTAGTGTGCATTTCCTTAAAGACATAGGTAAGGTATCATCTCCTGTAAAACACCTCTCCCTTCTGGGTTAGATGTCTCTTCCCTGTTCCATGGTACTGTCTATATTTCTTTCTCTGTATGAGATGCAGCATGCATTGATCTTTAAGTTACAGGCTGTGGAGGCAGAGTGTATTTGTCAGGTTAGTTGCATTTCTTTTATTATGAGCTCTGTGATCTCTAGCAAGTTTCTTAGACTTTTTTTTTTTTTGGTGACTATAAAGTGATAATACTTCTTTCATGTGGTTGTCATGGGCTTTATATTGGGATGATATGTATGGAGTACTTAGAATAATGCCTATTTCAGATCCTAGACTCAATGTATGTCAGCTATTCCCAATAATTCACTTTATTTTCAGTTTTTATTCCACAAGATTCTAAGTTCTGAAAGGGATGGACCTTGTATTTGTTTTCTCAGCATCTATCTCAAGGAAGGCATTTCTGTGAATGCATAAATCAACCATAAGTACCATATGTAAGGTATTATACTTAATGGTACTTCCCTATCGCCCAGTACTTTCTGGAACATTTAGTTCATACAAGTACAAGCTAGTAGCGCACATATCAAGTCTTTAGAAATTTATAATAAGTGACAGCATATATTTGTATGAGATTACATGATTCATTTTCAAAACAAGGTTTCTAAATTCGCAGAAGAGTCCAAGTTTGCTAGACTTTTATTGTTTGGGTATTTGTATTATAAAACCAGTGCTATTATTTCATGTCAGTATGAGACATCTTTCATGACACTACACCACTGGCTGCAAAACACCACAGAATCCACATGTTGGTCATGTTGCTGACCCACTTGGAAATTTTCTTGTCTATCTTCTTTGAATCTCTCATTTATTTTTGTATTTTAAGTAATGTTTCAAAATAACACCAAGTGTCCAGTAGACTAACAACAGGCAAGCTCCTGCCATCTGAGAAAGGATTGCTAAATGGCATGAGATTTCATTTTATAGCAACATCTGGTAAATACACAGACATTTTTCAACCTCCATTTCTAGATTAACATGTTTTTATTTAATAAGCATGCAGTCATTTTCAGACTTAACTGCATTTTTTAGAAATCAGTAATCTTTTGGATGTCTATATTAGAATTAGTTTTGACTGTGAATGATAGAAACCCAAAATAACAATAACTGACTTAAACAAGTTAGACATTTAGAAAAGTTAGACAAGTTAGACATTTATCTCTTTCTCATGCAAACATAGGCAGTCATCAGAAGCCAAAAAACTCTTTTATTTTTCTGTTCTACCATCCTTAATATACAGGTTTCAATCCCTAGCTTAATATGGCTGCTTCAGCTCCAGCTTTTACATCTTCATTCCAGCCAGCAGGAAAGAGGAAGAAGGAAAAGATCACTCTACTGATATTTAAGGACACTTTCCAGAAGTTACATGTACCTTTCCATTTGTCAGAACTTGGCGACATGGGCACACTTAATTATAGGAGGGTTGCAATGTAATCCTTGTCTTGGGTGACTATGAGCTCAGTCACCCAAGACAAAGGGGTCTTATTTAAAAATTGGGGGTCCTATTTCTGAGAAGAAATAGTAAATACATATTAGAGGACTACTACCAATGTATGCTACTTTTTGTCTTACTGTCATTTAACTGTCACAAGTTACTAGGGGCCCAGACTGAAAAAATAGTTAGTAAAATGGTCCTATTGATGTCAAAATTATGCAATGAGATAATTTTGATCCTGTTTTAAAAAAATTTGGATTAGAGAACATTTTATTACAGTACTTAATTTCCATCACTTAGTCATCATAATCACAGTATAGTAAGAATCTGATCAAAGGCCATTCACTATCATCTGGATACCTATGGGTTATTAGAACCTTCTCAGTCATTCACCTTCAACTGACTGAGAAGTGGGGTGTGGTGGGATTCCAGAAATACAGGGAAGATTTTAGCAATTTAGAATGTAGCACAGGAGAGATAAAATTTCCTATTCAAATGAATTAATTTAGCAGGACTCTTTGATGTTATTAAGTTCTTGAACATTGTCATGAAATATAACAAAAAACACACTGTGAATTCAAATTCAGTGACAAGCAGAAAACTAACAAAGTAAAAATGATATATCTGCTCTGTACCAAATGTTCTAATGGAGGAAAGTTAATCTATATTATAGATATATATTCTGTCTGGAAAAAGCTGAGCCATTATTAATATAACAAATTTAAAAGAACAGTTTGCACAACATCAATGTAACCTGGCAGTCAAGGTGGACTGGAATGTGCGTGTATAAACAATGATGACTTCACTATACTAGTCAGTGGGTGCAGTAGACACCATTGAGTGAGCATGTGCACTGTGTGGCCATCACATGACCCTTTCTTAATGTTTTACATAGAGTGAGACTATTTTTAGATGCTGTGTTGACTTTATTAATTGACTCTAAAATTTTAAAATATTATTAATGTTATGGCATATAACTTTTTAATAAAGGAACAATAAAAATATAAAGTCACCCTGGCTGGCATAGCTCAGTGGATTGAGCACAGGCTACGAACCAAAGCAACGCAGGTTCAATTCCCAGTCAGGGCACATGCCTGGTTTGCAGGCCACAGCCCCCAGCAACCGCACATTGATGTTTCTCTCCTTCTTTCTCCCTCCCTTCCCTCTCTAAAAATAAATAAATAAAATCTTTAAAAAAAATTAAAAAACCTCTGGACCTGTCTCCAAGGCCTCTTAAAAAAAAAAAAAAAATATATATATATATATATATATATATAAAGTTGCATATGACACTAAAGACACAGACAACAAAATTAAAAAATAAACCAATTGGACTTCATGAAAATTAATAACTTTTGAGTATCAAAGATCTCTATCAACTGAGTGAAGATTCTATGGAATGGGTGAAAAATATTTGCAATTCATATATATGAGAAGAGATTAATATTCAGAATATATAAAGAACTGAGCAATAAAATAGCAAACAAACTAATTAAAAAATTAACAGAAGATGGACCTGAAGAGACATTTCTCTTAAGGAAATATACAAATGGTCAATAAACACATGAAAAGATGCTCAGCATCACTAATCGTCAGGGAAATGCAAATTGAAACCACTTCACACCCATTAGGATGGCTACATATATACATTTTGTATACATGCAGAAAATAACAAGGGTTGGTGAGGGTGCAGAGAAACTGGAACTCTTGTAGATTGCTGATGTGAATGTAAAATAGAATAGCCACAGTGCAAAACAGGGTGGCAGTCCTCCCCAAAATTAAAAATAGAATTACCATATGATCTAGAAATTCTATCTCTGGGTATACCTAAAAGAATTAAAAGAAAAAAAAAGATATTTGTACACCCATGTTCATAGTGGCATTATTTTCAATAGCCAAAAGGTGGAAACAATCCAAGTGACTCAAGTTTATCCATTCAGCAACAGATTAATGGATTAACAAAATGTGATATCACATACAATGGTATATTATTCAGCTTTATAAAGAAAGACATTCTGATATATGTTATGGATGGATCTTGAAGACATTATGCTAAGTGAAATAAGCCAGTCACAAAAGGACTAATACTGTTGGATTCCACTTAGATGAAGTACCTTAAGTAGCCAAATTCATGGAGAGAGAAAGCAGAATGGTGATTGCCCAGGGTTACAAAGAGAGGAGAAATATCTAGTTATTGTTTATGAAGTTTTAGTTTGGGAACACGGAAAAGAGATGGATGGTGGTGGTAGTTACATACCAATGCAAATATACTTAATGTAGCTGAACTGTACACTCAGCATGGTTGAAATGGTAAGATTTATGTTATATGTATTTTACCAAACTGAAAAACAGCTAAATTTTGTAAAATGTGGGTATGTTTACAAAATGCACTTATATAATCAGGCTTGAATCCAGTTCAAGAATTCTTCAAGAATCTTGATCTAATTTTGAAATTCTGTAAATATATTTCAAAACATACACAAAAATAAAGAGAACAACATATGAAGAACTCTATAAAGTTGTTCTTCAACCAACTTTAACACCTCAATTTACAATAAAACCTTTTTGTGAATGGTTAGTCCATTACCCCAATTGTTGAGTACCATTTGTACATGATACTCAAGTCCTTTCTCCAATGATTTGAAAAGCCAATTATAAACTTTTCATATCTGTGAACTTTTTTTCCAGATATGGATGTCTCTAGCAAAGCCTTAGAAAACCTGCTATATCCCAGGCCCTGAGAAAGCAGCAGCATTGTGTAGAGCTGAGTTTAGAAACTTTTCTGTAAAGAGCCAGATAGTAAACGTTTTAGGTTTTTGGGCCACCTTAGGCTTGTTGAACATTCTTGTGTTTTTCGTTTTCTTTTAAAACATTCCTATACAATTGTAAAACAAAAAAACTTCTTAGCTTGTGAGGCTATACAAAAAAAGGTTGCTTCTAGGTTTGGCCCAAGGGCTATAAGCTGCTGATCCCTAGTAAGCCTTCGAGGCCCACAGATGCCAACCCACTGCAGCATGGCTGACTTGGGCATCTGATTGTGATCAGCCGATCTTGAGGGTGGCCAGCAACCTCTGTCTGGGCCTCATTCAAATAGGATGGTTTCAAGTCTGATTATATAAATGCATGTGTATAGAAATACCCACCTAACAACTTTTTAAACCATGTTTTATTGTGGTAAAATGTTATTGTGCTACTTCATGTAAGTGGAATCCGATAGGTCTATTTGTCAGGTCTACCTGCATTTCCTGGGACACTGAGAAGGAAGGGTTTAAAAGTGAGCCACCCTAGGAAAAATAGATAGTTGGTCCTAAGTGAAAGACACCTAGAATAGTCTCAGATCTAATCCCAGCATACACACACACACACACACACACACACACACACACACACGAAACACCCTTTTCTTGAGGAAACTTACATGATGTGTTTCTTGTAAACAGAAGAATTTAAATTACTCATCTACTACAAATATAAATTTGTAGTAGTATAAACACTTTGGAAGATATCCTGGTAGTATCTAGTAAAATTGAATATGGGCTTATCAATGATCCAGCAATCCCACCATTAGCTATTTTACCTAGAGAAATTCTTGTACATTTGTACCAGAAGATACATGTATAAGAATAGTCCCAGCATGTAGCATGTGTCCAAGTGGACTGTGTTAATCTACTCAGATCGTAGCTCTGCTTCTTACACAGGTGTGTGACCTCAAACAGGTTACTTATTTCTAGGTGCCCTGTTTACCTCATAAAGTTCTTATAAGGATTAAAGAAATTAATTGACATAAAACACTGGGCACATAGCAAATGCTATATAAGGCTTCGCTCTTGTTACAACTCATGTTATAGCAGTATTGTTCATAATAGCAAAAAAATTGAAAACAATCCAAACCTCTATCAACAGAGGATGGACAAATAAGCTGTGGTGTACTCATATTATAAAATACTATGTAATATCAGAGTGAAAAGAATGAACTAGAGCTATATGTATCAACAGGTATAAATCTTAGGAACAATGTTTGTTGATTAAATGGCAAACACAGAACAATATATGTAGTATGGCATTGATGTTACAAAATAAACAAAATTAAACTTATTATATAGAGACATACACATAGGTAGCAAAAGTGGAAAGGAAAAGCAAAAGAACCAGACAGAAAACTTAGGGGAGCAGACAGGGAGATAGGATTGGAAAACATCTACAGTTGCATGTGTGAAGTTATTAAAGTTTAGAAATTGAGTGGTAGGTTCCTGGGTGTTCTTATGTTGTAAATATAGAACAACAAATCCTAGTGAACCAAATCTAAATGTAAAGGTAAATGTAAACGTGAAATAAAATTCACACAGATGTGAACTGAGCTTGTTGAAATTCAGAAAATAAAAAAACAAAAAAGAAACAGTTGATGTGCTCGATAGAGATGTCATTAAGGAACTATATTTAGTTGAATGTACTTTGCTCTAGAAAATACTTTTTTGTTGAAAATTTATCAGCACTGGCATAATTCTAATTAGAACATTTATCTTCATAAATTCAAAGTCAGTTTGACTTGGAGGGTCAAAGTAGCTGGACTAAATCATCCTGTACATGGTTAACAATACCTTAACAATACAACAAGCACTGAATTTACATAACAAGATCTATACATTCACAGGAAAAACAACAGTTCTTGATGGGAACTGGTGTCAGGAAAACCTAAATAGTCAAACTGTTAAAAGGTAAAATACCAAGACAGTAATTCTTCTCTAGAGATAAGAGAAACAGGGAAAATACCAGGAACAACTGCTATGTTATAAAAAAGATGAGATGAATTCAACATTGAAGCGATCTTTTGGGTAGTAAGGTTGATTTACTTTCCCCAAGATTTAATTAACGTGGTACACTGTTTTTGGAGTGGACATATCTTTGTACAGCTTCACTTCCAAAAGTCACTGCATACTTAGATCGTTTTCCAGGAAACAGCATATACATCGCCTTCTGGATATCTTCATGGGTGAGGGTACAGCGATTTCTGAAACACATCAGATTGTAGGCTTGCGTAGAAATGCGTTCAAAAATGTTGTTGATCATGGTATTCATGATGTCCACGGTGTGAGATGATATACTCTTCTGGGGATCCACTTCTTTTAGGACCCTGCGAATGTAGAGTGAGTAATTTCGGCTAAAGTCAGGGCTAGACTGTGATCTCTTTCTGGAGCTTGGTTTTTGATGTCTTCTGGAGCCCTTATTCTTCTTGGTGTTGGATTTGGCCATTGTAGATGTTGTTCTCCTTAACAGTTAAGAATGGAGAGGAGAAGGGTCTGTGAGTGGGGGGAGCTCTCATATTTATGCTGGAGTGTCACAATCAGACTTCTGGAGCTTCTCTCTGATTGGAGGTTACTGGCCCCATGTCACAATCACTTAGCAATGGCACTGATTTGTTGTTAATGGAAAAATCTTGTTCCTGGCCCACATAAAGCTTTCCTAAGGAGATGAGTGTTGCAGAAGAATTGAGACTGACTTCATGGTAGAAAAAAAGTACTCGTTTCCTATTTTATTTCTTAGCAATTTGCAAGCATAATATGTATGATATTTTCAGAATTGAACAAACCTCATCACACTGGGAGGTTGGTGGTATGAAAATAAGGGAAAAAGTGCCATATGCCTGGGAGAATCTCTGTTTATAAAAATATTCATAAATTCATTTTATAATCAAATGAAATATTAAATAAAGCCATTAAAATCTCAAAATGATTATTTTATAACAAAATAAATATATAAAACTCCTTTTTAAAATTGTGACCATCACTTTAAAAGTGAATTCTAAATTTTTTCTGGATCCAAATTCTTTAAGAATACTACATACAACTGTAGAATAAAACAAAAACTCTGCTATTTTATTATTTAAATTGTGATGTGCTATGGGCTGTGTTTATTAATTTTTTGTAATGATTAATATTATTAAAAATTCACAAATTTTGTCACCCATCCTGTTTTTTACTTGATACTCTAGGTCTTCTGTCATGATTAACTAAAGTATGTGTAGAGTCCTTCTTGCTCACATGTCATGTTGAGATATTCACTCTTGAAAAAAATCCCCCTCTGTCTTCTTAATCAAATTTATCCCTGAATAAGATAAAAAAGAAATAAGCAATTATAAAACTTAACAGCATTTCAATAATTCACAATAGCCACAATTATTAATGCTACCACAAAATGTCCTTCGTTATGAGCTGCTTCACAGATAAGGTAGACTGGGCTATGCCTAATTTCTCAAATCCTATATGTAGTCCCTCTCCTTTCTCTTTCACTCAAGAAAGAAAATCCGATATAAAGTGGTAAGAATAGTGCTGTTGTACTGAAAACTTTGAACAAGCTCTAATTTCCAAAGACAATGGGTATCAATTGTAAATGTCCGACTTTATTGCTAGTAACACGTCCCAGATGCAGCGTCATCACACTAAGATGAAGGCTACTGCTTCCGCCTATGCTTTGAAGTAATGGATCTTTGGTTAGCTTTTGCTAGTTTTGCTTTCGGAATTTCTCTAGATATGATCACTTAGTGTAATAATAGCATAGCTTTATTTACTATCATTTAGAAGAGGCTATCAGATGGAGAATGTTCATTCCCTATTCCATATTGAAGAACTTTTACTAAGCATTATATTCTTGGCCTCTTTCTCCCTCACTCCTCTTGGGAACAGTCAGTCCTCCCTGGGAGAGGCAAAGTGGGGAGATGACAGGAATGCCTATCTCAGCCCCTTGTGAACGCTTATTGTGATCTGACTGTGGGCAGCTCTGCTTTTGGGGCTGGATCACTTTTGGTAGCTGATGGGAAGTGAGTAGGTCTTTCTGCATAATACAGAGTTGCTGCATTAGGCAGCCTGTTGTTGCTCCATACATAAGGGCTATTCTCCAAACAGTTTGCAGTAATAAAGCCGACATTTTGTTACCCATCTTTCTTATCACTATGACTCTCTCAGTTGGTTCTGTGTTGGGGTGGGAAGAAGGGTGAAATATTTTGCAGTAGTTATAAAAAACACTTTAAAGCCAAAATAATGAGCTGTATGCTAAAATACTGGTTAATCAGGAAGTTCAGAAAATGAAGAATACAGATTCTGTAAATTTTCTGGCTATTTCAGGGTTAACCTGAATTCCCTTTTAAATTTTAATAAGTTATTCTAAAATATGTATGAGTTCACCACTGATATGTTGGGTTTTCTTTTCCTTCTCCCTTTCTCCTCCTCCAGACAGTCTGGAACAAACAACAGACACCTTTAAGCATAATGATCTTCAGGACATGCCTGTTAAATTATCAGCCTGACCATGCAGCAAGTCTAATTATTTTGCATCTATCATATCCTGAGAATGGACACTGTGAAGCCCCCATCCTCTCTCCCTTTTTCCTCCACCCTCACCCTCAAGGTCATAGCCTTAGAATTAAGCCTGGTGTCCTTTAGCAGGAGACACAGAGAGTGAAAGAAGTGATGACTAATGGACCATAAGTCCAGGGTCTCCAAGCTGTTCAAGTGTAGCTGGAGTCCAAAGTAAAAAACCATGCATTATTTAGGCTTTTCTGTGCTTGATCACACTATGTTTATTTGGGACGTGGGTTGTATGTCTTTCATAATTGAGTATGTATAGTACTACAGTTACAACTGCTTATTCTTTCCTTTATGATTGTTGGTCTTGTTATGACTCAAGGTCATCATCAAATCTCTCAGTGATTATTCTGCAATGACTGCAGCAGAGGTGACATTAACTCAAAGCTGAAAACATGTACTCACAGATATGTATGTACTCTGGAAACATTTTCACAGCCACTGTATTAGTTTCCTATTGCTGCTGGTAACAAATCACCACAAATTTAGTAGTTTAAAACAACATGTTTAAAACAACACAAATTTATTATCTTACAATTCTGGCATTCTTCTAAGTCTGAGTGGGTCTCGCTGGGCTAAAACCAAGGTATTAGCAGAACTCTATTCCTTCTGGAGGCTCTAGGGGAGAACTTGTATTTCCCAGCTTCTAAGTGACTGCCCATATTCCTTGGCTTTTCCTCCATCTTCAGTAATGGGTAGTTGAGTCTTTCTCAAGCTGCATCACTCTGACGCCAAGTCCCCTGCCTGCCTCTCTCACTTCTAAGGATCCCTGTGATCACCTTGAGTCCACCTGGACGATCCAGGATCACCTCCACATCTCAAGATTCTTAACTTAATCACAGCTTCAAATTCCATTTTGCCAGGTAAGGTAGCATATTCACAGGTGTGGGGGTTTAGGATGTGAACACTTTGGGGGCATTACTCTGCTCACCACAGCCACTGTGAACAGAGTGAGATTGTCAGGGGAGATCTGACACCAATGTAGTAGAAATTGGAGATGAATAATACTATCCTTAGTAGATGACCAGAAGTATATTTTAAAAATACTTTCTATATATGGGCTAACTTTCTTGATTTGCTTATTTTTTTCTAAAAATGGAGAGTTGTCTCCAATTTTTACAGAGAAGGTGAGGTTTTAGTTGAATCTTGATGGACACAGAAGTTATTTAGGCAGATAAGGGTGGTGCCGAGGGTAGAGGAGAGGTGGGTATGTCAATAGGGCCTTCATTTTTGCATAAGAATGGAAGATCTTGGTCTGGAAGAGCTTGATCTTAACTGCCTTTTCTTGTCTGGTAGTACTCAGGTGTGGGAGACTGGGGTCTCCAGAAAGAGGCAAAGGAAGAGTATTTGCCAGGGGAGAATCCAGGTTTCAGTTAAGGCCATGGTTCTCAAGCTTGGACCCACAAGGAAGTCACCTAGGGAGATTAAAATAAACAAACAAGCCAACCACGCAAATCTAGACCCTAGACTAATTGAATCAGGTTCTGCAGGGGTGTGGCTAGGGCATTTTTTTTTCTTTTAAATTCTTTTAATTGCACAGCCAACATTGAGAGTCACTGGTTGAGCTTAGTGAGAGCAAAATCTCTGAAGGTATTGGGGAGCTTTTTGTAAACTCTGTGGATGGAAAACACTCACACTGGAATGGGAGTGGTAAGGGAAAGAGTTAAAAGGGAGGGGGGAAGTAAGAAGAATTAGACGAGGAGAAGGGCAGTGTAGTAAGAGGTGAGCAGATGAGAACTATGATGATGGGAAGAGCGGCTGCTGAGGGTGACAATGTTCTCTGGTCACGGACTTCACGTACAGAGACACAAAGAGATGCAGACTTTGGTGTAAACTTATTTCCATGCATTTAAATTGAGACTAACTTTGCCAAAAAGTTCTTTCAGTGCTTGGCAAGGAGCAGAGCTGAGAGAACTGAGGAAGGGCAGTGAAGGAGGGTGGAGCCACACTGAGACCCACTTTACTGTGGAGTCTTACCTATCTTATAATATTTCCACACTTGATGGGGGAGTAAAACAAATAAACAAACAAACAAACAATTTTTCCTATTCCCCTTTCCTGACTAGTTGACAGTTCTATGGTCTAAATCATGTCTTTTTGATATTATTATACTTTCTTTTGCTGGTTCCTGAAGCTGACAGTCCTAACCCCACCAATTCAGAGGCCTCTGTCTCTCATAGCGGAGTCATAGCTGTGTCTTGCTTTGGTTAATCTGAAAACTGGGCCATTGTCCTCAGAGATTTAAGAAAGTAATTAGATTATCTTTGTGCAGAGTAAGATCATAATAAAGGATTAGCCTTGAAAGAAAGTAGAAGGTTATCAATTCCTGATGAAGCTTCTGATGAGTCTGATGTTCTTCAGCAGAAAAGAGAAAATGTATTGGGACAAGAGAGAGAAGAAAATTGTTAATTTTTTTGAGTTCTGGTTGACATATTATAATAAAACATCAGTGAACAAAAAAGTGTTTTACAATAGATTATTATTATTGTAAAATAGATTTTCCTCTAATTATAGTAAGAGTGCTCTTACTAAACACATAGAATAGAAGTTGCCCAAGGTCACCTGGTTGGGAAATTGTAGAGCCAGGAGATAAATGGAGGTCTGTTGGACATTCAAGCTGAAGCCCTTAACCACTAGGCACACTGCCTGTCATTAGTTGTCCAAGAGGAGAGGATGCTCCAAGCAGGAGGAAAGGAATGAGTAACAACACAGAGGCATGAAATCAGAAGATGTATTCTGGAAGGAGCAAAAACTATTTTGCTAGAATAGAGGGCTTATGTCTGAGAGACAGAAAAGTATAGTAGGTTTAGTTTATAAAATGTCTTAACAATTTTCAACCAGTGTACCACAGAATTTTTGAAACCTGCAATACCTGACTATTTAGTCAGGGGCACTGACCTCTTTTCCCTTAGGTTGTCAAATGACAAAAAAAAAAGACAATGGCCAACACAATAATAGCCATCAATGTGAATGAATCAAAATTATACCTATTTTTTGATTCATAAAATAGGCAAAAAATATAATATGTTTTTGGTGTGCTGCAGATTTTAGTAATTAGTTTATGTGTGCCATAAGGTGAAAAAGGTTGAAAATTGCTGGTCTAAGGTGTTACAATTACTCCGTAAGTATTTGAGAGTCACTGAGAGTTTTAAATATGTAACTGAATGGCTCATAGGGATGCTTTGAGAAAACTAATTTGGTGCCAGGTACTAAATTTGGAGGGACTAGAAGAAAGAAGATCAGAGAGCACAGCAATGTCACTCATTTCTCAGTGGCCCAATATTGTAACAAGAGAGGTCTGAACTGGGGGTAGTGGGAAAGGGAAGAAGAAATCATCTTTGAAAAAAATGGGTGAGGTTTGGCAATAATTTACTACTCATGCCAAAGGAGAAGGAAGGCTCTACTATAATGCTACCTGCACAGAGCACTGACTACGTGTCTAGGCAGTGTTCTAAATACTTCCAAGGCATTAACTCAGTTTCCATAGAAACCATTTGATAAAGGCAATAGCTATCATTGTTGGGAACTGCCCTGCCTGGTTTCAGAAGCTGTAACCCCCCATGGCTAAGGATGAGTCAAAAGACCTTAAGACCATAAGCCACTAAGGAGACAAAGCTTATCCCCCAGGCAGGAGCATCACCTCTGCCCACTTTACTTCACCCTGCCTGCCCCAGTGCATGACTTGTTAGCCAATGATGGGTATGATTCCTCAAGGGTAGGATGACCTAAGACAGGCATGGTCATGATGAGGGCTCTCAGGGAAGGACTTGGGGGGCTATGGAGAAAGGGGTGATGGACCCTCACCCCTCGGCTTTGACATAGCCTAAGTCCCCATTCTGTCTGCAAGAAGTGTCCTAATCTCTTGGCTGCCTTACTTTCTTTGCTCTACCTAAGCCTGAAACAATGTGGGAGGCGGGTTTGGCCCTGTGCTGCAAAGGGCAGGTTCCCTGGGGTGACCAGGCCTAGGAAAGAATGCATAAAATCCTGTGAAACCTGCTTTGCTAATACCCTCAATTTAAATGATAAGGGTCCAAGCATGAAATGAGTTTGTTACCCCAAAGTTTTATGGCCCTTTAGCTATTTGACCCTGACTCAAAATAAGCCCTCAGAGTTCTTTGAATGTTATTGATTGTTTAATCATTTCTGTTTGACAATGATTGATGAGCTTTACATAAAAACCCTGTATTCCTATGCAAATTAAACCAAATAAAAGCTTGTCAAGGCAAGGGGCAGGGCTCTCTCCCCTTGAGAGTGGCTGTGCTGTCCCTTTTCCTCCACAGGACTTGGTAGTTTCAGCCACAGTGCCGTGGACCCCACAAACTGGAGTCTATTACCAGCATCTTCTTTGCATAAGTGAGAGCAGTTACATAACCTCAGATCACATGGCTGATTGGTTAGCAGAGCTGGGATTCAAACCCAATCATCTGGCTGTAGACTCTATGCCCCTTACTCTCAGACGTTCTGCTGCTCTCCTGATCCCTTACGAGTATGGCACTCTCCATGCTGCATGTGTTTGACCATTGCATCTCGTTTCATCTTCACAAGTGTTCAGGGAAGTAGGTAGGACCAGCAGTACTTCCTGCCTCATGGCTGCACATTTGGCTGTTGCCAATAAATAAGTGGAAGAAATAAGATTTGAATCCACATCTTCTCACTCCATTTCCAGTGTTCTGGCCAAAGCCTGATAGCTTAGATAATCGAGGGGAAAATATAAAAAAGGAAAATTTATTAACCAAAATATTACAGTTGGAACAATGGAGAAGATGTGATTTGAGAATTTAGGGTGAAAAATCTGATTTTATGCTCCACTAGGAAGTTGCTTTTCTCACCCTATACTCAGTAGAATCCCTAAGGCTGAGGTATACATAAAGGAGGGATCAATCACTTCTTTCCTCAATAAGGGAGAAAATTCTGACACCCATCACATAGCTTTATATTCTAGACAGGTCAGTGAGAAAAAAAATACACCCCTACCAAAGGGAAAGGATGACCGAACCCAAACAGAGAACAAGAGACGTAAGGAAGGGAGCCTGTACTTAAAGAATCCACATCTTTTTAAAACCACATCTTTTCTCCAATTGTTCTGTGACACCATTTTAAGCTGTTTTACATGTAAAGAAACCAGAAAAACAAATATCTTAACCATGAGAAAATTAGAGGCTGATAAGCATAATCTGAAAATTATGTTCATTGCAAAACAGCTAAACTAGGAACCAGGAGCTGCCAAGTATCTTTCGGTACGTAAAATCGTTCCCATTCTAAGTAATATAATAAAGTCTTTCCTTGGTTATGCTCAAAGAAGAAAATATCTGGTGTTTTTAAATTTAATAATATCCAAATACTTAATCCAATGTCTCTTCAGGGCCCAATAAAGGAATACAAATCTTTCAGCAGCTTAGACAGAAGACAGCAAGGCCAGTTTCCAATGTTCTTGTTGCTGATCTTTATTCTAGGCCCAGCCTAGATGCCAATTTTATTCTAGGACCAGCCTCTGATGTAGTAGAGTCTCTCTCCAATCTTTGAGGGCTAGCCTGTGTCACTACAGGTCTCTTAGAGGAACGATGGAATTAGTGAGGCTTGCGTGCTCTGCAATGTGCTGGAAGCTGACATCTGAGGATGTGACCTCCCCATTCTATTTTGTCCTGAAATCATAATACGTGATTAACATCCACAGAGTACTTCTTACTTTCAAAAGTATTGAGTTTATGAATTAAAAGAGTAATACCTTACCTTGTAGTAGGCTTGGTCAGTTTCCCTGATGAGGTCCCATTTCCTCTCACCCATGTAAGAGTGGGTTGTTTTCCCACAACAGGGATTCAGAGACATGTGTCTGCCTAGGAACCATAGATTATTGTTACCAAGTGTCTCTGGCTAATGGAGCACCTTAGCAGTGCTTGCTCTTTCCCAGCTGTATAGATGAGGGAAGTTGTGATACAACTGAGATCTCTGAAGTAACACCATTATTCTCTGACTGGTGCTTCCAACAGAAGTGGGTCAGGAAATGTCTTGCCTTAGTGGCATTTTATCCTCACTGTTGAGAATCTAATTACTGTGAGGAAAGAAGTCTTAAACATTATCTCCTTTCATTTTCTTAACAACACTTTGATGTAAGCCAGGCAGCCCACCTGCTTTACAGATTAAATTTAACTCAGAGAAATTATGCCCCTTGCTTCAAAGGCGCATAGTAACTAGTATGGCAAAATGGAGTCTAGAACTAGGTTTCTTTCTACTGATTCTGCTGCTAGAATCAAGCATGTTCCCACCCCTGTGACCTTAGTGGACTTTGTAGTGTTTGTTGGAGAGTCTCATTCTGGAGTTCTGCAGGTCCTTGATCCTTGTAAGAGTCTGGGATGTGTACCCCAGTATAGGCTGTTTCACAGAAGATGCTTAATTCTTTTTTCTGACTCACATTTTTCCCAATGACCATGAATTTAAGAATACAATGCAAAGAGACTTGGACACTGGGAGATCCTAAGAGCCAGTGTGGGCTGTACAATATAACACACATTTCCAGGTGCTGGTGGGGGTTGAGTCAAGAGAACTGTGATTATTCTTCCCCACCTTTTCTAGCCAAACCCTTCATTTTATGGACTACTTCAACCTAAGAATTGTAGTCATTAAAAAAGCAGCATTTAAAAGCTGCCCTCAGCACAAGTAAAAGAATATTTTTCAGGAACTTGGGATTAGGGAAATGTTTAAAATCAAGATGAAAAAACACTAATCATAAGGGAAAAGTTTGATCTTTTCCCTATATTAGACTAAAGACAACTATGTGATAAAAGTCACCATAAACAAAATTAAATGATAAGCCACAGACTGAGAGGAGATATTTTTAAAGTATGTACTCAATCTAGAATAAGTATTTGGACTATATAAAGAACTGTAAATTAATTTTTTAAACGACTGCCTGCTGGGGAAATAGGCAAATTATGTGATTAGGTAATTCACAGAAGAAGCAGCTTCCAAAAGGAACTAAAAGTATAAAACAAAGATGCTCAACAATAGTCAGGGAAATGCAAATGAAATGCACAGAAATTGTTCTACATTCATCAGATTCAGAAAATTAATTACCATGATAATACTAAATGTTGGAGAGCACATAAGGAAATAGTTATTATTATTAATTATTTTTAATATTGATGGTGGGAGTATAAGTTAAGATCACCTTGGACAGCAACTTAGACAATACTTCATATGTTTGAAGGTGTGTGTCCTACAGTACAGCACCTACACTGTATACCTACTATGGAGGAACTCATGCACGTTTACGTAAGGACACAAGTGTGTGGTGGTTCAGTGGGGCCGTGTTTGTCTAGAAAAAAGTTGAATTGATCTCTCCCTTAGTAGGAAAATGGCTGAGTAAATGATGGATTTTTAAAAAATTGGTCATGTGTATTTTATTTATTTTTATTTTTAAATTACCACTATTGTTTTCTTATGTGGTGGAATAATCTGAGGCAATTATGACAAATGAACTGGGATCTAAGTATTATAAAGCTTAAATATTGTTGAGAAAAAAGCAAGTTGCAAAATGATATGTATGGCATGATATTTACATAAAAACTGAGACATAAAATGATAGCATATATTGTTCATAGACTCAGATGTTTGTAACACAAATATTAAAAAAACACATGGGAATAATTCCAACAACCTTCCAACTTCCTCTCTGGGGAAGGAGGAAAAAAAGATAGGGCCGATTGGAGTGGGGATCTACAGTGGGGCACCTGTCATGTTTTATTCAGTCATTTTTTAAAAGAGAAATCTAAATCAAATATGGCAAAATGTACTGAGTCTGTTACATTCATTTTCTTTTTGTTTAGAATATTTACTAATTTAAAAATATATCTATTGTAGAAAACAAACGTGAACAGTGCCATCCATTGTGTAGTAACAGGTTGTACTTATAAAAAAGGGGCTCCGGGCTGTGCTGGGGATTGGAGGCTGCAGTAATACCTCGGGGTCGCAGTGGGTGCCACACAGACAGACCAAGTATTCACTGACCGAAGCCAGTAAGCTTGAACCGCAGAGGGTTTTAGGCTGATGGAAGCATCCAGCAGTAAATTCTGAAAGATTATGTGGTTTAGTGTTTCCAAGATAAGCTTGATGATAAGATTTATCTGGGAAACTTGTGAAAAGGTCTTGTGAAAAATGTAACCCTGGGTAGAATTTCCTACCTAATATTGCGTAGCACATTCATACATATTTTTATTTTTAAAAAATTATCTGTTTAATTTGAGGTACATTTGAGAAAATTATGACCATCGTATAAAGCCATACTTTCTTAGATGTTATTGCTTAACTGTCAGCTAAAAAACCAGGAGTGATTCATTGAAACACAATATAAAGACAAACATTAAGTAGTGAATATATACAAAGTAATATGAGGATATGAAAAAAGATCTTGAAGATAATATATGAACCACTGGCATTTGGGAAATAGGAGTCCCTGGCCTGAGGTCTGGAGCTCAGACCAGAGGTGATGCTGGTCTGTGTCAATTTTTGCTGGATCAGCACTCGCTTGCCTCCCAGTACCCTAGGAATTGTCCTGTGACTTTAATTACTCCGGAGTGGATTGTTCGTGAATGGAATAAAGTGGAACCTGAGTCAGACAGCCAGGACCCTGATGTCAGTTCTCCCCCTTATGTACTGGCAGTCATTGGTACTCAGGCAGAATTAGTGGGTTCTCTGCCTTGTGGCCTTTTTTACGTGTGAAGTTCAAGGGCTCTTATCAACCAAGTTTCTGTGGAAATAATTTATTGTTCTTTGCTGTTGCTGGAGTTTCTATGACCCTTATTTTACTTTACTGGAGTTCTTTTTCTTCTATTCTTAAAGTTTGGGAGCTGTTCAGGGACTATTTATCTAGTACTATCTGTGTGCCAGGCACAGCGCTGACCAGAGATACAGAGAGAAATGACAGGCTCTTGCCCTTCAAGATCTATGGAAAATATTATTAAGGAGAACTGAAGATGCTGGTCAGGAAGATAGACTAAATTTAAGAAGCTGATTCGGGACAGGCAAACTCAGAAAATAACAAAGGCCTCTAAGGAATCTCCACATGTTACACAATAATACAGGAATTTGGTTGGGGAAAACTTAACACAGAATCATTGTTGCATATTTATTCTTGAAAGCTCAGGTATCCAGGTTTTCCCTTAAGCCACTAGTAAATGACAGTGACTACCTTTATTATTTCTTAATATCTTCAGAGATGGGGTTTCCACATTTTTCTCACAATACTTATACCCAGGATATTTTCTAATGTCTGCCCTAAATCCCTCCTATTGAAAGTTAAGCCCATCCTGTCTTGGAGAACAGCTGTCTGCTGTTACTCTCAATATCATGAATGATTGGGAAGAACTTCTGAGTCTGTACCCCGACCTCCAAATCTATATTCCATTCCCAAATCTGCTATTCTAAGAACCTCTGGTCATGAATTCTATCATCCTGTTTTTTCCTTCTAGCATTTTTTTACCGCCCCATCCCCTTAATAGCTACATACCCCCTTCTTCTAACTGTCTAAGCATACATTTCTTTCAGTTTGTTGTCCCTCTCCCATTTCGGATTTCCAAGATCTTGTGTTCTTTACTTCTTCAAATTTTCCTTCTTCTACAAATTCTAAATTTTAATTTTATTTAAAGTCCAAGTATTTTTACCTTCTAGTTTGGTTTAATTTCCTTCTCAGGGGATCAGTACTGTCCCTTTTGCATATATGCACCTGGCAAGGTAAGGGATCCCATTGGTTTAAACTAGGCTTTGCTGGGTCCTGGGAGCTGGGGTCACAGCATTCAGTGTGTGGGAATCCAAGGGAGAAAATGGTCCCTCTACTGCATTGAGTGTTTTTCTGGGTTGTAATTTCCAGGACTTCGATCTTTAGGGGTACATTAATGCTGTTGCTAGCAGGGAAGGAGCAGATGAAAAATAAATATGCTCAAGGGCTCAGAGGCTATTACTGATGCTGCAGGCAGGTAGTCAGGCAACAGGAAGTAAATACAGCAAAACAGTAGGAAAAGGATATTTATCATTGGTCCCTTGAGCAATATGAATCAGGGGCTAGGGGAAGATTGGCCCAGGTTTTCGTGGAGCACCCTTAACAGGTGGCTTGTAGAATGTTGTAGCTATAGAGCAATTGACTCTGAGCAGCTGCATCTTACAAACCTGAAAATGAGTTTTCTCAGTCCCCAGAGCCGCGTGAAACAGAGCTGGCAGGAGAGACAACAGCTGGACATCACTGATATTTGAATAGGTCTTCACAGAGTGCTTTCCATGCCCATTGTTGAATGGGAACATTGTTAACAACCCCACAACAGGCCAAGGGCAAATATCACTAATACTCTGTTTCCTAGATAAAGAAACTGAGGTTCAAGGAGCTTAAATTGCCCAAAGCCATGTACATACTTAGTTTTAATGTTATCCCATACTTTCCAGGGCAAAAGAACTTGAGGGTAGAATTGGATCCCCAAAATCTAAGCATTATTAATTTAATCTTTACTTGCTAACTTTGGAGAATTTCAATAGTAAATTCAATAATAATAATAGTAGTAGTAACTATAAAAACAAGCTACTATTATTAGAACACTTACCACATACTATTTAAACCCCACAGCATTTCTAACCCCTAACAGTGATAACATTATCCCTATTTAACTGATGAAAAAAATGAGGTCCAGAGAGGTTTAGTAATTTGCCTAAGATAATACAGCTAGATAAGTAGCTTATATAAGATGATAACCAAAGTATATGTAATGCCAAAATCACGTATTTCCACCAGGAAAAATTCAGGGACTAATTTAAGGAGTCTGCAGAGATGTACCTTTGTGAACAATAAGCACAGCCCCACTGGCTACGATGGCATTGCCGCCTCTCCCAGGTAGGGGCCCCGTCTGGCTGCTCTAACTCTTGTCCATAGCTGGTGTGGGTCTCTGTCCGTGGTGACTCCAGCTGCTTCATCCCTGTCCCTATTTTTCTTCCTTATTACAATGTACTCCAGCAGTCACTCAGAGAAGAGGGGCCCAGTGTGGACTGTTCCCCAAGCAGCAGTGCCTCATGCTCTGGTTTCATACAGAGATTTCAGCAATAAAGCTCTTTATCTCTCTTCTAAAGAACTTGGGCATGAACCCAGGGAGGCAGAGCCACAGGGCTCTGACAAGCATGCCCTTTACTTTGCTCAAAATTGCTCTTCTCTTTTGAATTGATGTTTCAGGATTCTTAGGGTATAATCCAAGCACTGGAATTGCTGGGTTAAAAGATAGTTCCTTTTTTAGTTTTTTTTTTTTTTAGGAAATTCCATACTGTTTTCCACAGTGGCTGCACCAGTCTGCATTTCCATCAATAGTGCATTAGGGTTCCCTTTTCTCCACAGCCTTGCCAGCACTTGTTTCTGGATTTGTTTATGATGGCCATTCTGACAGGTATGAAGTGATATCTTAGTGTGGCCTTAATTTGCATCTCTCTGACAGCTAGTGATGCTGAGCATCTTTTCATATGTCTCTGGGCCTTCTGTATGTCCTCCTTGGAGAAATGTCTGTTCAAGTCCTTTGCTTCTTTTTTAATCGGATTGTTTGTCTTCCTGGTGTGGAGTTGTGTGAGTTCTTTACATATTTTGGAGCTCAAACCCTTGTCTGAGGTATCATTGGCAAATATGTTTTCCCACACAGTTGGTTCCCTTTTCATTTTGCTGATGTTTTCTTTAGCCATGCAGAAGTTTGTAGTTTGATGAAGTCCCATTTGTTTTTTCTTTCCTTTATGTCCCTTGCACTGGGAGCCATATCAGTGAAAATATTGTTGCATGGAATATCTGAAATTTTCCTGCCTATGTTCCCCTCTAGGACTTTTATGGTATTATGACTTATATTTAAGCCTTTTATCCATCTTGAGTTTATTTTTGTGTATAGTGTAAGTCGGTGGTCAAGTTTCACTTTTTTGCATATAGCTGTCCAGATCTCCCAACACCATTTGTTGAAGAGGCTATTTTTACTCCATTTTATGTTCATGCCCTCTTTGTCGAATATTTATTGACCATAGAGATATGGCTGTATTTCTGGGCTCTCTAGTCTGTCCATTGATCTAATGTGTCTGTTCTTATGCCAGTGCCAGACTGTTTTGATTATCGTGGCCTTGTATATAGTTTGACATCAGGTATTGTGATCCCTCTTACTTTGTTCTTTCTCAAAACTGCTGAGGCTATTTGGAGTCATTTATGGTTCTATATAAATTTTTGAAATGTTTGTTTTATATCCGTGAAATATGCTATTAGTATTTTAATAGAGATTACATTGAATCTATAAATTGCTTTGGGTAGTGTGGACTTATTGATGATGTTAATTCTTCCAATCTATGAACACGGTCTATGCACCCCAATGTTCACAGCAGCACAGTTTACAATAGCCAAGTTTACAAGTTCTGGAAACAGCTTCAGTGCCCATCAGTAAATGAGTGGATCAAAGGGTACATTTATACCGTGCAATACTATACAGCAGAAAGAAAGAAGGAACTCCTACCCTTCCTAACAGCATGGGTGGAACTGGAGAGCATTACGCTAAGTGAAATAAGCCAGGCAATAAAAAACAAATACCATATGATCTCACCTATAAGTGGAATCTAATCAATGAAACAAACAAGAGAGCAAAATATGACCAGTGACATGGAAGTAAAGAACAAACTGACAGTAACCAGAGGCGGGGGAGGGGTTAGTAGGGCAAAGAAAGGTAAGAGTTGTCAAGGAACATGTATAAAGAACCTCTGGACCAATTGTAATTGAACAACAATAAAAAAGGAGTAAAAAAAATTGCTCTTCTCTTTAAACAGCTTACTTCTCATTTTACACAAATCATGTTGTACTTCAAATTTCCCTTCCCTTACTCTTTTGCTTTTTATGCAAGTAAGGATCCAGTTGGCCAGTTACACATGGCCAAGTGGGTTGGACCTCTTAGAATTAATATGCCATTTAGACCCTTAAACTTGAAGCACCTTTACCCTCATTATTATGACCATTGCTTGTTATTTATGTATAGGATCCTCACTCTTTAAATTGTGTTCATGATTTTTTTAGGTAACTCATCTTTGCATTCACACATATAACAGAGTGTTTGATATGTAGTTTATTGTATGAATAAATGAATGATGATTATTTGTAAATAAAACTAAGCAGTTTCTAGTCCTTACTGGTTTATAGTTAGATTCCTACCAAAATCCTTAAATCAGCCTATCTCACTTGTTCCTGAGGGTAGCTGTACTTGTTTCCTTTTCAGAACATTCTTCTTTAGAGTTTCATATGGCTTCTTTCCTCACTTCATTCAAATCCAATGTAACCTGCTCAGAGAGGACTTCCCCAACAACTCTAAAATATAACCCCCTGAAGTTCTCGAACGCTTTACACTGACTAAGTTTTCCACAATAAAACTATTTAACTTTTAAAAAGATTTTGTTTATTTATTCTAGACAAGGAGAAGGGAAGGAGAGGGAGAGAAACATCAATGCATGATTGCCTCTCGTGCGCCCCCTTCTGGGGACCTGACCTGGTCCACAACCCAGGCATGTGCCCTGACTGGGAATCAAACCAGCAACCCTTTGGTTCACAGGCTGCCGCCCAATCCACTGACCCACACCAGCCAGGGCACAATAAAACTATTTTGTATTGGTTTATTGTTTTACCCATTAAGTTCTATGAAGGTCTAAACCTTCGTTTTGTTCCCTGCTTTATCTCCATGGCCTTGAATCGTCACTGGTAGATAGAAGGAACTCAATAAATATTTGCTGAGTGGATGAATTAAACTGAGAAAAGGTCCCCCAAAAGATTGTGTGTCCATGTGAAGATGATTTCTTAGTCTTCGTTAGACACTACTCGAGTGAAGACATCAAAGCTCAACAGTCTGGTAACATCTAAAATGTTGACTTCTCAAATAAGTTAATTGTTTATCGATCTATTCTTGTTGCTCCTTAAAATGTGCATTCCAATCTATAAAATTCTCAGTTCAGAGTCAATTATTTCTTGGTGTTCACAGCTGGACAGTTTTGTGATAAATGATGACTTATTTTAAAAGCCATTTTATCTGCCATCACTGAGAAAAAAGTAGACTTTCACATAATGTAAGTGTATTTTTAAATGCCTTTATACTAAAAAAACTATTTTGTTATTAATAAGATGTTTAACAATTTTGGGGATCTTTGGTTCTGGTCATGGTGGAGTAATAATGATTAGATGTCTCTTTTTGTCTGAAATAAGTATAAAGCAGGACAACATATGTGAAACAATGGTTCTCAAGATATTGGACATCAGATAATGGAAAACAGTGATTTCTGAGAGATGACAAACAATATGAGCCCTGCAATTGACCCAACTTGCTGCCTTGAGACAGTTTCTAGGCTGCAGGGCAGGGAGAGGAACCTAGGGTGGAGAGCAACAGTTTCCTTGAGTTTAGGGGTCTGAAGCCGGAAGTCCAGGTAGGCCAAAGAGTCAGGAGTTCACACAGCAGAGTACCAGAAATGAGAAAGGTGCACACAGAGAGAATTCCAGAGGTCTGCAGAGAGCCCTCTTGAATATTCATCTAGGTGTACTGATCATCGGCTTATGCAAATGGAAAAAGCAAATGTGAAGGGAAGAACTACTCAAAACAATTAGAAGGATTAATTCCTCCAGCTCACACAATGCCAGAAATAGTGCCTGCTCCCGTGAGCAGAAGTGGAGAATGTCATAATTCATGGGGCATCAGGTGAAGTACTAAAACACATTTTCTCTTAGTCACAGAAGAATATTAGTTTTGCTTTAAATGCTACTCTGGTGCTGCCTAACAAAGCCTAAAAGCTAGACTTGAAATTTTCAAGTAACTTGATCATGTCCCAGAACAAAGTTCAACAACATGGTAAATATCTGGTGTCTGGTAAAAAGTTATAGGCAAAGAAACAGAGAAATACAACCCATAATAAAGTTAAAAAATTAATCAATAGAAACTGATCAAAAATGACACAAATGTTAGATTTCATAGACAAGATTATTAAAACACCAATAACTATATGTTGTATATTCAAGAAGCTAAAGGAAGGATTGAGCATGTTAAATAAAGGCATGAAAGATATAGAAGACCCAAACTGAAATTCTAGAGATGAAAACAGCAAGATGAAAAACACACTAGATTGTATTAAAAGCAGATTAGATATTACAGAAGAAATGTTTAGTATTCGTGGGGGCAGGTGGAAGCATTCCAAAGGGGTATGAGTAATCTTTTAGAGGTAATAAGTGTGTTCATTGTTTTAATTGTGGTGATGATTTCACTACTGTATATGTATATCAAAACTCCCAAAGGTATATACTTTCAATACATGTATTTCACTGTATGTAAATTATACTTCAATAAAGTTGTTAAAAATATGTAACAATTTTTTTCATGAAAATCTTTCAATAAAGAATTTCTTTTATCTTGCACTTCTTAAAAGAGCTAAATGAACTCCATTAATACCTTCTGACTCAGGTCATCATTGTGAATATGAATTATTAGACGTGCTCAAAAATGAACTTAGACAAATGTAAGTAATTGAGACTATACCTGGGATTTGGTCTGCTCTTTAAGTTCTTCTGGCTCCTCTCTCTGCTGTCAGCTTTCATGACCTTTGTGGACAGTAGCATGCCCTGCTCTTTACTGAAACTTTATTAATGTACCATTGGCCTCAAGCGTGTGGCCAAACTCTTCTACAGGACAAACCTCATAGGCCATCTCAGCAGATGGTCTCATTTTCCATTTCCCAGTAATAAGAAGCTCTCCCTCATTGTACTTTCTTGGGCTATGCCCAGCCCTCTTTCTTTCTTCATTTTCTAGATTAATCTTAGTTACTGGGGACATCTATTGCCTTTCAAAGGCTTGGCCAGTAAGCATTCTTTGTTTAATAAATGAATGAATAAAACAATAATTCTATAATTCTATAATCTGAAATACGTTATCTTTTTTTGTCCCTCTGTTTCAGTTGCTAATCTTTCAGTGTTGTTTTTTAAGAGCGATCCCACTATTGCTCATGGTGATGGGGAAATTAAAGACCCAGGATCTAAGATGTTAGTCACATTACGTTGTAAGCATCTAAATCACAGAGATGAAAGGAACAGCCTTGTGATTGCTGTGGAAAACGGCGTGAACTTTGTTCGATTGTCATCTCTAGGCATGTGAAAATTGGAATAACTTTTGCCAAGCAGAGAGCTAGATGTTTTCAGATTTCCATGTCTCCTCTTTATCTTCCTAAAAGTTTTAAGTGTTTTCCGGTGCCTCCTTTATCATTTATTTTGCATGCAGTAAGGCTTTCTCTTCAGGTTTGTTGACAGCTTCTCATTGAACTTTCCGGGGAACAAGCATGTTAATGGCATATTTAATGTCAGTATGAGGCATTGCTTTGAGTGTGTGATATTTGCTGGAACATTGTGTCCTGAATAAAACATAAAAACACACTAAAATGTAACCTCAGAAATTGAATATTTAAATAGTCATGGATGAGAGAACATAATCCAATTATTTTTGCCCCTGGAGTATACAAAATGTGGAAATTTAAATCTATTGGATCAGTACTTAATTTAAAGAAGTGTTATGCTTCAGGAAAATTTCTTTTAAGACCAAATAGGGAGTATAAATAAAGACATCTGAAAAGTTTCTTGCTAAAAATAGCTATAAAAGGTACAACATATGTGATAGTAAAAGTCATCTATTGGCATTTATCATTGAAATGTAGGTCTGTAGAAAGGAATTGCTTTAATATAGATTAATTTAGTATTGCTGATGTTCTAATAAAAATGTACTGAAATAATAACCTAAGGTTGAGGGGTTATTTAATCTTCTCTTGCTTTGTTGAAAATTACTTTTTTGCTATAGTATTCATTAATGTAAGTTAATCTGTGTTCAGAAATCTTAATTTTGAGATAATAAAATGAGACTAAGTTTAGTTTTTATTTTTCTTTTTTTTTTTTAAAGATTTTATTTATCTATTTTTAGAGAGGGAAGGGAGGGAGAGAGAGAGAGAGAGAGAGAGAAACATCAATGTGTGGTTGCTGGGGGACACGGCCTGCAACCCAGGCATGTGCCCTGACTGGGAATCGAACCTGCGATGCCTGGCTCACAGCCCGCGCTCAATCCACTAAGCTACACCAGCCAGGGCAGTTTTTATTTTTCAATCACAGTTCACATTTGGTATTATTGTGTATTAGTTTCAGATGTACAGCACAGTGGATAGATGATCATGTACTTTAGGGAGTATTCCCCCCAATATTTCAAGTACTCACCTGGCCCCATACATAGTTATCACAATATTATTGATTATATTCCCTATGCTATAAGTGACATTTCTGTTTTTTTTTTCTTCACTGTGGTGCTGTGGCATTGGCCCTAATTCTTTAATCCTCCTTATGTCAATATCCTTTGCTATGTGAATTTGTAGTTCTCATTGCTCTCATGGGTGGAGTATATTTTCTCTGCCTTGTGATATTGTGTTCAACTGACAAGAGCAGAAGTGACAGTGCATCAGTTTCAGAGCCCAGGTCTTATGTAATTCTACTTCTTTTGTTCCTCTGCCACTGCCATGAGAAGAGAATGCCTAGTCTAGTTTGCTGATAGAGGGAAGAAGAGGGACAGATGGAGCAGAGCCACCAAGCTGGGCCCAGCCTGCGTCAGCTGTTCCCTGGTCAACTCACAGGTGTGCAAGTTAAACAAAGGCCTATTGTTACATGCCACAGAAATTTTATGCTTATTTGTTATGCAGCATTATTGAAGCAATAGCTAACTGATACATCCACAGATGAAGAAAATTTCAGGGTAGGCACCAAAAATAGCCATTCACAGTGAGTTTTCTGAATATTTGTAGTCAAGTGACATATACACAGTGTTCTGCTTGTGTGTTAAGATCCTAACCTCGAAACTGGCATGGCATCAATTCCATGAAAACAACAAAAATTAATGAAAACATGACAATATTAAACTAAATAAGTAACATGGAAAGCTTAAAAGTTGGGTTGTGACTATGTCTTACCTATTCATCTTTTATACAATACCTATTCCTTAGTAAGCATTTAATAGGTATCTGTTGAATGAGGGAATGGAGCTCTTTTTTCTTCCTTTATTTTCTTTATTTTTCCTTTTAACTGTTCAGTCTGAACAGTTAAAATACGGTCTTCAAAAAATAAACAGATCAATCAGTAAGTCAACAAGTCATTGCTTTAGGTCAATGGTTCTCACTTGGATGTGGTTTTACATCCCAGGGGACATTTGGCAATCTCTGGAGACATTTTTGGCTGTATTAACTGGGGGTGCTGTGCTAATGACATCTGGTAGGTAGAGAGAGGCCCAAGGGCACTGCCACACATTCTACAGTGCACAGACTAGATCATCACAAAAAGAATTATTTGGCCCCCAAATATTTGTGCATCCTTTGATTATTTTTTTGGTTTCATTTTGTCTTGTAGGATTGCGAAACATTTTCATGTTTCTTTTTGTTTTCTCTGCGTCGTTTCCAAAGATTGCTTCTACTTTTCTTTTTATCTGTTTCTTACCCAGCCTTTTCAGGAATGCCTCTTTGAATTTCATGTCCTTTTTCACTTTCTTCCCTGTATTCAGTATTTTTATTGCCAGAACTTTTTCAATATTTTTACATTTAACATGGATTTTCTCTTTCTGGAACCCAGGTTAGCTCAATTTGCTCTTCTGGCTTCTCTGCGGGTTTTCTGGAAACCCTCCTCAGGTCTCTGCAAAGGTTTATGGTGCGAGAGATATAGATACAGCACTGCTGTGTATTGACCTTTTTCTTAATTACAGATAATTCAAAGTTTGTAGTGTTGTTGGTTTTCTAGTTATGGTGAAGGTGTGGGGTTTCTGTACGTGTCATTTTTTTTTTTGTTGATACACAGTTTTTTTTCCCCCTGAAGATATGTGGAGAGATTAAGACTCGGGTTATCACCATTATTTCAGCTATGCGGAATTGATGTCATTTGTCTTTTAACTTTGCTTATAGTGTCCTTGTAGTACAGAAGTTTTACAATTTTATGAAGTGAAATCTGTCTTTGTTTATTGCTTATAAACTTTTTCATGCTTGAAAAAGCATGTTTTCTCTTTCTATGATTATCAAACTATAATTTCATATTGTTCCCAGCATGATTTTTAAAATAATACAAAATTTAAAATATGAATGTATTTATATTGTGGAAAATAGGAATAAAACTTTAATTTTTCCTGTAGTTATATATTGTAAAGTGGCATATAATTTCATGGTATTTGTGGATGCTTCTCAAATTCTTAGGCTAAAGAAATATTAAAACCTGTATAAGGAATGTGTAAAGGATTTTCATGTGGAGATGCCTTGAATGCAGGAGCCAACGCATGGAATCCTTGATTGAATCAAGTTTATTAAACAGATTGCAATCAATATTAATAAGAAATGTACCCCTTTTTACATAGGCATTGGAATTCATTTGCTACCTGTGCCAATTTGTTAATAACTGTTTGAAATAAAAATATTTAAAGGCTAACAAATGATTTTGCTTCATGCACTCAATCAGAAGTGGCAAATAAATTTCGATTCATATGCAAGCTCCAGTTGCTTGATAATGACTGCCTGGAACACTGGGTTCGGGAGGGTTCTGAGGCCAAATTTGAGCTCAATTGGAAAGAAAGATAAATGACTATTGGTGGTTAAAAGTAGGGTGGAGGGGTGGATGCAGCCCATTTGCTATCCCCATAAGTGCCTTTGTCATGATCATCATTACCTAGGACAGTATTTGGCACATGACAGAGCTTGGACATAAAAGCTAGTCTGTTCTGGTTTTAATCCTGCCTCTGCCACTGTGTTAGTCTATTTGGGCTGCTATAACAAAATTTCACGGTCTGGGTGGCTTGTAAAGGACAGATATTTGTTTCTCATGGCTTTGGAGGCTGGGAAATGCAAGATCAAGGCACCCACATGGTCATATTCTAGTGAGAACCCTCCTCCTAGTTCATAGCCTGTGCCTTTTTGCTGTGCCCCTACATGCTGGGAGGGGCTAGGAAGCCCAGTGGGGTCTCTTCTACATGGCATTGATCTCGGTTATGAGGCCCACCCTCATAACCGAAGGACTTCCCCAAGGCCTCACTTCCTAAAGCCATCATCTTTGGGAGTTGGGATTTCAGCGTATGAATTTGAGGGTGTATAAACCTTCAGACCATAGTAGCCATTTACTAGCTTTGTAACCTTGGGTAAATTATTTAACCTCTCAGTGTTTCACTTTATCTGCAAAATGGGGGTAGTATTAGTATTACTGCATAAAATTGTAGATAATAATGACTTTTACGTAAAGTGCTTATCCCTACTGCATTATAAGCATTAGTTACTATTATTATTAATATTAGTATAATTATTTTAGACTTATTTATATTACAAATTATTATAAATAAACATTTTTGGGATGATTATTCAGTTGTCTTATCATAATGTTCCTTTTGTGCATAGGAAATTATGCTAGTGTCTGTGAATCTGTTAACCATGCTTTTGGACAGCTTAGTTTTACTCAGTAAGAGAATCACATCCCAAGTGTAACTGTGTTGCACTTAGTATTTACTTACTCAAAATACAGAAAAATTAAATAGTCTTTTGGCATTAGCCTTGCAAATCCAGATCTATAAAAGAGACTATTTCCTAACCAAATTCAGAAAAGGTTAGTGGGAGGAGGCACTTGGGGTGTTATGAGCTCCTCAAAAGAAATGGGTTATTAGGTATAGACCCCTAATGTCATCAGAGGGAAACAAGGATACTCTGACCTTTGACATTTATCTCCGCAGTTAAATCTGTTTTAGGCTAAGAAATGTCAAAGGGAACCAGTTTAAATAATAACAAATCTTAAATATGTCATATTTAAATAAACTGTGCACAGCAGGTACTATAAGTGCAAAAATGAACTTTAATCCTCTTCTTGGGAAGAGGTTTTTGAAAAAAGGAGAGCATATTTCGATTTATGTACATTTACTGCAAGGAAAGAGCCCAACATCAATAGTGTGGCTGGGGAAAAGCACTGGGTTTCAACTTCGCTTTAAATGACTCTGCTTGTGCTCTGTTTGGATCACTTCCTGAAGCCAATATTCATTGACCTTAAAGGACCTCTTTGAGCTCTACAAAGATGTCTCTCCTTGGAGATAACATTTAGGGAGATCATGATTGTGTTTCCAAATTCACATCTAAAATCAATTTCTCTTTAAACATGATCATTCTTATCTTTCAGGAAACAAATCACATGACATTATGTAACTGTTTATATTTCTCGTTGGGAATTTAAAGAATATGAAGGTGATTTAAGTCCAATCTGTGAATCTCAGGCCAGCAACATCACCATGACCTAGGAACTTGTTAGAATTAAAAACTCTCTGGTCCAGCCCAGACCTCCCGAGTCAGAATCTGCATTGTATCTGGATCCTCTGGTGATTTGTAAATTCACTCGGGTTTGAGAAGTGCCACTCTGTGTAGTTGGACAATTGAAGAAGCTGAGACTTTTGCTGAGCATATTGTAGGTGGGTAGTTCCCAACACAATTTAGACTGGTAGTTATTTAGGTACATATAAGTTGAATGAGGTGGAAATAAAATGTTGCTCAAATAGCATGCTGTTTTTTTATGAAAAGAAGGTCACCTGAGGGTACTAACATGAAGAAAGGCAGTCTGATAATGAGAAATGTATGTGTCACCTGCTTTTATAGCCAGAAGCACGTTAAATAGCCCATTATCTATTCGGTAATTCAAGAGTTAGATTTTCATGGGAGAAAGTTATCTAATTATGGTGTCACTAAACTCATGCTAATTTCACAACACTTACCTCTCAGTCCTCCGTGGAGAGTGAGGTTAGGAAACATCCAGACAAGGCAAGTCAAGTCTGCTGAACGAAGCCTGTAATCATTGGCTAATTTAAAACAAATCAGCCACACAGCCCAACCCACATACAATTCTTCTGCTGCCTTCTGCAGACTCTCTTTCCGTTAGAACTGATAGCCAAGGACATTTATCCTCTCCTTCCTGGGTTGGGAGCACCAGCGGCTTTAAAGCTCTCCTTCGAACAGTTTGTCAAACGCAGTGACGGTAACTGATGGATGGTCTTCCTCCTTCCGGAGACAGAGCGAGCTAACGAGATTTGACAACTGCCTCTGGTTAAAGAAGCAGGACTGATGAATGCGCTAGTGACTCTGCTGACCCAAGTGAATGGACATTTATTGACAGCCTGTTGATATAACAAACTAAGAGTTTATGATTTAAGCTGTTTCTAAGCCCTTACATAAAGAAGGTCTTTCCTAATATCATTTATTTGTAATCTGTCTTGGTTAAGTAGACCTACCGCCTTCCTAGAAGCTCTTTTGTTTTTTATTTACAAAATCAGCCTTTGTCTAAAGATAGATATGTATATATCTTACGGATTATATATAATACATGTGTATGTGTATTTTTTACCACCCCTTTCCACCCCAAGCAAAACCGAGCAGCGTGTAAAATGTGGGTGCTGTCATCGATTTTCCCATTTCAATGTTGTTGGGAGATGGAAGTAAAAGGGTTACATCAGAATCCATCTGGAAATGTTCTGCTCTAAATCAAACTGCACTGGTGAGTAACAGTTGTTGCCTTGGTGAGTTTTATTGCCATTTGCTGATGCAGCTTGCTCTAGCCAACCTACCACAAGGGACGTGTAATGGGAGCCCCGTATTCAAGCCCTCTTGGAGAAAAATCCATAAAAGAGCAAATATGTGAACCCAGCAATAAATTCTAGAGGCATTTGTGCTGGAGCCATGAAATGATACCAATAACTCCTTGGTAACGCATTAAAGGGACAATAAAGGGACCTCACCACGGTTTGGTATTTTCTAAAAAAAAATGTATTAGGGCCATTTTTAATTAGAACTTTTCAAAGACACAACAGAGCAAGTGCCAGCAGCTGTTTAGCCACTGCTTTTCATTTAGTTCAGATTTTATCTTGAACTCTACTTTTATTGTCCCACTTACAGATCTTTATTTAAAACCTGCAGATCTGTCATCAGTCTACAGCAAGCTCCACGCTCTTCTTACCCTACAGAGTTGCTTTCCTTGACCCCATCTGACCTTCCTCAATAAGTCAGCGAAGTAATCAGCTGATTACTACAGGCTGAGTTGCTCACCTCCCATGCGTCTAGCCCTCTGCTAAGTCTCAGAAAAAATGTGCGGAAGGAGAATCATGGCTTCTATTCTCAAGGAGCCCAGAGCACACTTAGAAATGCCCAGAATAAAACACAGGGCCAGGCAGAGAAAAATGCAAAGTAGAGTTAAATGCTAAATAGAGTAAGTGGGGGAGGACTCAGGTGGCGGGAGTGGGGGATTGCTTGGAAGAGGACCTAAGCTGCACTCCGAACAGAAGGCAGAGGTAGGGCAGGAGGGAGCTGCTGTAGGTCACAATGGCCTCTAGGCAGAACGGGCTGTCTGGCCCAGAACCTTTGAGTTGGAGACTGTTGGGGAAACTAGGAGGGGTTGGGGGCTGGGCACAGTGTGGGTAAGAGGCTACAGGAGGCCTTTACCTGGTGAAGACAAAACTGGAGTCAGAGAGGCCAACTTTTGTGCAGCCTGCAGTGTGTGAGAAGACAAGGGTACCAGCAGCAAGAACAGGGGAAGGGAGAACTGAGGAGACCGTGTGAAGGATTTGAGACCTCTTCCCCCATTCCATCAACTCTCTGGCTCGCTCCCTTCCTACTCAGTGTTTCTCAGAATATGCTCTGACCTTGGGCTTGTTAAAGAGATAAACTAGGTTCTGCCTAGAATCACTAGAAACAATAGATTTGTAGTAAGTCTTACCAAATTTTACATATGATGAAACTAAGCCTCTGGAGGGCTAAATAAATAACTTGCCCAGTTATCCCAAAATTCAGTAAGTGATGGAGCTGGGGTTTGTACTCAGGCTCAGAAATTCACTTTGTTCCCGCCCTAGCAGGTGCCCATCTTTCTAGAGAGGCTAGGCTTCAAAGTTTGTGTTGCTGTGGCCTTGATGCTTTCATTTTTTAAAAATCTTCTCTCTGTGTTTGTGTTTTACTCTGTGGGGCAAGCATTCTAATAATAAACGCAATAAAAAGAAAATCATCTGCAACATTTTGTCTCTTCACATCAACTGTATTCATTTGTAACATTTCTAACTGGCTTGCAGATCTTCCCTTTATATCATAAGAAATACTCCTTTGTGTAACTTTCAGCATTTTCTTAATTAGGTAAAGAGAGACAGCAAACTTGTTAAAATGTCCTCAATTGAGAAATCTAGGTTTCTTGGTTCCATTAAAAAATTTAAAAAAAGGTTTTTCTGTAGGTTTGAAGTGTTTCAAAATGAAAAGTTGCTGGGAGAGAGAAAGCTGCTTGGCCTCCTCTTCCTCTGTGCGCCTTCCCACTGACTGGGAAGTGGCAATTGGCCAATGACAGCCTTGTATTTAGAGATAAAAGCCACATATTGAGAAAAGATTTTTCCCTGTGGACCTGGATTGTGTCCTCCCGTGCTGTAATGCACAGCACAGAAAATAAACATCTACCTGAGTTAAACAAAACCAACCCCTGTTTGCCTGGGTCCAAACATCGCCAATTGGGCAAGTTATTTAAAGCCATGCGCCAGTTGGGAATGGGCACACTAACACTTTTTCGCAGGGTTGTTGCGAACATGGGATGATCGCATGTGAGGTGTTTAAAATAGTGGCTGGCATATAGTAAACGCTCAGTAAATATAATGACGTGTATTTAAATCATGCATCCTTTGTGTTTCAATATCACTATTAAATACCAAAAGAAGTTCAGTATGATTAAACCTAGACCTGGCACTGAGAGACACTAGGCAAATTTATGTGGTAGAGAGGTGAAAGGAAGAGAGTGAGTTTTACGCTGGTTTCGGATTTGAGGGTAGCTTTACAATAAAAGGAATGTTGGTGCCAAACTAGCAGAAGCCAGGAAGAGCCTCTGGAACTATTAGTCTGTGAGTGCCTGGGTTATATTGGGGTCACAACGGGGTCAGTGAGGGGCAGTTGAGATGTTCTGCTCTGGAAAGTAGGGACCAAAGCTACTGGCTGTATGATTTCTCTGGTTTCGGTTTCCCTATTTACAGGAGAGGATTTGATTTTAAAGCTCTGTTTTAGCTCTAGAATTTTCAAGTAAGTACTTCATTGAGGAGTTCTTTGCATTTAAATAGAAATCATTTATGATAACTTCAGTTTTTATTTCTCATACAGCAGGCAGTTATTTCTTGATAGGCCAGCTCTCTGATGCCTGTGACTCAGCCTTCGCCCTCGCCTTCAGAGTCTGATGCACCCGCATCTCTCTGGGTGAAGACATCTGCCTTCCTGCATTATGCTGCTGCATTTGTTCATCCATGCATTCCTCCATTCAACACGTATTTACATGCTAGGCTCTATACGAGGCACTGTGTATACACAGCGATGAGCACAACAGCCATAGTCTCTGCCTGCTGGCATTTCCAGTATCATGGGCAAGTGAGACAGCCAATAAACCAGGAAACAAAAGAATATGTAATTCTAAACTAATGTCAGGTGCAATGAAGGAAGCCAACAGGCTTTAATAGGCTAGCCAGGAGTTTTCTGAGGAGAAGCATTTCAGTATTCATGTAAAGGTGAGAAAGAAACAGCCGTTAGAAGTGTTGGTGGTGGAGCTGGGAGAATGACCCAAGTGGAGGCACTAGCCTGTGCAAAGCTGAAATTGCTAAGAGGTCTTGTTAGTTTTGGGTCAGAGTAGAGAGGTAATGCTTCATGTTCTCATGAATATTGCAACTTAAACCTTTTTCCTAATACCTTCATGAAAAACAAAAAGTGAAAAAAATCATGTAAATGTTGTAGAAATAAACATATTCATTATCAAAGATTTGGAAAACACAGATATGCCACAAAGAAGGGAAAACACTCTTCTTAATCCTGATATAATCACTTTGGTGTTATTAGGCCTTATATTCTACATTTGTCCCTACACCTGTGCCTCTCTGTAAGACGGTATCTATATCCACATGTAGTCCCATAGCAATCTCTTTCTCCAAGGAAGCGTATAACTTGTCCTGTTTTACAGCCTGCTTTTCCATTTGTGAAGCAAATCCTAGGCCTCATACCATTTCCCCTGCAGATATCTCAGAATGCGCACTTCTCTCTCCTGAGGGTGCTCGTACTGCACCGACGTGGTGAAGCACGTGACAACACTGTTGGTGTCGGTCATCGCGTTTGGGCCACCGGCAGTAATTGGGCGAGCAGTTCTTATTCTGACAGCTTTCTAACAATAGCAGCAACAGTTACTAACCTTTATACAACAATTGCAACTTTTTGCCCCCATTTTCTCATTCCATTCTGTTAGCAGGCATTTTTGTTTGTCTTTTACAGAGGAGGAAATGGAGGCACAGGTTTTCTCTAGCTGACGTAACGCACTGTCAGTATAGGTCTGAATTCTGTGCTCTGTCAGCACACTGCGATGCCCTCTGCCCATCAGGGTTCACCAGCGCTGCCAAGTTCCAATTAACAAGGTGCTTTTCGATTTTAACTGTATATTAATTAATAATTTGGATTGGAACTGTTCTCTCAAGGCAAAGCAGGCAAAACCAAAGTAAATATTTGATGATAGACTTAGTAAGATTCCACTTTTAAAAACTGACAGCCACATACCCAATATAAAATAATTTTTCCCTTCTAAAAATATAAATATGCTCTTAAATTCTAGAAAAGATTGTACATCTTTTGGAGTTCTTTGTAAAGTAACTAACATGGTCTTCCCTAGCATGTACATTTGAAACACAAATTTTATGCCTCAAGCTATGTTGTTAAGTGAGAACAAAGAGCTAGATATGTGATATAGGGGGAGGCAGACAACAACGGATGTGTCTCCTCTCTAGCAGGGCGGATCAAACCCTTCTTGCTATTCCTGTCTGTCAGAGCCAACTGATGACTTGGATGCATTTTGAATAGCTCATCTAAAATGGCTCGAGGCAAGCAGACACTGGAGATTTCATAATCAACCTTCAGCCTTCTATAGATCACTCTTATGCACAGGAGGCACCTTTGAGAAGCTGAAGAACAGGCACAGGTTTTGCCTGGGATTAAATTGGTCATTTTTGTATGGTGTTAAAGGTTTTCTATCTGCGCTGTCAGATTTTCATGGAGATAGGAAAAAAAGTATTTTTAACTTGAAAAATTTCATGATACTACTACATTAGTGATATTTAACATTTCCATAGTGCTTTGAAGTTTATCAAGAGCTTGTAATTATCTTATTAACAACAACTCATTGAGTTTGGCATTATCTTCACCATTTTTTCAGATGAGTCTTTTAGACAAGACTAAGAGACTGTGACTGGAAGCTACGTCTTTCAAGGCAGGTTCCAGTGTTTTCTATAACAAAATCTGTCACATTTTTGCTTTTGCTTTACATACTCAGCAATCATAATGAGCAATGATTTCAGTTCAAGGGACGATCCTTTCAGGAATCAAGGGTAATGTCTCTCTTTGATGATGATGAAGGCTATCCAAAGAGGAGACCATATGGTCTGTCAAATTTTCATGCTCTGGCACTACCAAGGGGAATGCCTTTTGATTCCAGGGCAGATTATTGACCTCACAGGCGGTCCCCACAGATGCCCAGGGGCTGCACAGGTATCCAAACGCTGCCAGACACGCTGACCGGGAACAGTTTTCCCAGAGACTACAGGCACACCACTCTTTTTGGCTCGAACTAGAGACAGGCACAGAAAGCAAAGATCTTTCTTCCTCACTTCCTTGGGAAAGCCTTGGGGAGATGTCCTTTTTGTAAGTGGTTCCCAATGGCCCTCTGAGTGGTTTTCAGATGGTGGGCTTAGAGCGGTCTAGAGGGGTCTGCGAGAGGACAAGGGGCACCTGGCCTGGCTCGTGGGTGAGAGAAATGAAGTGTTTCCTGTCGTAGTCTTACTATTTTTCAAGTGAATGAGGTTGCTACTGAGCTAATTAAAATAAGTATTAATTTTAAGAGCACTGAAGACTTAGCAGCTTTTCGCCATGTTCATAACCAGTAGTTATGAAAACTACTGCCACTGCCACGTGAGGAATGGCGTTGTTGAATGTGAGCGTCTCTTAGCAGGGCTGTGAATGACTGCTTGCCTGCAGAGGACCAGAACATCAGTGTGCAACTTATTGTCATCTTTTTTTTTATACTGCTTACAGCCACACTATCTCCCATTATTGGTGCAATGCAGATATTCCTGCCGCGAGGTTTGAGCTGCAAGGATCCTCAGTGATCTGCTAGTCAGCGTCCTCATTTTAAAGATGAAAAACCTGAAGCTTGGAGAGGTGAAATGACTTGCCCAAGGGCACACAGTTGAGGCAGGCAGGACACAAGACTGAAATCCTTTGAGTCTCTGAATCCAGACAGCACAATCTGCTGAGTACCCACTCTGCTGCCACCACTAATAGTGACTCTTAATTGTAATGGCTTCATTATCTGAATTAATCTTCAGAGAAATCCTGTGAATGACAGTATCATTCCCTCTTTAAAGGTGGAGAAGCTGAGGCACCACGTAATTAGGGACCTGCCCAAAGTCATACACAAATATTACAGACTGGGTGACTCCAACAACAAAATTTATTTTCTTATAAAGTTTTGAAGTCCAAGATAAAGGTGGCAGCAGGGTTGGGTTTCTGGTGAGGCCTCTTCCTGGTTTGCAGATAGCCGTCATCTCAAGGTGTCCTCCTGTGGCCTTTCTCCTGGTCTCTCTTCCTCCTCCTCTTCTTTTAATCCTCATCCAAGGCTATGTTTATTGATTGTTTTTAGAAAGAGAGGAAGGAGGGAGAGGGTGACAGACAGACAGACACACAGACAGAGAGATCGATTGGTTGTCTCCCATATGGGCCCTGACCAGGGTATCAAACTTGCATACAACCTTTTGATGTACGGAACGATGCTCCGACTACCTGAGCCACTCAGCCAGCTCTCTTCTTCTTTTTGTAAGGACACAAATCCTACAGACAGGGCCCCGCCCTTACGGCCTTGTTTAACCTTAATTACCTGTTTAAAAGCTCTGTCTCTAAACACAGTCGCCTTGGTGGTTAGGGCTTCAACATATGGGTTTTAATGGGTGCATACTTGCTTTTAGGGTGGAAGGAATTTGCCTCAACATTTCTAATAATATACTCACATTACTCTTTCTTAATTTTTCAATTTTAGATGTTATCTGTGGAATTTCCACTATGGAAGATAAGAATTTACCTAACTTATGTACTGCCACCTCCTATCCCCTCACCCCCCAACCCTGCCCCAATGCTTTTCCTCCTCCATTCTTCTAATAAATATGTATAATAATTTGGGGGTGTACTAGTATTCAGGATATACATTGTTATAACTACATAAACACCATGAGAGCTAAATCTCAATATTATAATTACATTTACTTTATTGTTCAGCTTTTTGTTTTTCCTGGAGTTGATTGCCTCGGAATTTTTTTTTAAAATCACTAATATCACAGAGTCTAACAGACTCTGTTAGAACCATACAAAACCTTTCAGTATAACTGAAGACTTTGTATAATCTATTAATTCTATTTTTTCTTGAAGGTCTCTTCTAAATCCCTGTTCTGCTATGATTTGTTGATTGCTCTCTGAGCCTGCTGCTTAGCCATTCCCCTGAGATTTTTCACCATGATCCTGAGGATTCCCTTCATCTAATTTCTCTATCAGATACCTCGTAGCATGCATTCTACAACTTCTTTCTTTGTGTTACTCCCTTATTTTTTGGAATATGTCCTCTACTTGCTTTTTCAAGAAAAGATACAAAAAAGGTAAATTCCACCCCCTGCCCCCTGTTTACACTTTCAATTGATGGTTTGTATGGCTACACAATTCCAAGGTGCTGTATTAATTAGAATAGGCTAACTGTTATACCAAACAGCCCTTAAATCTCAGTGGCTTAACACAAAAAAGTTTTGCTTAGTTCATTGTTTTTAAATTTTTAATTTTTTTACTTTATTTTTTATGCTATTACAGTTGTCCCCACTTTTTGCCCCTTTGCCCACCTCCACCCAACCCCTCTCCCCCACTCAGGCAATCCCCATACTGTTGTCTGTGTCCATGGATCATGCATATATATTCTTTAGCTAAACCCTTTACATTCCTTTTGTCCAGTCTCCTGCCTCTGCCCTCCCCTCCGAAAGCTGTCAGTCATTGTTAAGTGCAGTTATTTGGTGAAAATTTTCCTTCATGATTGGGACCTGTGCTTCTTCCATCTGGAGACTCCATCAGGGTTTTAGAGTCTTCCTCTAGGTCCTTCACATCCCTCTAGGTGACAAGGGAAGAGCACATGGAGGATCTTGTGAAAGATTTTAGAGGTCTGGAAATAACTCTCACTTTCACCCATATTCCCATTGGTCAAAACTCAGTCACATGGACTGCCTAAGTGAAAGGTGGGTGGGAAATGTAGTCTGTTTGTGTGTTCAGGAAGAAGAGGAGAAACAAGAATGTTACGAACACTAGCATTCTAGCCACAGTTGGAAATCATTTCCCCTTAAAGTTTAAAAAGTATTTCTTTTTTGTGTTCTGGCTTCACATGTTGCCAAATCTTAATTCTTGCATCAGGGGTGTCTTGTTTGGTATTGATGAAAGTATGGTGGAAAAATGGGTGAATGAGGGAGGAAAGTCCACAGGAAATGTATTCCACTGTCATACTGTGTGCTAAACTGTAAGGGGTAATTTTGCTCTGCAGGGGATATTTGCCAATGTCTGGAGACATTTATGATCATCATAACTGGTGTGTGTGTGGGTAGATGCTTTTAGAATCTAGTGAGTAGAGCCCAGGGATGCTGCTAAACATTCTACTATTCACAGGACAACCCCCTATGACAGAGAATTATTAGGCCCAAAATATCAGTGGTGCCAGGATTGAGAAACCCTGCAGTAAATGTTATGTGTGGGCTTTTAGGTGAGAAAGGATGGTTCCCACCACCATGAAAGAACAGTGCACAAGGGAAGCACACAGAGAGATGTGATAAAATTTCCTAGGATGATGGGGAGGGTCCCTGTCTTCTATGCAAGGGACTGGTCTTAAGTTAATTTGTTCTGTCTAGGCCTTGGGCTATGGGAGCCCATGATTCTGATCAGTAACCAAATTAGGTCAATTGGAGGATAACTGATATCTTTATGATATTGTCTCCATATCCAGAAACATGGATTTCTGTTTTATTTTGCTATTCCTTAATGACTCTCAAGGTAAAATTTTGTAATATCCTTATAAGGTTGCTTTCTACTTTTGTTAGATTTATTTTTAGGTATTTTAATTAATTAATTAATCAATAACTTATTTACATATTTTTATTTATTTATATTTTTGTGGCCATTGTAAGTGGTATATCTCTGTTTTCTTTTGATTATTTGTGCAATAGTAAAATATATAGAAAGGTACAATTAACAATACAATGAACAATGACAACTTTAAAATTTACATTTTAAGTGCTCATTAATATACAGAATTAATTACTTTTGTATGTCGACCTTTACATAACTTCCTTGAAAAACCCTTCTATTCTAAAAATGTGTCATTTTTCCTATGTTGGCTATCACAATTGGCAAATAATGACAGTTTGGTTTCTTCCTAACCATTGTTATACTTTATATTTATTTTTCTTGTCTTACTACATAGTTCAGGACAATATTGAATAGAGCTGGTACAAAATCTATTTCTTAATTCTTATTTCTGATACAAAGGGAATACTTCTATTTTGTCTCATGCCTGACTATTACGAAGCCTTTTCTATGAAGGAATTGTTCACTATGGAGTGTAATGTTTGCTGTGGGCTTTTCAGTAATTATTATTTATTAGATTATAGAATTTATTTTCTATACCAAGTTTGCTTAAAAATTTTTAGTAAGAATAAGTGCAGTATTTTTATCAACTACTTTTCTGTCTCTTGTGAAGTTTATATATCTTTTTTTAACTTTAATCTGTTAATGTGGTGAATTACATTAATAGATTTTCTAGTGTTAAATATTCTTACATTTCTAGGATAAATTTAGGATAAATTTCTAGGATAAAAATAGATTATTTTTAATATTCACTCTGGACTTAGTTTGTTAATATTTTGTTCAGGATTTTTACATTTATATTTATAAATGTTATTGATCTATAATTTTCCTTCCTTATGCCAGCCTTATCTAAATTTTGTATTAAGGTTACCCTGGCCTTTTAGAAAGACTTGATGACTATTTGCATTTTTTTCCCTTATTCTGGAAACTTTTGCATAAAATTGGAAAGATCTGAACTTTAAATATTTGTCTGAAAATGTCATATGGGTCTAATATTTTTGGGGGGAGGGTGATTTTAATTACTGATTCAACTTCTTTAGTGTTAGAGAAATTTTGTTTTCTGTTTTGGTAACATATTTTTCTAGAGAGTTTTTCATTTTGTCTATGTTTTTAAATATATTGTAATAAAAGTGTTATTATTATTATTACTGTCTTTTAAGTGTTTTCTTTATCTGAAGTTATAGCTAACATAATTCCTAAATTGTTTTTGTTTTTTAATAATTTCTTGCTTGAGGCTTTTAAAAAACAACTTGGGCTTTGGTGAATCTGTATAATTTTAGTATTTACTCTTAAAAATTTAATAAAATAAACTGGTAGTTTTTTTCATGGTTTGTATTTCTTTTAATTAACAGACTTTATTTTTTAAAGAAGTTTTAGGAACACAGCAAGGAGAGTGAAGACTACAGTTTCCACATCCCTCTCACCACACCCACCCACAGCCTTCCCCACCGTCAGGACTCCCACTGTCGGCACATTTGTGAAACAATCAGTGAACCCCCATTGGCACACCATTATCAACCCGTGTCCGCAGTTTACCTTAAGGTTCACTTTTTGTGTTGTATGTTCTATGGGTGTGGCAAATGTGCAATGAGCTTTATAGTATCATCCAGAATAACATCACTGCTCTAAGTATTCCCTGTGCTGTCTACTCACCTCTCCCTCCCGCTAATGTCTTCCATTGAGTGCTCCATTTCAGTTGCTTTAGTTTTTATTTCTAAAAGTTTTTATTAGGTTTTACTTCAAATCTTGATAGTTTTTTGCACCTTATTTATTTTTCATCTCTTTAAACACATTATAGTACTTATCTTGAATTCTGTATCTGGTCATTTTAGGAATTATGTTAGCTATAACTTCAGATTCCCTGAAATATTAAAATATTTCAAATATTTTGAGGTCTAGTTCTATTATGTATTTTATTAGTGATTTGACCTCATTGTGGCTTGTGTGCTTGGTGACTGCATGTGAGTCTCTGTGGTGGAAGTTTCACTTGGAATTCTTAGAGTCCTGGGTTGTCAAAGTGTTTCTCCAGTTAAGATCTGTGTCTGCTTTCATCAGGTGTCTGAGGACGCCACAGACTTGGGATTACTTAAAGCCACATTTCTTAAAGTATAGTTTTTAAAGGACCACATAAGCAGTCTAGATTTGGGCCTTAAATCTACTTAAGAAATAGCCAGCAGGCATGAATTGCCAGAAGAGATTTTTTATTCCCAACTTCTAGAGCCAGGGTAGAGACAGATACTATTTATTTGTCTTACAGTCTCTGTGGGTCTCTTTTTAATTTTTATTTTTCTATTTCTCCTTTTCCTTGACAGTGTTTTCATTCCTGGATCTCAGATTATCACCCCTGCCTACATGGCCCCAGCTTTGTGTGCTGGCTCGAGGCTTTGTTTATAGTCCTGCCGGGTCCCTGTGCTGCAGACCCAGTCACCCAGGGGCTGCGAGCGGGCTTCCCTTCCCGGGCTTATGTCCTGAGCTTTGGCAAAACATTCTCACCTTATAGCCTCATTCAGTTAAGAATATCTATCTAGCTATCATCTATGATTTGGTTATACATGATATTTACTGAGCATTAGATGTTATATAGTTGGAGACTTTAGGACTTCCACTCTGCCATATGCCCTTTGGTCAGTTTTTATATTTCATTGTATTTGCCACTCTAGAGCCTGAAATCTCTCTATTTTAACCTTTTCCTTTTTTCCATTTTACAAAAAGATTTTATTTATTTATTTTTAGAGAGAGGGGAAGGAAAGGAGAAAGAGAGGGAGAGAAACTTCATGTGTGGTTGTCTCTCATGCACCCCCCACAGGGGACTTGGCCCGCAACCCTGGCATGTGCCCTGACTGGGAATTGAACTGGCGACCCTTTGGTTTTCAGGGTGGCACTCAGTCCACTGAACCACACCAGCAAGTTTCCTCTTTCACTTTTTTTTTTGTAGAAATCCATTGCAAGGACTTCATATAGTGAGAAGAGTTTAGACTTGTTCAAAGTGTTGAGATTAAATGTTAAAGGTCATCAGCTGCCACCCTAGCTGTGCCAGTTGAGACTTACTAACCTCCCTGCACCTCACTTTTTCTCATCTATAAGGAGTGGTGTTGCTGTAGCAGGTCTCCCAGATGCCATTCAGCCTGGAAACTTGACACAGGGCATGGATTCCTTCATGTGCCTGGAACCTGTGGCTGTCAACTCTTGATTATGGTTTAGCATGCTATTTGTCTTTCCGAGTATTTTTAAACATAGAAATTTTTTTCAGCTTGAGAAGACAGGACTCTTATGTAGTTACTCTATTCTGGTGCCTTGCCTAGCCTTAGAGATGTCACCACGCCTGTGATATATTCGAGAAAGACTGTGTGGAGCCCTGGGGATGGAATCCTTACAGTGTGCAGTGAGGCAGACTCGAGGGGAAGGGCCTAGTTTTGGCATTGCTATTTTAACACTATCACTTCCTTCCCCCTCCCACTCTCCCTTCTCCTCCTCCCTTCCCTTCATCTACTTCCTCCCTCATTCTCTTCTTTCCACGGATACTTATTGAGCATATATAGTGTGGTATATAATACAGTGGTGAACAAAACAGATATGGTTCTAGCCTGTAAGAAACTTACAATGTAGTGAGGGAGATAGTCATTAAGCCAGTATAACACTGGCCACTAGACATATGAAAAGATTCTCAATGTCTCTAATCATCACAGAAATGTAAATTAAACCACAATGAGATATCACCTCATACCTCTCATCAGACTGGCTATCATCAATAAATCAACAAGCAACAAGTGCTGGCAAGGATGTGGAGAAAAAGGAACCCTTGTACACTGTTGGTGGAAATGCAAATAGGTGTAGCCAGTGTGAAAAGCAGTGTGGAGTTACTTCAAAAAATTAAAAACAGAACTGTTTTATGACCTAGCAATTTCACTTCTGGGAATTTATCTGAAGAAACCTGTAACACTGATTCAAAAGAATATAAGCACCCCTGTGTTCATTGCAGTGTTATTTACAATACTCAAGATTTGGAAGCAGCCCAAGTGCCCATCAGTAGATGAATGGACAAAAAAGCTGTGGTACATTTACACAGTGGAATACTACTCAGCCAGCCTTAAAAAGGACATCTTACTCTTTGCAACAGCGTGGATAGACCTGGAGAACATTATGCTAAGTGAAATAAGCCAGTCAGAGAAAGACAAATACCATACAATTTCACTCATATGTGGAATCTAATGAACAAAATGAACTAACAAGGAAAATAGAGACAGACTCATAGATAAGAGAGTGGGCTGGCAGCTGTGGGGGGTTTTGGGGGGCTGGTGGGTGGAGGGTTTAAGCAAAAAAGAAAAACAATTCATGGACATGGACAAAAATGTGGTGATTTCTGGAGGGAGGGGGAGGGAGGAGGTAGAGGAGGGTTGAGGAATAAATGGTGATGGAAGGAGATTTGACCTGGAATGCTGAACACACAGCACAGTGCACAGATGAAGTGTTGTGGGATTGTGTGCCTGAAACCTGTATAATTTTGTCAACCATTGTCACCCCAACAAATTCAACAAAAAGGAAAAAACCCAATGCAGCAAATACAAATCTGGGTTATAACAGTTGAGCACAAGAAATGTCACATCACGTTAAAAAATCAAAGTAATTTTAACTAGGACACATAAGTATTTGGTCAAGGGTTGCAAATGTAATTTTTGGATAGCCTGTGTCCCTTTCCTGGGCCTTGCAAAGTATAGGGGATAATAAAGTTCAAGGATTTAGGAAATCCAAGAAATTCAGGGAAAGGTCTTTGGCCTTCAGCCCACCAACTGGCCGTGCAGTGATCGCAATCCAAGCCCGGAGCGTGCACCTGAAGGTGGGAGCTGCTGCTACTCTCGGCACCCACTTTCTTGAAGCCACAATGTGACATTGGTTTTGTGGTAATTCACTTGGAAATATTCAACTTTGAGGAGTGTGATGTAGGTGTAAGCAAGTTAATCTAAATTAACACCATGAAGTTGATTAACTAACAAAAGAGACATTAGAAATAACTTCAGTGAGCAATATTAGTTGTGGTTAAAATATCTTGCTGGTTAGGAATGATACTTACTACAAGAACCATAGGTCTAGCATAAATGAGGTATAAACACTCAAGCTTCATAACCCACGCCAGTGGACCTACTTTCTCTACTTTGCAGAGGATCCTGTTAACAACCTCTAACATTGGAAGGCTCCTAATAGTCACCAAAAAGTTCCTGACAATCGTGGTTCTGCCATGCTGGCCCAGATCTCTTTCCTACATGCTTGGCCCTAGTGCCTTGATTGAGGATAGGCCAGCATAGGCCAGGGAGTGTGGTGTTCAGGAGGTGGCTCCACACAGGCTCTCCATCTTGCCATATTGGAAATGCTGTGTGGTAGAGGCATCTGTCATGACCCTCCCTACTGACTACCTAACTCCCCTTCCTCACCTGCTCCTTAATCCCTCCCCTCTCAGATGACTTGTTCTACATCCTTTGAGATGCAGGACCTGACACATGGTAGACTAAACCCAAAGGCGCTGTACTCTGCCTGGGAGAAAGGGAAGCTCTTACCATCGTCAGAAGGGGAAGGACTAACGCCACCTAGACTTTCTTCTCGAGCTTATTGCTAAGAAAAGACAGCTCAGTGTGATTTCTTAGTTTAGTTATTCTACCACACAAGTACTTGCACAGAGTTCTTATTTTCAATTCTGATTCCTCTGACTTGTCCATCAAAATTGGGTTAGCCATTTTTTAGGCTCTAATAAAATCTACACGCTAGTTAGGACTTGCTCTGAAAGACATGAGGGAAATGGCAAAACAGTGCAAGACATGAAAAGTTTATTTGTTTGGGCTCATATACCCTGAAGGGTCCAGAGGAAGCATATTTCAAAGAGATAACCAATGTCTTTGGGATTGTAATGATTATTTTACCAGGAAAAGTATAGAAAGTTTAATCTTATATGCATTTGTATTATCCTCTAAGCAATTGGTCTAGTTTGGCCCCTGGTGGGGTATTTTGCCCTTTGAAGCCATGCTCATTCATGCATATATATTACAAAACATAATAAAATTCTTTAAAAGAAAAGAAAGCTGATCTTTGGGGTTTTACATTCCAATGTGTTTTAGTACATAGAATTTTTTTTTTTTGGCTACACAAACAAAAGTGGTCTAGTGCTTTGATGAAAATACAAGGTTTCTCCTCTGCCTGGAGCTTGTGTGTCGTCCCTGCAGATGTTTACTCAATTGGCACTATAAAAACATTCAAGCAGGAAAAGAAACATCAGTTATGCTTCCATTTTATGTCCTGCAAAGTGGTGAATGGCAAGAACATAGCAACCATGCAACAAAACGAACCAAATGTATAATAAACAGGACTGACTTTATCTATTAGTATGCAAACTATTATTATGTTCTCCCTGATTAGCAACATTTACATATCTCATGAGTAGGATGCTCAGAATGCTGTAGAAGATTGTCATTTCACCCCTTTTATGCAATACCTGGTTTCCAAGGAATATTGATGACACAAACTTGTAAATCTCTATTTACTGAGTTTAGTGTTTCCCCTAAATTTGCACTTGCAAATTCTGATTGTATTATGTTCCTAGAAGATGGGCATATGAATTTATTTTTGTATATACAGGCAGCTTTGTTAAAGCCTCTTTTATTAAGAATGTTGGGAGGATGAGAAATAGCCAATTATAAAGACATATTTGAAATTCACCTGAATACATTCTTTTCTATGTGTTTAACAGAACTTAACAACTGCAAAGTAATTACATTTACACATTTGTTTTCCATCTCAGGGGAACTTCCTTTACATTTTTGAATTTATGCACTTTGGAATATTATATACATTTTGTTAACTCTGAAGCCCTTTCTGAAAGGCTGAACTTATTTTTTTTTAATTTTTCAATTACAGTTGACATTCAATATTAGAGTAGTTTCAGGTGTACAGAGTAGTGGTTAGACATTTACATAACTTACAGAGTGATCCCCCGTAAGTCTAGTGCCCACCTGGCACCGTACGTTGTTATTACACTATTATTGACTATATTAGTGACACTGTACTTTCCATCCCTGTGACTATTTTATAACTGTCAATTTGTACTGCATAATCCCTTCACCTTTTTCACCCAGCAAAAGACTGAAAATTTAAAGTTAAGCAATAAAGAGAAGAGCACTAATAGTAATTCTACTATTCTCTGGGGAGATTTCATTAACTTCTGACTTGCAGCGTATTTGTATTTTACGGTGGCAATCATGTACGTGCATAACTAGCGACTGCGACCCTCCACCTCTCATGAACTATGCCCTATTTATTTAGAAAGTGGACAAGAAGTTAAGCTTGACTCTGGAAAACAGATTTTTCTTTAAAAAGTTTGTGTCCCAAAGGAAGAATGGACATCACAAGGAATTACCAAGGGAAGGACTATAATCCCTGCCCTCCAGGAGATGGTGCTTTGCTTGCTGGTAGGTAGTTCTGTGAAAACTTCAGTAGTGCATAGACATTTTTAAGTGCCAAGAATTATACATTTTTTGCAATGTGTATTTGAAAAACAGTTATCCAACCTGGATATCATTTCTTAGGACATGCCTAAAGGAACTGGCAGTATTATATGCATAGATATAAACAAATATAGATTAGTTAGATAATAATACAGGTGATAGATACTGCCAGTTTTCTCCACCTTCTGTCCTAACTGTCTGAACGCCTTCAAGAGGCCTCCAGAATATCCTTTGCCAAACTCTCTCTTCCCATCTCACTTTCACTGGCCTCTACTCTTCCTTCCACAAAGTCGAGCACCCCCACTCTTCACCCCCTCTTCCCGGTCTCGGGTGCACCATGGCCATGAGAAAGCCACAGTAAGGGACAGAGTTAAACATAACTCTGAGTCCTTAGGTAATCTTGCAGCATTGCCAAATGGGTCCAGAGGTGGCCAACATCAGAATTGCCTGGGCTACTTGTTAGAAATATGGTTTTTATTTTGGTTTGTAACTGAGGAAGATTGACTTTTAATGAGCATCTGCAGGTGATTCCGCTCCTAAGTAGTTAAAATGAGAGGTTCGAGTGACGGAAATAATTAAAGACAGTGCCAACTGCTTATCTCTGGGTAAGCAAAGGGCCCCAGAGGACTTATCTGGATAACAATTTCTTCAACCAATGGAATGTTCCCATTATCTAATTTGAAAATGATACCTGGAAAAATACCAAATTTTTCAGACTGTAAGACACACCGGACCATTACATGCACCAAGGTTTTAGAGGAGGAAAATAGGGGGAAAATTTTGAAGCAAAAAATGTGATAAAATATTTAATAACATAGTCCACCACCCACCCTCCCCGACAGCAAGCCAGGCAAGCTACATTCAGACTATAACACACACACCCATTTCCTCCCAATTTGGGGGAGATGTCTCTTATAGTCCAAAAGATACAGGTAGATCTTTCTGGAGGTTTGAGGTCAAGAGCTCTTCTCCAGCTTGCTCTACTGCCACTCTCCACGGTTTGGCTCTGACCTTCTTGAACACGAGCTGTGCAGAGAGGCTGCTGCTGGCCGAGCCAGAGCTCCGGGAAGTGCCAAGTTCCCAGGAGGAAAACAGCTACCCCGGCCTGGCCCAGAGACACCCGCTGTAATCTTTTTTGAGAAAAAGTGCGACAGTCGCAGTGCTGCTACATTCCACTCCCATAACTTCTCCTCTCAAATTAAAAACAGTTCAGTGTGCCAAGGGTTGGGGGGGCTGGAAGGATAGAAGGTTGAAGGAGAACTGTGAGTGACCACTGAAGGTTCCTTTTTGAGCTGATGACAGCGTTCCAACATGGTAGAAGTGGTTGCACAATTTTTTAAATACACTAAAAACCACTGGATTGTATCTTTAATGGGTGAATTATTTAATCTGGGTGCCTTCTTCCCAGACATTAAAAGCTTAGTAGTATATAATAGAGTAGGCCCACTGTGTGTCCTTCGGTGTCCTTGATAAAGGCTCCTGAAGATGAGAGAAAAGGAAAGAATCTCAAACCCTTGGCTTTTGTATCAAAGTAGTACTAATTACACTCATTTGTGCCATTTTCTTTTGCCTGGTTACCAGGTAGCACAATGACTGTTTGAACTGGAAAATTTGAGTCAGGTTAGTTTTATTGTGTATTGTGATGACTAAATTCTTTCCTTAAATGCTCTATTTTTGGAGGTTATTATTTGCAACGTGGCCATGACTTCCCATAGCTGAAAGCAAAATTAAAGGGAATAATTGTGTGAAATGTTTTTGGCTGAACCTTACAATTAACTTTTTTCCCTCAGCAATATTTTAGGACAAAAATGTCAATATGGTCACATTTTTGTGCTGCTTTGTCCTGCTGCAGAGCTGGAATAAAAAATGGACTCCGGTGTACAAGTCCTGGGGCACTTACCGGGGCCACACAGTGGGAGGAAGGCACATCCTGCTTAGAAAGTGCCTTCCTGGGGACGGGAGCCCTGAGTGAGGCCAGCACTCTTCGGTCTCCCTGGCACATCCCCAGTGAGGACGCGTCCTCAGTGGTGCATGCAGGTCATCAGGCTTCCGTTCTCTTCAGTTCTTCCTGCAACTGTTGACCGAGCCTCCCTGAACGCTCTCATGTTTTGATGTTCTTTTTACATCAAAGAATTTCAACCAATGCTCTGCACCCTTGATTTCCTAACCATTTTCACAAAGGCATCTTGCACTACCACTTTTCTTACCTTTTGTGGCCGGGAAGCTTGTCCCTTCATTTATTTTCAGCAGGTCGAGCATGGTCACTTATACATCCCCCCTTTTTCAGACATTATTCCTGAGAACTGCCTTCGAGAAGAAAATAATGGCAGGGGAAGAGGCCTCAGCTGAGTGAGTGGGGGAAAGTAGACTATATCATGTTAGAATCCGCTGGCCAAGTGTCACGAACTATGACGTGTCTGAAATGTTACCCTCCTTCCAAGGTAATGAATCAGCCTGCCACAGTTCCATGGATGATGGCAGAAAACATGAGACTTCTGTGTCAGAGACAAAGGGCAGTTTATTGCTCACAGCACAACAGTGGCTAGATTATTGGCAAAACTGAGTGGGGTCTCTGAGTCCTAATTTTCATAGCGCGATGCTGCTAGGACCACGTAACACCTGCACAAGCAGTGCGTTCGTTGCATTATAGAGAAGAATCCTGAGCTTACGGAGCTGTTTTTAAGATTCCTTTTAAGGCTCTTTTACAATGGGTAACAAGCACACCTGCTCCTTGCTCGGGAAGGAGACACTAGCTCTGTCTTTTAAGGCTTTTCTCTGTACAAACATTCTTGAAAGGGTGGTCCAGAACAAAAGGTAGGCACAGGCGGTGCCTCACAAAAGATGTACGGAAACATGAGAGACCCACGGAGACTGCCGCCCAGCACTGAGAACATACAACAGCATGCTGCTCCCTGTCCAGACTGGCAATCTGTGAGGGAATTCCACATAAGCCACATAATTCAGCACCATAGTGAATTAATGTAAAATATTTTGAGATGCCTGTGCTTTCACAAATCAGTACTACGTGGGTGTGCTGAAAATGGTGTGCTGCTTTCTCCTTACCTGAGGCCTGCCTTGCCTCTCCAGCTGTCTGTAAGCTCCCCGTGCATGCCTGCATCTCTCCCAGAGAGCACACCGTAGGTCGGTAACAGTAAGGACACTGCAGGAGTCGGAGGACTGCTTTTCCTTCAGACTCCAGAAGGCAGCTCTCCTAGGTCTCCTCAGGGCTCAGGGTTGTGAGGTGTTAGCATTTTCAGGGCAATTTCTGGTTATTTTATAGTATTTTGGCCCAGGGTCCAGAAAAACCCTTTTCAATAGATGGCCACATGGAAAATTTGTTCTGGTACTGTCAGCCATGTTTTTGGCTACTCGCATCCCAGAGGACTTGGCTGGGATCTTGTTCAGAGGGAACAAGTCCGGGCTTGGTTCTCTGGTGTGAATGGGGAGCTGCTCCCCGGGGCGAGGCAGAGCAGCAGAAGGGCACAGGGGTGGCGAGGAGCAGAGGAGGGCTGGTCAGGATGGCCGGAGAGGAGAGGCTTCAGGCTGCTGCAGAAGGCACTCAGTGGCTGGGGGAGGGGTGGACACCAAGATCTAGCTATCTGGCTGTAAGCTGCAGAAATCAATGGCTTTGGGGCTTTTGCATTTCTTTTCTTCTTTGAATAAATATCTCTACTTTTTAAATTTTTAATAACATCCATCCTCATGCAAAAATAATAATGCTAGAATGTAAAATTTAGGAAACACAGACAAGTAAAAAGATGAATGTGACCATGACAGTTAGACTCTTGCATCCCAAAGGCCCCAGAGCTAACTTCTTGGTGTGTGTGGAGGCTGCAGTGATGGTGTGGACAGGAAGTACCATCAGGCAGCCCAGGCTTAATTCCTGACTCCACTACCTGCACCTTGGGTAATGTGTTTACTCGTTTCAGTCTCGAGGTGTTCACACCTCCCTGATACCATACCTACCTGTCTGTGTTGCTCTGAGGATTAACAAAAGAGGTAGCAGTGTCTGGCATACAGCAAGTACCTCATCAACAGCTGTTCCTGCTGGTGCTGTTTTTTCTCCAAAAGTACTATGATAACTTATGTATTATTTTGTAACCTGTTTTGCTTCTGATTTCGGGGCTCTTTCTTCAGGAGAATAGATCTCTTGCTCAGCAGTGGATTGTAAATCAGGTTGACCCTCCCCGCCCCCTGGAAACAACTAGGTGGTCCCTGAAGAGGTGTCCAGGCAGTCCTGGGCACATCGTTCTGGGGCCTGATCTGGGCAGTGGCCAGTGAAAGGAAGGCACAGGGTTCTAGGCGGAACAAAAGGAGCATTACCCTTTTGCAGCCAGCAGCGAGGACTCTTCAAACTCAGCCTGGACAGGGGCCTCCACCTCTTTCACCTCCTTCACACAGATGAAGGAGACCTTTGGTTTGGGAGATAAAGGAGAGTTGCCTGGTTCAGCTCTTAAAGTGGGGTGACAGGCACTTGTATGTCAGAGATGATGCACTTTTCTCATTCCAGCTCTCAGCTCGAACTTCAAGTATTTTCTCCACAGGGCAGTCCTTTGGGCTTGCAGGCTTCCACGTACAGGGCCCAGAAGGTGGCTTTGTTACAAGACAGAAGAATCAACACTCATAGTCTGCAATAGGCAGCGGTCACCCAGAATCCCACACCACTTCACAGGAGTATAATAGTTACCCGTTAGGGCTCCCCATAGCCATGCTCCCTTAGTTTTCCCTGGACCTCATGTGTTCAACTCCCAGTTCTGTTACTTTCTAGCTGTATCATCTGGGGTAAGTACCTTAACCTCTCTGTGTTTTATTTTCCATATCTATAAAGTGGAAATGGGAATAATATTTACTTTGTAGGGTGTCACAAATATCAAATGTGTATACAAAATGGTTAGACCCAGTGCCTGGCATGTGGTAAATATGATGACTATTCTTTTTATCATCATCACCACACATGAGCCTCAGTGTTCTCAGCTTGATCAGGGCAGTTATTACTGATTTCCTACCAGATTTTTTTTAGCTCCAATGACTCACTAGGTGTCCTTTTGGCCTCAACGCTGAGGAGGGTGGCTGTATTTCTCTGCAGAGAGGTAACTCCCCCCCTGCTTTGTGGCTCACTTTCCCTTTTGGTTGTGCGAGAAGCATCAGAGTTCATTCGGTGTTTTGGAGTCCCATCTTCACGATGGAGAGGCCTGGCCCCTCTTGGAGTCTACTCTGCCGTCCAGGAGCCTCAGTCACGCTCTCACGTGGTACAAGTGGTGAAGGAGGAGGGATTCTCACAGAAGCAGCCCCCAGTGGCTTTCCAGTGGGACAATGGAGTTCCCAGAAATTGCTGCCACCAAGGAGGCTCTGCAGGCATGACAGTAGCATGTGCTCTCAGGCATTGGCCCCCTTGCAAGATTTTTAAACAAGTCACTTCTGGAATACATTGATACCAATAATGCCTGTTGCTCATAGCAAAAATAACTGAGCCCACAGCTCTGTGATGGGCAGGACCTGAGAAGGCATCCTTCTTGCCACAGCGGAGTGTACGCAGACGATGTGTCTTCAGCCCTTTGCTGGAGCAGGAAGCAAACAGCAATGATTGAAGGGTAGACTCGCAGTGGGGGTTGGAAAGGTGCTTCCCAGAATAGTACCATGTAGTGTTTAGGCTTATGGAACAAGCATTGTGGCAGTCTGAACATTCTGTGTTGCTTTGTGAAGTTCTAAGGCTGGCCTTTGGTTCATTGGCTTGCAGAACTGTGGTGGCTACCACTAGCTCTGGGGCTGCTGGCAGAACACAACCCAGAACTCAAGACTGGGCCTGTCCTTCTTAGCACAGAGGAATAAGAAGACAGGAATGGCTGAATGTCCAGAGCACTTAGCCTGTGGCTATCCACTGGCCATGGGTAACAAACAGCCTGAGCTCCTAACCAATACATAGTTGCGCCCTCTCACAGGATTAGATTGCTGCACTTGAAGCCCAGCTTCCCCTGTGTGACATCGTGTAAGGCACTTGACCTCTTTTAGCCATAGTCTGATCCTCTGTAAAACGGACGTAACAGTATCCGGGTTGTGGTTTGATGATTACACTTTTTATGCAGAGGCTGAGCAGGCCCATGGTTACCACCCAATGAATGTCAGCCACCGTATCATGGTTATTACTCCTGGCATTGGAGCATTTGCCTGTCCTGCCTTCCAGGCTCTCAGCTTCTTGAGTGAAGAGGTAGTGTCTACCTCCCCTCTGTGAGGCAGTGCAGTGAGGAAGGGAGAATACAGACCCTGGGGTCCCTCTACCTGTGCCAACTTCTCCCTGTTTAACTTGGGGGACATTTCTTTTTTTAAAAAAGAGAGAATGTTTTTTTATATATATATTTTTTAAGATTTTATTTATTTATTTATTTATTTATTTATTTAGAGAGGGAAGGGAGAGAAAGAAACATCAATGTGCGGTTGCTGGGGGCCATGGTCTGCAACCCAGGCATGTGCCCTGACTGGGAATCGAACCTGCAATACTTTGGTTCACAGCCCGCGCTCAATCCACTGAGCTACGCCAGCCAGGGCTGGGGGACATTTCTTAACCAGCCTGAGTCTCACATTTCTTTCTGAGTGGAAGAACAATGGGATCTGCCTTTTAGGGATGTTGTGAAGGTTAACATATTCATCTATCAGAAGCCCTTTGGCTCCGTGCTGGGTGAGTGTTCAGGAGAAATGATTGTCCCATTTCTAGGAGGACCTGGCTCAGTGCCTGTCCTCAATTCGGCACTCACCACATGACTTTTTGCTTGGTTGGATCCAATGTTGCAGACTGGCTACCTTTGGTTCCTTCTTGTTCCAAACTTGGAAATCTTTAAACACATGGCCCACGAGAAACAGCAGAAGTATGCTGGAGTTACCAACTTCCCTTGCTTGCTAGCTTTCTGAGTGATTTCTCAGGATGCAGGACTTACAGTGCTAAATCAGGACACCTGAGCAAACCAGGATGGGCAGACACCCTATTCCCACTCACATCTCCCATCCTAGGGGCCAGGGCTAAGGTGTTTGCTCCTAGAAGCTACTGGCATGGAGGGGTAGCAATATTGGTGATGCCTCTCCCCCACTTATTATTAATGCCTCCTCTCCACTCACTGCTACTGAAATCTGTATCCTGCAACCCTCATCCACAAATGCTGGGATGGGCTCCAAGTGGGTGGAGTATGTTGGCCCGGGGTGGTAGAAAGATGTATCTCGAGCAGCTCACAGTTCATCTCAGTCCTGCTTCTAGGCAACCACACTGATTCTTGAGAGCGTGGTGCTGATGGGAACTGGAGGTCCAATTTAGCACCAGCCTGGGAGCTGATACACCTGATTCTAATCCTTTGAGCTGTGTGAACTCGGACAAGATGCTGAACTTTTGTGGGAATCCAGTGTCCTTTTCAGTAAAACAGGAACAAAATTAAGTAATCCATCTAGATCATTCCCTTGTGCCCAGCATGGCAGTGGCCATGCTGGCCAGGACCTGCACGGGGGTCGGGTGGTGCTGGCTGAACGACGAGAAGGGCAGGGTGCTGCTCGGCTGGCCTGCTCATGCTGTGGCTGCTCTGCACCTCCCTGGCGAGCTCCGGTCATTTCACTGTGGCCGAGGCCCTCAGGAGGCTTGGTGACATCACCTGAGGTGACATGAGGCCCTGCCCTGAGAATGTCCTACTTTGGGCACGTTACTCAAATTCTCTTAGCCTCAGTTTCCTCAACTATAAAACAAGGATAATTATAATGCTCTTTTATTGAGTTGTTAGAATAAAGTTGTTTGAAGGTCAAGTATCTAGATTTAGGATACCTGGATTTGCACACAAGCCTGTAAAATCGGTCTTATTATTTTGTACCCACATCTCACCCTTTAGTTCCATCACTAGACCCGTATTTATGGAGCACTGGTTGTGTGCCAGGTGCCAAGTTAGGCCCTAGGGACACAATGATGAATGAGGCCCAGTTCCTGGCCTTGAGGAGCTCATAAAAGGTCAAGGGATAAGATAGCAGGCTTTTTTCTTCTCCTATTTCTTCCTCTCCTCCTTTTGTCTTTTTCTTAAAAAACAACAATTTATTAAGAGCTCAATGTGGCAAAGACTGATAGTTCTGTAAGTTGTATAATCCTTCCTTTCCTTTTTATCACAGAATCCCTATACTGTGGGGTGTGCAAGGTGTCTGCTAATACATCCCAACCTTCTTCACCGAGGTGTGCTTGGGGAAGGAGCAATGAAATATAATTGAAGGTTATTGAGTGGGGCTTATAGGGAAAGCTTTATAAAAGGACACAAATCAGCCAAAAGGCCCCCCTTGTCTTTTCCTGCATCTTTCTTCTCGTTCTCTGAAATGCAGAAGTCAGGGCTGAAGCTCCAGCAGCCACCTTGTAAGCATAAGGAAAAGAGTCACACCCTAGTGATGGTGGAACTTAGAGCTGAGAGGAGCCTAGGTCCCTCAGGACACTTTGGAGGTACCCTAACCTCTCTGGAAACTAAACTCCAGACTTCTTATTTTATAAGGGAAAAAGAACTCTCTACTTGATTTAAGCCACTATTTTAAGTCTCAGGTACCATTAGCAAACACAATTTCTAACCAAGAAATGAGGAGCACAGATTTATTTTTTCTCCTAAATGTCAAGAAGTGAAGGTCATAGAAATCTAACAACTTAGAACTTCGTATTAAACACAAGATGCCCATTAATCTTTCTTAGAGTGCACCAAAAGAAGCTGACTAAACCTGCCTTTCTCTTCTCCGTCCTCCATGGGAAAGCTGGGTTTGAAATACCCTTAAATTCTGGTCTTTCTAAGGTTTGACACCAGGGGATTAAATTCACAGAATTAAGTATTTTATTTCAGCTTTGCTGGTATTAGGTGATGTGCCTGAATTTTTTTTCTTTAGGAGAGTGCTCACAAATGCTGAAAACCTTTATTGGAAACCCAGATTATTTTATCCATCTGCTGAGTCCTTTCATGGTTGTATTTTTAATAATCCTAATGTAATTAGAACTTAAAAAATTCACCTAGCACACATTTTCACTCATTCCAAACAATAAGAATAACTTGCATTTACTTGAGTACTTACTCTTTGCCAGTTATTGATAAATACTTAACAAGCATAGTCTCATTTAATCACATCAATTTTCCTATGAGACAAGTGCTATTATTGCCATTTTGCAGGTGTGGAAACAAGGCAAAGGGAATTTAAGTAGCCTGCCCAAGGTCACACAGCTAGGAGGTGATAATGGAATATAAATTCAGACAGTCTTAAAAGTAAGCTACCCTGTCCTGACAAAATAGCTGACTTTGAACCAAGCTGTTTCCTTACATATCAAAAAGCAGGTATACTTTCTAGAAACTTAAATCTGCTCAAGGACATATTGAATTCACACAAAGTCTTGGGTAATCTTTAAGAAGCCCTGATCTTCAAAGATAATTAAAAAGTTGCTCCCTTATTTGAAGACATCCAACGACAAGCACAATGTTGGCACTTTCCCACCCTCACTCAGAACATCTGAATCCCATACCCACACAGTTAGCGAGGGCAGTAGGCAGCTGAGACATTTGGCATTCAAGGCCTAGTAAGTAACCAGATGCCTATTAGAATGATAACCCGCTTGATAAGACACGATTTATTGGTTTCCTTCTATTACCTGTCTCACTCTCCTACCCCTTATCAGCATTTCCTAGATTCATGTCCCAAATGAATGGCCTCATCTCAGGATCAGCTTCTGGGGAACTCACACTAAGACTCATGTTCTCTATGACATTTATCCATCCATCCATCCACCCATCCTTACCAACTTACCATATGTCTGGAAACATGAGGTACTCAAGATAAGAGATAAATAAATCACTGCTCGTGGACTAAGGTTGCTCAATTGAGTGGCTTTCTGTTTCCCGTATCACCGGACAGTGATATTCCGGACATTGTCAGAGCAGCTTTGGGAAGACTACAGCATTCCCTTTTCAGGGTGGTGAGGAGAGCTGTCCCAGCAAGACCATCTCTGCAGGGGCATTCAGTGCTGGGTGCATGGTGGATGCTCCAGAACGTGTACTGAATGAGTGTACAGATGGGCAGACTGAACAGATGGATTAATGACAAGGTAGGTCAGGTTTTCTCTGGGATCTACCTCCTTTGCTCTCTGAATCCTTGTCCCAGAACTTTGCAAAATATATTCTCAGAAAATGGAGAAACTGACTCAGGTAAGGTAAGCATGAGATCCTTCCCAGCAAAGATTTACACGTCAAGGAAGAGGGAGCAGGGAGATAGACAAACCCCAAATGACCTACTCTAAAGGCCTTCTGCACAGGTGTGGAGAGGTTTGCAGGTGGCTGTCTTTTCTGGTCCCCTTCAAACCATAGAACACAAACAGGGTTCATTCCCGCTGCAGGAAGAAACAAGACTATGTTTTGAGTTCCTGCATTATCAGTTACTATGTGTAACTCATAAGCTATCGCTGGTGATTCTGGTGCACTTGGGAGTTCTAAGTGTGAAAGCCATTAACCCCCTCCCTGCTGCCGTAGGGAGGGACGGGGGGGGGAGCCTAATGAGGCCTGATCCCTGAGGAGCTGCTACAAGGATGGAGGGTGTAAGCAAGCAGTGTTACAGGAGACTTAACAGTGCGCTGTTGGTTCAGGATGGGCTCTTGTGGGACTTCATGGAAGAGAAGGATCTCTGAGCGGGTTCTTGAACCATGGGTAGGATTTGGTTAGGTGGAGAGAATAGCAACCGTCCTCATTTATGAGGTACTTGCTGTGTGCGGCCTCTGGGTAAGGGCTCCTAAGCAGAATCTCAGAATCTCATTGAATCCTCCGCAAACCCAAACACACACCTGTGTCGTTATCCCCATTTTAAAGATAAATGTTAGACACATTAAATAATTTGCTCATACAAAACAATGAACCAAGGTCAGGTTCAGGCCGTTTGCTTCCAGAGCCTGCCCCTTGAGCAGCCATTTTGCACCACTCTGCTGCTGTGCTGTTTCTTGTGGGGGCGGCAGGGGGGCAAGTTAGAAAAAAAGAGAAAAAAAGCATTCTGTAATGATCATGGCCTGAGTGTCAGGAGAGATTCTATCCACTGCTTCCTGGACACTGAGTGCAGCTGCAGGCTGTGGAGCAGAACCAGCTCCCCTCTTTGCAAGGGCACAGCCTGAGCCACACTTGAGTGTCAAGTGCTCTTGTCGCATCATGGCCCGCTGCCAGAACCGCTGGGACGCACGGAAAGGGAATCCACACTGCCTTGCTTTCCTCTTACCTCACCTGCTACCGCCACTGTTTCTTTCTTTAAATTTTTTTTCAAGTGTGGTAAAGCGCACACAACATAAAATAGACCATCTTAACCATTTTTAAGTGTACAGTTCAGTAATGTTAAGTACATTCACATTGTTGTGCAACTAATCTCCAAAACTGTCTTCGTCTGCAAAACTGAAAGTCTACACTCATTAAACGACTCCTCATTCCCCCTCCCCCAGCCCTGGCAACCACTATTCTATTTCTGTCTCTATGAATTTGACAAGTCTAGGGACCTCATGTAAGTAAAATCACACAGTATTTGTCTTTTTGTGTCTGGCTTATTTCACTTAGCATAATGTCCTCAAGGTTTATTCATGTTGTAGCATGCGTCACAATTTCCTTCCTTTTTAAGGCCATGTATGCTACAGTTTGTGTATGTACTACGTTTGTTTGTATATACTACATTTTGTTTACCCATTCATCCATTGATTGACACTTGGTCGTTTCATCTTTGGCTATTGTGAATAATGCTGCAGTGAACATGGGTGTGCAATATCTCTTTGAGATCCTGCTTTCAATTCTATTGGAGATATAGAACACTGTTTTTTGTATCTAATGGCTGCCTTAGAGGGAAAAGAAGAGGAAAACTACCTCCAAAAACAAAAACAGTAAAACTTCACCTAAAGCTCACAGCTGGCTACTTAAAAGTCACGGACAGACCTGGCTGGTGTGGCTCAGTGGATTGATTGCCGTCCTGCGAACCAAAGGGTTGCTGGTTTGATTCCAGTCAGGGCACGTGCCTGAGTTGCGAATCACATTCCCATTAGGGGCGCATGAGAGGCAACCACACATTGATGTTTCTCTCCCTCTCTTTAAACAATCCCACTCTTCTCCTCTGTCTAAAAATAAATAAATAAAACCTTTAAAAAAAGTCATAGACAGTGTAACAGCCCAGCCAAGAGACGAGAGGAGCCCTGCAGACATGCTAAGCAATTCCAAAGACTATTTCTATATGTCAGCTGACAATCCTCACATGTCAGCTGACAATCCTCGTGAGGCTGGAAAAGAACCCAGAGTCACCACATCTAATTCCCCCATGAACTCTTCAACGGCACCACTGTTGGATCCTAGCTCATGGTCCCTCATTCAGCTGGGCATTATTGGAATTTGTTTTCATGCAGAGCCTGGAGAGAAAGTCCTAGATTCAAGTCAAAATAACCAACCACTCCCTGCTGTACTCCAGAGGCCCCAGACAGGGTCAGGATTCTTCAAAGATATTTTTTAAAGACCTTCAGCTCTCCCGTCTCCTTAGCTGTGCAAAGAAAGGCTCAGCCTCTCACCAGAGCCCACTTGTGCACCCTCTGGGCTCTTGGGGAAGCTCTGGCCTTGCTATTTAGGGCTAGATGTATGGCAGGTGTCCATTACTGAGGCCACATGTACCCCTCCCTCTTCTGAGGGAGAGGAGAGATCTGGAGGAGCTCCCCATGTCCCTCAAAAGGTCCTAGGTCCTTGGGAAGCAGGATGGTGCTCATCACTAGGTGAGGATGCCTCATCTCTCTGGCAGGGGCTACCAGTTCTAAGTCTCTGAGCTGCAGCTGCCAGGCTGCAGCTGGCTCCAGGGAAACAGGGTTGGGCAGAAAGCAGTGGAAGCCAGCTCACAGCTCAATACTTTTGTGCAGAGAACCCAGGAGAGAGGGCTTGGTGCTTTTGCTCCCTACTCTGCACTGGGTTGGGGCGTGCTTCTGGCTGGCAGTCCCCAATGGCCCACGTGAAACAGGACTGGAAGGGAGCAGGGAGCGGTTCTGTCCCCTGGGGCATGCGTCCCAGAGGCTGTGTTCTCTGGTGCTGGGGGGCACAGGCTCCTTGTGGCTGCAGCAGCAGCAGCAGCATCGTGAATGCAGACTTGCCTCTCCTCAGGGTCTGCATTCACAATCCTGTCAGGGCTGGAAGGGACCCTGGAGATCATCTGGTTCCAGGCAGTCATTTTATAGAAGTTTTAATCGAGCCAGACACGTGAAATGACTTGCCCCAGGCCACAATGTTAAAAGAGCAGATCCAGCAGCACAACCCCAAAATTCCTTCCTGCTGCCCTGTGGGGCCTCCTCTGAAGTTAGTGACACGGCGTCAGGCTAGTTGTCTCCAGCATGAAAAACACCAGCTTTAGTCCAAAATGAGGGCACTTTGAGGCCATATACTATGCAGGCAGGTAGTAACAGGTGCAAACGGGAAACAGAAAATTTGACTTTGCTCAGTTTAGGAGACAATTCTTCCTGAAGTCTCTCTGTGATTAATTAAATTCTCAAAGAATTAGCTCTTCACAGAGAATCCATACTCTTAGGTTCCATTTTGTTAGTTTCTTGGGTTCAGCAAATATCTTCTGTCCTGGTGACCCAAGTAATAGTTATCTTCTGAGACTTAGAATCTATAAACCTAAATGATCTTCTCTTTTTGTCAATCTGTCTTCTGTTTCTCCTTGATTGCTCCCTAGACCTGGACATATTTTACCTGTTCTGGAGGAGGCAGGTCAGCACCAGTCCCGGTAATATAGAACCTCCCACAGGGAGCCCAGACCCTCCAGGCTGCTCAGTTATGGCCAGTTCCTGAGGTAAGGGTGTGGGGGAGAGGGAGAGATTTGCGTCCAGGCCTGATTGTGGAGTGTCTTCCCCTCACCCCAGCTCCCTATACCCCAGCGCTGTCTTACCTACCTGAGCCAGTAGGAATTCTAATAGCACCAGTACAGCCCAATAGAACTATAACACAGGTGCCAAATAAGCCATACATACAAATAAAATTTTTCTAGTAGCCAGATTACAAAAGTAAAAAGAAAAAGGTGAACTTGATTTTAATAATATATTGTATTTAACCGGATAAAACCAACATATTTTAATACGTACTCAATTAAAAATAATTTCTAGGATATTCTACATTTTTTCCATACAGAATTGTTGAAATCTGGTGTGTATTTTATAGTTAAACCTCCATGTGGACTAGTCACACTTCAAGTGCTCACTAGTCACAGGGGCTAGTGTCTATTGAATTGGGCAGCACAGCTTCAGTCCCAGCAGATCAAAGCTGTCCTCCATCCCTCCCCCATCTTTCTTCTTCTCCAATAATGTGGGTGTCGCTGGGTGCTGGACAGAGATAGTACCGGGCCTGGCAGAGGCTTAGCTGTACTGGCGCCTGGTGGCTATAAAAGCTCAGATCGCAGGACGCTGACAGGCTTGCTCTGTGCTTGCTTCTCTTCTGCCTTGGGGCTCTGTGATCCGTGAGTCACTGTGGGGGCAGAGAGGCTGGGAGGCAGGGTGGGCGAGGTCCTCTCTATTCCGAGGCCTCCTTGAGGGCCTTCGTGCGTGTGGGGGCAGGAGGGAGGTACCGACACAGGGGAGGACGGGATGGTGAGGGACTGTGAAGGGATGCGCCTGGATTCACGAAAATAGACTTGCGTCTGTGGGCTGATCACAAAAACTCAAAATACCCTTTCCCTGTGCAGGGGAGGAATGGGACGAGGGGCGTGTTAAAAAGCCACATGCTTCTATGATTAAAGTACTCAGGAAAGATAATGAAGACCAGCGCCCTGAGAAACGTCAGGATCTGAGGCTCCGTTTAAAATTGGATCTTAGAGTTGTTTCAATTTTCCTGAGTTGTGTCTGAGAGTCATTTTTCTTCCCCGTGTCACACATCTGTTTTTAGTACTTCCCACTTGATTCGAACATTTAAGAAATTTGGCCTCATCTACAATCTTCCATTGGCTTCTAAAATGTGCAGATGTGTTATCTTTTAAAAGCAGCTGGTCAAATGCTCTCTCACAGGACATGGTCGCAGAGCTCAGAGTCCCTGGGACGGGTGCCTCACCCCAGTACAAGCAACTGTCCCCACCAGGGCCACAAGCTCAGGCTGGGTTTGAACCCCATCTTGTTACTTTCTAGGCCTCTACCAAGTTACTTCACCTCCCTGAGCCTCAGTTTCCTCTTCCACCACCTGCGAATGACGAGAGCTCTCACCTCACTGGGATGTTGGGAGGCTCCAGTGAAACCACGTGTGTGCCATGCTTAGCACAACGCCTGGCACGTGCCACCACGACCGTTTGTCTGTTGGCAACACCAGCTGTCCTGCATTCAGGGCCATGGCCAGCTGGCCAGGTGGGATCTCCTCATTTACCAAACTGCTGTACATTTAAACTGGACAGTGCAGCACAGCAGATGAGGGCTGTGATGCACAGAGAAGAGGGGTCCAGCACCGCCACTTAGAGAATCGGTGGTGGAACTTGAGACAGAACCCAGAGTTTCTATTTTCCAGTGCTGCTATAGCAGGGCCTTCTGGGTCTCAGAAGCCATGTCTTACATTTCAGAAAGCACAGAGAGGAAATGGATGGGGCAGGGTGTGAAGACATAACCACAGAGCGAACTCAACAGCCCAATGTAGAAAGCAAGAGAGAAACCCTTAAACAAAATAGCAGACATTTCATAGAATGGACTGATAGGTAGTCACTAAAAATGCTTACAGTGAATATTGATTCGATGTGAGAAAACACTTTTGATCTATGTCAAGTGGAAGAAAAAAAACAGGAAATAAAACTGCACATAATTTGATGCTAAAATTAAATATATATACATATATACATATTCACATATATATGCTCTAACCTAGATGTTATGTGTGCTTATCTCTGCTGGATAATGGTTTTTTCTGGGTGCTTTGGTGTGTTTTCTACAATGGATGCTCACTGCTTTCATAATCATGAAAAACAATGAAGGCTATGATTTCCAGTTTCCGGTTCCCACCAGGGAGCCTGCAGCTCATACTCGCCTCCCTCAGCCTTGCAGGGCTCCTGGCGGCTTCAAAGCCTGCTTTGTTTACAAAAGGATGATTGCGGGGGTGTCCAGGGAGGCCGCCTGAGAGAGAACAGAGGGAGACGTGTTTTCGTCAAGCCACTCTCACCAACAAGAGCCTGTAGTGAATTCAGCGGACGGCTGTTCCAGGCAAAGTAAATTGGGTAAATGGCAAATGGGAATGCTGCAAACTCCACAGGAGAGGATGATACATTTCTGTATTTATCTCTACAGGGAAGAGATTACAAATGAAGTTCGTGATGTTCATGATTTTTTTTTAGCTGGGGAGGGGTCAAATGAGTTTATCAGGAGTCTGACGAGGTCGGCAGCAGAGATTCATCCTCTCTCCTCATTCCACTGGCGTTCTGACCACCTCCTTCCAAATCACGAGTGGATTTTGCTTCTGCTGTCCTAAACCTCAGGGTTTTGCCTGTGGCTGTCTTCCCAAAGCTACCTATTCTGCCTTGCTAGCCAGCTGCAGTCCTTTTGCCTTGGATCCATTTGTTCCTCTGCCTAGCCCTCTTGGGTTTGCCCATTATCCCCAGTATTCTCTGTTGCATCCCACCCTGTATTGGCCTGTCACTCAGGTTCTTGCTTTGCAGCTTTGAATCAATAAGCCCGGCTCCTCTCCCCTATCCCAATTCAGCCATTTAGTGTCCCCACCACCCAGGTCAGAGCCCTGCTCCTACTGTGTGCTCAGGAGACACGGCTGGACATCACCAAGCATTTGACTTTTCTTGGTGCCACAACCTCAGAATCTCCATGACTCTTATTCCCCATCGTCATCCAGCGGCGATAAGAGCACTGCAGGCTGGGAGGCAGGAGCTGTCAGGTCAGGGCGGGCCACCCTGTGAACCTGGTCCACCCACTTCCTAGTTAGTTAGTCTCTTTCACCCTCAATTTCTTCATCTGCAAATTGTGATAATAATAGTTACCTGAAAGGGTGAGTTATTACGTATATCTAACTTCTCTGTCACATAGCTGTACTCAATATTAGTTGTTACAATGTTTTTGTTTTACTCTAAAAGCAACCTAACCTATTATGTGGCAAAAGCCGGGGCCCCTGGCATCATACAGACCTGTTCAAACTACTCTTCTCTCTGTGGCTACTTGGGGGCATACCTGCCTGTTTCAGTTTTCTTCGTCCATAAAACAAGGTAATAAAGAGTACTGACTCAGGACTTGCTGTAGGGACTGAATGAAATAATGCATATGAAGCACTTGCAAAATGCCTCTACATAGCACCACAAAACGTTCGCTATTGTTTGTGTTAAGGATGATGGATGGTCTCAGCAGCCTTTCCTAGGAAGGATGACTGTGCAATTATTTATTATTATTTTCCTAATAGCATAACAGAGTTGACATTTGAATTTTAAAGTAGATCAAGTTTTCATGGTCATGCTGAAGAATCACAACAGTATAAGACTGAGAAGTTTGGTTTCCCTCTGTCCGGGAGAGTGAGCTCACTGTGGCCTATACCAGTTTCTGTTTGTCTCCCGCACACAGGAGCGGAAACCAAGGGGCCTCTGAATGGTCAGTCTGGAGGCTAATGGCACTGTGTATTATATGAGGCTAAGAGACCAGATCCTATCATCATCATCATCCAACATGTGGATGATGATGATAAGGATCTGGTCTCTTAGCCTCATATAATATAAAGTAAAAATGAGAATCTTTTTGGAAAATTGTCATATTTTGTTCAAGAGTACAAAAGTGACTAAACATCAGCCAGTGAACCACTAGAAACAGGACATAATGGAGTAAGTCATGGTGGCTGGTCACCTTCCAGAGAAAGCCAGCCTTTGACGTCATTCCAAACCCTCCCTGGTTTAGAATAATCAAGGAAGAGAATTTGCCTTCTCGAAGGAAACATGCTTTATGAAAAATAGGTCTTGTCATAACTTACATCAGTCACACATGAATTCTCATTTTCTAAAAGCCTCTGTAGTGAAATCTAACTGTTAAAAAAACATCATAACTGAATTCCAGATTTGCTAAAACAAGCCACTCCAGTACTAATGCAATAAGAGCGTTGCTCTGCACATGAAATGTGGCTTTTACCTCAGATATTAAAAGATTTTATATCTGTTGGTCCATTAATGATGACTGGGTTTTATGAACCATGCACCAAACATCGTTTTTTTCCTCAGGAAGAATAAGCATCAAGGAATCACGGACCAGGCAAAGCTCTGAGTCTGTCAGTAGAGAGCTGCACATCAGACTGAGATGCCTGTTTTCAAAACTAGACTTCAAGGTTACATTGTCCCCAAACGCGACACCTACATGATCTGTGTCTGTAGCAGGGCAGAGTGAGGTGGAGTCTGTTTACAAAGAAGCTCAGCAGAGAACAGATGTTGTTCCTGTTCTCAAGATCTATGTGGATTCGCTTGAGGTGATTAAAAAAGAGGGGAACATCCAAAACCAAGTGAAAGCACAAACTCGATAGCTCTACTTAACTAAAGAGTACTCTGCTTAACAGAGATTATTAAAAGTGGAAGAGAATGCTTTAAAAAAAAAGCAATATAAGGTCTATGTGCAAATACTACTAAGTATTTTATATGCTTCACAATGACAATGATCAGAGAATGCTTATTAAACTCCCACATATGTCTAGTGCTATGGTGCATGCATGCAAATCCGTTTCTTACACTTGAGCGTACTTACAAATGCTGCAGGTGCTTATTAAAAAACACCAGCTCCCAGGCACAACTTCCAAGAGGCTCTGATCCAGGCAGTCTTCAGTAGGTCTGGGAATCTTCATTTTTCTTACAGAATCACATTAAGTGGTTCTGATATAGGGGGTCCGCAGATCACGCTTCAAGAAACACGTGATTTAGCAAACAGTAAATTATGAGAAACACTTGATTTAGCAAACATGGTAAATTATAAATCAAATCAGAACACTGCACATTGTAAAAGGAGAAAGACTAATAGATCCAACAATATAATTATGTAACAGTTCCATGAGACAGCCAATATATTTAAAAGCTATCTAAAAGTCTGTTTTTAAAAACATGCAGGTAAGTGTTTAAAGGGAATAGTTAGCCCTTATAAGAGGCATAAAAGTGAACCCAAAGCCACCTGGTTCATTTAATAACTGATACTAATCAATTCCATGTCTATCAGTTTTTAGTGACAGTCTGGTGGTTCTGTATACTGAATGGATGCATATTAGAATTATCTGGGAACTTTTAATAAACTGATTCCTGTGTCCCAGCTCCAGGGACTGACCCAACTGACCTGGGCATGTTGTAAAGCTCTCCGGTGATTCTCATGTGTGGGCAGAGCTGAGAATTATCATCTACCTCCTCCATCCATTCTCTCTCTGTCTGTCTCTCTCTCTCTCTCACACACACACACACACACACACACACACACACACACACACATACGCGCGCGCGTGCCCGCGATAGGTAAGTAGACCATAGTGCAGAGAGATTAAGCAATTCGCTCATGCCATAAATCTAGTCGGTGCACACTGAGACAGGCACCGATGTCAGGACAGGAGACAGAAGACAGGAGAACAGTCAGGGGAAGGGAAGACACCCTGACTGAGAAGAGACGCATGAAATCAGGCTGCTTTTGGTCTCCCTGAAGCCTAGAAGTTGAAAAATCTGCACTGAACAAGGGGAACCGTAGGAAAGACTATCTCATGGGAGTTAAAATGTTCAAAAAAGGGACTTTTTTGATGCAAGAGGACAGGAAATCACTAGAAGGTATAAAGTAGTATTCCGAGGAGGAAAATTAACCCCTGTTCTCAGTGAGGAGAAACTGGGTGGGTAAAGGTTGCATGATATCAGGGGAAGCTTGGCACCTACCACCCTCTGCTTTTCTCCCCGTCAGAGCCCAGGCGGACATTACTCACTGTTAGCAGCACTCTCTCCCCAGAGCCTCGTCCCAGCCTCAAAATGCTTCTTACCTCAGCACTCACCCACCACCAATGCCTCATATTGGGTGCACGAGTAGAAATCTACTTGCCTTTCTGGTAGAGTGAAAAAGGTGTGGTCTTTAGACTCAGATCCAGCTCTGAGTACCAGTTTGGCCCATTCCCAGCTGTGTGGTCTTGGGCAAGTTACTTACATTCCTGAATCTCAGTTCTCTCATAAGTTGAAAAGAAGAAAAAAGTGTCAGACTTGTAGTTGCATATAAGGTAAGTGACAAGTAGAATGTCTGACACATAGTAGGCCCTTAATTATGGTAGTTAGAATTATAGATTGTCTGTAAAGTCATGAGAAGGAGTATAGTTGTCCATAGCCTTGAGGTAGAAACAGAAAAATAGGTAAAACTCCAGCATGGAGCTTTGTAAAGACCCATCCACAATGAACCCTAGCCTGTATTTTATAAGGAAGTTTCAAGCTGTAGATGAAAAAAACGGGACTTGCCCAATTGCATGAGTTACCTGCATGATCCTCTGACGGCAGGGAGAGTGAATGCTCAGATGGCAGCGCAGTTCTCTGCTCCGTGGTCTTTGCAGTTCATCCCTGGATTAAGAGTGCAGAGGGGGCGAGAGATACTCAGGAGCCAGAGCCTGAACAGGGGGCACAAAGGGAGAGGGCCCCTGGCCACGCCCTTCTCCCACCTCCCCTGCCCACATTATCATCTTCTCCCGCATTAGCCTAGCCACAGCCCCGCAAGGTGTGCTATTATGGCGAGCTATTATGGTGATGCTGCCTATTTCACCCACCAGAACACCAAGGTCAGAGAAGATGAATATCCCTCCTAAAAGTGGCGGAGCTAAGACCTTAGTTCATGCAGTTAGAGTGGACAGCCTGAGCTCTGTGTGGTACTGGACACAGTCATCAAGTCTCCTTGACCAAAATAAATGAATAACCCCTTCCAGAGGAGCATGTATGGAATATTCTGTGTTCCTTGGTCACTCAGATCACTGAAATAATCTGTAAGCAACAGTCCACTCCCATTAAACAAGAGCCGCCTCCTTCCCTGCCATTTGTGCTTGGTTCAACTAGAAAAGTATAAGGGACCAGGCAGTGGTAAGCTAGTAAACAGAGATAATTTGGGGGCATGCATCAATTTGCTTTGGTTTTCCCAATTTCAAGGATAAGGAAACTCAAATGCAGTCCTTATTAAATACCTTCCATTGGAGAAACATCATTAAGTAACACTTCAGGTCCTTTAGGAGGCAGAACAGTTGTCACTGGCAGGTAGCACAGAGCCCAGTGGAAAGAAAGTAAAATGAATGCAGGACCTTTATATGCTGTGCTCTGCAAATTCAAGGTAAACCCTCACAGCATGAAAATCAGTTAGGATAAAAAACTGTGTGTTCACAACGATAGTTTGTTCTTCAAGTGGATTATTATGGGCTATGTGGTACTGGCCTCTCTGGAGAGGTGGTCATGGCCTTGGGCCTCACTGCTGCCAATACATGGGAGCTTTTGTGAAGGGGTTGGGTTTGGGGGAGGTTTGAAAGAGAACAGAGCTGGCAGGCGCTCAGAAACCAGTGGTTTTTAAACCTGCACAGAATGCACTTTCTCTTCCTACAGATACAAGAGAGAGGATTTTATTTTAGAGAAGAATTTATGGTTTGAATTAGAATAGCACTGCTGTGAAGAAGTTGGCTTTCAGTCTAAGTGATATATTTGCTGAAAACCCTATCGATGACTTCAGTGAGAGCTCAGAGTGGATTATAGCTTACTTCTATGTTTTGAAAATAAATCTATAAGCTGTAAGAGAGCAGAAGTTCTTAGAGTGATATTGACTTAAATGTCATTTTCCATCAGCCGAGGAGTTGTGTTGATATAGATTTGGTTCCCTGGATGAATGCTGGAGGTAGTTTGTTAGTATAGATAGCAACAGAGTTTTGGATGGTGGTAGAGTTTCTTGGAAAAAGGGTATTTGGACACATTTGGACTGTGACCTTGGACGTATTTGGAGTGCTTAAAAAGGTGCTGAGAAATTTGGACGAAATTTCCTAAAATGGTGTCTATTTTTCTCTTATAAACCCATCTTTGAAATGACACATTGGGTAGATCCGGGATTATCATTTGCTAAGTGTGTGAGATGCTACCGTCTAGGCAATGAGTGGGATTAACTATGTGATGACACCCCAGGGAAACAACAGAAAGAGTCAGACAGTAGATCTCAGAATACCAAGTCGGTCTTTAAACCCGTTGGTTTCCTTCAAGCTCTAAAATACATGGATTACATGACCCGACAAATATTAATAATGGCATCTAAAATAATTTCTGCCTGAATTCTCATGTCCTGGGAATTGGATTGGGATTTGCCAGAGAGGTATGCAAAGCCTCATTGGAAGAGCTTAAACAAAATGTGCCCAGAAATCTCAATATATTCAGAATAATACTTCATTAATTAATGAAATGAGGACAATTATATCCTCGAGTCCTTAAGAATTCTTTAGAGAAACAAGGCTAAATAATGGTTATTATAAGTTGCAAAGACAGTTGCTGGGAAGTGTTATGTTTGAACATTTGATCCATAAATTCTAAGAAAATGAAAGAAGCCAAAAGCAAATTGGTAATGAATCCACTGAAGATACACACATATTGTTCAAGAAGTGGGTTATGAATCATTCAAATCAGGGACATCAGAAGGCAAGTAGGTAATGGTATTTTGCTTTCTTTTCTACTTTATTATTTTATTTGAGTTAGTATATTTTACCATGTCTAATATTATTGGATTTTTGCCCAAGTTTTTGTAACTTTTTTTATTATTGTTTTTCAGTTACAGCTGTCCCCATTTTCCCCCATTACTCTCCTCCATCCTACCCACCCCCACTTCCCACATTCACTCCTCCCCCCACCCCATTGTCTTTGTTCATGGGTCCTTCATGCACATTCCTTGATGACCCTTCCCCTTTTCCCCATTATCCCCTTCCCCCCTCTGGTCACTGTCAGTTTGTTCTTTATTTCCATGTCTCTGCTTCTATTTTGCTTGCTTGTTTCATTAATTAGGTTCCACTTATAGGTGAGATCATATGGTATTTGTCTTTCACCACCTGGCTTACTTTTTGTAACTTTTTAATGAAACTAATCCATCAGTTATAATTCAATTTGGAAAATAAATAGACAATAAAAGATTTGTGGGGGGCAAGGGAGGGAGTGGTAATAAACAAAGCAACTATAATAAATTACATATTGCTGGCCCTAAAATATCTGTTCATAGTTTATATCTCTTTATAGTTAAAGTTTTGAATTTTCTTAGTTTTCAAGAGCTAACTGGCAATGGAAATTTCTTTTAAACATTTTCCTTTGCATTTCTGCCTCATAATTAAATCAACTGGTGACGATTTGTTCCACTACATAAATCAGGTTTGTTCCCATTTCAAGAAAATTGTAAGATGTCTATCAAGCAATAAATGAAAAGGAAATTCAGGCCAAATAATTGTTAGCAAAACAAAATCTGGTGAATGTGGAGTTATTCAGATAACCCCCAGGAGCTGGGGGCCGGTGCTTTGGCCACAAGGACATCAGACGGAAGTGCAGCAGTTCAGCACGTTTCCGAATGCTTCGTTAGTCTTTCACTCCGCACGTATTAAATGGCTTCTGTATTAAATGGACAAGAGCATGTTCTATCCGATATGCGGTTGTTCCCTGCGTCTTTGCTGCACTCAAGGAAAAGAACACCTGATAATTATGACCAGAAAAGAGGAGTAGGAACTTCTCAGGCTTTAAAAAGCTATGTTTGGAAGTATTACATTGGCTTTCAGTTTCAAAGAGGACCCATTCCAGGGCGATGGCCAGCCCGGGATAGCTGCTGTAGAGCAGCCTTGAATGCCCACTGTCATCTTCTTCAGTGGGAACTTGGAAAACACCAGGCAGGGTCCTAGATGGTTTGTTCTCATGACTTCTTCTTTTCTGGTTACTCAGCCTGTGATAGACAGAAGCAACTTTACAAAAAGACTGGGGATTATACCCGTGACAACCAGAAGAGGTTAAAAATAAGCTCATTCCTCCAAATCTGTTGGCTGAATTAGTGGGGTTTAAAAAAAATTTCTTTTTTCTGGACTACTTGGCTATTCTTTGGTGGTTTTTCTATGGACAAATACTCTTTGCATCTCCATTTAAAACTGTCTTCTATTACTGTGAATGTCATCTTAATCTACACTGCCTCATCAACTAGAAGCCTGTGATCCCTGCTACCTCCCCCTCCCTGCAGCCAATGGCCGGTGCCTTGTGGATCCTGAAAGCTGTCTTTCCACTTCATCTCCATCCTCTGCCCCCACAGACAATGCGTTGGTTGGGGCCAATCAGCATTAACCTGGGTTGTGCACTATTCTACACACTCTTCCATTTCCTGCTCTCTTCACTCTCTCGTAGGATCTGTGTTCAAAATCTCTGGTGGAAAGGCATTCAGAACTGTTACTGCTTAGCCTCCAATGCACACCTCCAGCTTCTCTCTTAGCTCTACCATTTACATCTTTGTTCAGCCTGAAAACATGATGGAATTTGGGAGGCATTTGGACATTAGGGGGGAAATGAGGGTTCTAATTCTGACTCAGCTTCTTACTCATGGCATAACTTTGGGCCATTTATTTACTCTATATTTCATGCAGTGTTTGGGGTGCTGGGAGGTGGGATGCAGGTCTACAGTGAACAAAAAGATGAGGTCCTTGCTGCCATGGAGTGTATGGTTTAGTGGAATCACTAAGTACTTAGTGGTAGCATGATTCTAATAGACAAACTGTGTCAGAGACTGTTGGTGACCTACCAGATATCTATTCTCCCATCTCCTAGATCAGAGGTCCCCAACCTTTTTGGCACCATGGACCAGTTTCATGGAAGACAATTTTTCCATGGACTGGGGGGAGGGGGCATGGTTTGGGGATGATTCAAATGCATTACATTTATTGTGCACTTATTTCTGTTATTATTACATTGTAATATATAATGAAATAATTATATAACTCACCACATGCTAGGGTTAGCATGTGGACTTGCCAAAACTGTGACTGAGACAAGTGCGCAGTGCAGGACAGAGGCATGAACGAAAGTGGTAAATAAAATAATGGGTGGGCCATGCACAGACTAAAATAAATATTGGATTCTGACTTAAAGCCTGCCACCAGATGCAGCTTAATTGTCACTTGCCATTCACTGATATGGTTTTGATATGAGTCTGTAAGCAATTGATTTATTATGGTCTCTGTGCAGTCAAACCTCTCTGCTCATGATAATCTGTGTTTGCAGCCGCTCCCCAGGGCTGGCATCACCACCTCAGCTCCACCTCAGACCATCAGGCATTAGACTCTCGTTAGGAGTGTGCAACCTAGATCCCTCACACGTGCAGCTCACAGTAGGGTTCACGCTCCTATGAGAATCTAGGCCACTGCTGATCTGACAGGAGGCAGAGCTCAGGCAGTAATGTGAGTGATGGGGAGCAGCTGTATTACAGATGAAACTTCGATCGCTTCTCTGCCACTCACCTCCTGCTGTGTGGATTTGTTCCTAACAGGCCACGGACCTGTACCAGTTTGAGGCCCAGGGATTGGGGACCTCTGTCCTAAATGGTAATGTGTTCTGCTGTTCCCACAGTTCCCAAATTCCCTGACTGCTTGCGGTGGTCAATGGGATGGAATTGAGAGCCACTGAATGGGGCTTCTGGGAAAACTATTTAAAACAAGGCTGACTCAGTGGGATGACACATCCATTTGCCATTTTCTCCTTCCTTTTCTTCCTGGCTAGAATGCAGATGCAATGGTTGGAGTTCCAGCAGCTATCTTGGGCAGGAAGGCAGTTCTGAGGATGGAAGCCTTTTGCTAAGGAAGGTGGACTACAAAGACAGAAGACAGTCAGATTACTGATGACTACCGGCCCTCCATTCTAGGCTTGGATTGTCTGTTTTGGGACTTCTATGGGAAAGAAAAACACGGTAAGCCTCTATCTCATTCAAGTTTTCTTTAGTTGAGTTTTTTGTTCTTTGTAGTTGAACCTAAGCCTAACTTAATATACAGTGTAACTATACATAATCACCACTTAAATACTAGAGTTGGAAACATGACTTTAAAGGATAAGTAACATATCACTTAACTGTAATCTTGATAATCATCTCTTGTTCTAAATAATCACAATGATGATGATAATGTTTAATAGTAAGGTGATGTTTATATAAATAAATCTTGCCTTGACATAATCTACCTTAAATCAATCCTCAATCATCTCTAACTTGAAGACAGTTACAATAATGTATCTCATTCTTGCTTCGTATTGGTCTTAGTTTCCTTTATGTAAATTCTAATTTTCTTAGTTGTTTCAATTTCTGAATATGCTCCAGGAATGCCAAATACTTAACATACATGCCACCACTTCCCAATCTTGTGTCCATGCCAGACACTAGTAATCGATGAGGGCATCTTCCCCGTCTCAGCTGCTTTCTCATAAACCTTTTCAATACAGTACCAGGCAGCTTCTACCATTTGATCAGAATTGGCAGCAGACATATGTTTATTGTAAGCCACTTTCAATAATTTTTCAAGTGCTCAGTGGGGTTGATACATTTTTTCCCCTTCAAAGTGAAATATTGAGGATTTTTCTTTAAATAATATACACTAAGTAAACTTCCAGTTCATTCAGTGGACACTGATGTATGTCTAAGGTTTTAAGAAAAGGCAAATGGGGCCATAATTTGTGTGTTGGCTCTCTGATGTCAGTGCAGATGTGTGAGCTTTAGTAGGTAGGCCACATCTGTTGGGCACCCATTGACCACAACGCATTAAGTAATGAGGATGGAGAGATACAGTGGGAAATGCAATGGTCCCCTCTCTCCTTGGATATATAATCTAATGATATAGGCTAATCCAAAATTTTTACTGTATAGATGTTAACAGGAATAGCCAATGGTTTGCAAAAGATCTTCAGGGAAGAGAAACTTAAATTTCTAAATGCTACTTCTGTCACAACCATTGAAGCAATAATGGACTTCTATATGTTGGGCTCCATATGCAATGGCTTTCCTGCAGGTACTGGGGGCTGTATGGCTTATCCAGACCCCTCCTCCTCCAGGACTGCCCTTTGGACACACGAAGGTGGATTTGCAGTGCATGGCTGTTGGGGTCTCTCTCCATCCTGACCATGGTTGGTCCACACAATTGATTGACCTTACCCTAGCTGAAACAATGAGATTTTTTCTCCCCAGAGTTTGCATGGGGAATGGAGAGGCCATGGTCTGCAATACTGAAACCGAGCCACATACCCATGTATTCCAGAGCAAAGGGGCACAACAGCTGCTGCCTGGGTCCTGGATTGTCCTGGTTCCTGCCCTCTCAGAGACTTGCCAAGCTTGCAATCATTGAGAACTACAGTGAGATCCGAATACGATATGAGCACTTTAATCTACTCCTTCTTCACTTCTTCCTTGAACATGGAGATACCCCAATGCTTTAATACATACTCCACTTCTCCTCCTCCCTTTTTCTGCTTTCCTCCTTTCCTTTCTCTCTCTCTCTCTCTCCCCGCTCCCTTTCTGTTTTTGGGGGTGGGAGGGGGCTTAGGTCAGCCAGAATTAGATGCTGTTATTTGCAATGAAAGAACTTGTACTAATACAGATATTTTCTTTAATCCTCATGACAATACTAGGGGGAGGTTTGTATCTCCAACTATCAAATAATGAAGTTAAGGCTTAGCAAGCTTACAGAGTCTGACCCAGGGTCACACGGCTCTTCGATGGTGGAGGTGGGATGCAGATCTAGCTAGGCCTATGTGGTTCTAGAGCTCTCAGGCTGTGAAGGGGGGTTTGCCCACCCTCTGTTCTCCAGAGTATCGACTAATTGCTTTAAGACTGCTATGGTTCTGGACACAGCATCATGAAGCACAGGAAAAGCAACTCCCTGGATTGTAGGTCTACCTCATCTTTTCTTTTTGGACTTACTGTCATTGGGACATTTACTTGACATACAGCAAACACTTTGTGGAAGATGATAGCACATAGTGTTTGCTGTATTTGGTATAGCAGGTGATACGTTTTTTGGTGTACTTGATATAGCAGATGAATATGCTTACAATGTCAATAATCTCTCCCATTGATAATCTCTTCCTATTATCTTCTTGTCTATCTCTAAGCTTAAAATGTAGCTTAAAACCTACTTCCAGGAAGGTTTTCTTAATTGATTTTATCCAATGCTTTTTAAAATTTTTAGCAGATGTTAAAAAATAAAAGGATAAAAAAAGAAATTCACGCTCAAATCTTGATGCATTGCATCTTGTGTGTCTTCCTTTTTTTTTTTTTTTTTTTTTTTTGAATGGCATATATCCTCCTTTGCCTCTACGGAATTTCTTTTCCTACCTCTTCTCTGGCCAGGAGGCTGACCTGCTTGGACCACATGAATGGGGCCCTTTTGATCTTGGCCAATGAGAGAGGGGTAGCAGTAGATTAGAGAAAAAAAGGAGATAGAGCTTGGGGTATTTACTCCTTGCTTCCTCCCTACGGGGTCACCTCAGTCTGGTTGTTTCTCTGGACTAAAGGTTGCTTCCTCTCTTACATTCTGCTTGCCCTCCTGACTTTTCATTTTGGGTCCTTCTCCTTCAGCTTTAGGAAGGGTGGCCGCTCTTGTCCTAGGGTTCTGCACTATCCCTGTGGTCTCTCTCAATATGCCGCCTGTACTTCTACAAATAGTCATCCTGGGGTCATCCTCATGTGAGTGTACTTCTGCTTCCTGCTGTGTTTCTGAGCAATGCCAGTTGCAAGTGCTTCTCCTAATGAGTCCTTCTTGTTCCTTCTCATCCTGCTTCATTCTCAATGACATGCAGACCTGTTGTTCTGTGGTGCATACTCTGTGAGGGACCAGTCATTCAAAACCAACAATTAAACCTGTTATCTGATAGGCAGTCACCATACAGATGTACATCACAGTAGGCCAACCAGGAACCGTAAGTTCACATTCAGAGAGAAGACAGGTTTAGTGGTGAGTCTGATTTACAGAAATCGTTCATTATACTCCCTTCTCATTGCCGCCTCTTTCATGGTATCATGGTGTGTTTTTTCAGGTGACATCCATATGCTTCCCTGTATAATGAGTAGAGGGACTGGGGCTGTTAATGCTTTTTGGGAACACTTATTGTGTTTGCTCTGAAAATTCTGTTTTATTTGAATTTCTCAGATAATCTGGGAAAGTATGCATAACCCTCAAATTTGGGGGCAAAATCAGACTTCCATCCCATACGGCTTTCCAAATTCTGACACAAAAATTGTACCTAATGTTCTCACAATCAAATTAGAACTGACCCAGTCACTAGAGGCTGCATGACTTTTTCTTCTAGTTTTTTTTTCATACTTGCCCATCTGTAGTTAAAAAGGCAGAGACTCAAAAGGTCAGATGACACCACCCAATCTTAATTTCCTGTGCACAAACTGTCTCTGAGTCCAGTTGCAGTGCCCACAGTGGGGATGATTTGGTTATCTGCAGTTGTTAGACCCTGAGAAATGCTGACTGTGTGATCTGCTTATGACGGTTTGGCCATGACTTAGGTTATAGCCAAGTTTATGCAGACTTATTCAGATTTTGTAAGGAAATAATTTACTTTCCCTCTTGGGGCTGGGGGAGGATTGATGGTACAATAAGGTGACTGAACGACAAACACAAATGTCCTGAAGTTTAGGGAAGAGAATCCATGCAGAAAACACGCCATCAGTGAGGTCCTCACTGCTGTTTGGCTCATGAAGGATGCAAGGGGCGCCCCGTGCTCCTGTAGCAATAAAAGCTCCATCTCACCACGGCCTGAGAGTGTGGACCCTGGGGAGGGAGTCAGACAGGGCTTTGGTTTTTCCTGGCTGAAGTTCTTGAGTATGTGCTGGAATTTCTGTTAATTTATTATGCAACATCATCTTCCCTGTGTGCCATTTCTTCTGCCATACCACCTACTCTTTGTATGGCTTTGTCTCCAAAGGCTGTTTTCAATTTCCAAAACCATATGTACACATGGATTAGTTCACAGAAAACTGTGTCCTGTCCTTCTCAGTGTTGGGTCCCACCTTCAGAATCCTTGCCAGGACGGCAGCTCTTGCAAGTGGAGAAAAAGACAAGACGTTGAGACTTTAGAGAGTCTGCTGGCTCAGGACTGAGAGAAAGGAAGGTGTGTGTGGCAGATCAGGCTTCCATGGAGCAAACTCTGGGATGGTGGTTGGGGTGCGGTCTATTCATGGGGTTGTGAGGGCAGCAGGACTAGGCAGATGGATAAGCTGGGCAGTGATGCAGCCACACAGAAGCTTTACCCAGTCCTGTGGTGGGGCTCTGGAGCTGGACTTGTCTTGAAGAGTTGTCCCCAGTTGGGACAAAGGGGCCAGGCTTTTACACTGTTGTATATCAATGATTAACCAAGCTGCCTCAGGGAATTGGGGTGCGGCCTAGGATTGGGCAGCTGTCTTCAGTTTAGGCTGTCACAGTGTGGGCTCAGCTGTGACCCAGCAGCACCTGGCAGTCTGCACGCACAACAGCTGTGGGAATGAGTGCTTCCATCCTAAAGGGGTGATGAGCAGCAGTGACTGCTGGGAGCTGGTCGCAGTTGTTCGCCTTGGTCAGTCTCCCCACTCTGCCTAGATTGTCTGTTACTGAGCTAGAAATGTGACCAAGTAGAGAACTATCGGATTAGGAAATACTCTCTTTCTTTGTAAACTATGTGAGAATTTTCTAAGATGACCACTTTAAAGTGCAGATGAGCTTTACGTGTTCAAAATATAACTTCATTTACCAGATAAATTTTCACAAAGAGAACATTCCCAGGGACGCCCCAATTACATAAGGCAGAGTACACGGCTCTATGGACATGGGTTTTGCACACTTTCAGTTGTATTTTCCAGGGGATTTTAGTTCCTGTAGGTCAAAGCTCACCCTTCTCCAGAAGCAGCTTATATGATCTGTCCCTTGCAAAGGTACTGCTCTTAACTGACTATAACATTTGGATTGATGAACTGGAAAATTAACTTTTTAAAAAACTATTATGGAAAAACTCACTTTTCTACAATAAATTATAATACACAGAGGGCCTTTCCTTTAGAGGCAGCATGGTTCCCAAATGGGAGAGATTGTTTTGGAGGCAGAAACCTGCCTCCAAAACCTGGCTCTGCTCTCTGTCGGCTCAGTGAGCCCAAACCAGATCTTTGCCATCTCTGGGTCCCAGTCCCCTCCACTCCTAAGCTGGGTTGTGGTGAAGCCTGGGTTAACCGACATGGAAAGGCTTTGTGAATTGTAACGTACAGTTCAAATGTCTTGTCACACTTGTGAGAGCTGGAAGAGAGCTGGGTGATTTCCTTGGCAAGTTGCTCAGTGGCCAATGATCCAGAACCCCAGGGGGGTCAGAGGACTTGCCGAAAACTGCACATCTGGTCGGTGACAGGGCCAGAGCCAGCCCCCAGTGCTCCTGACTCCAAGACTAGTACTTTTCCATGACACAAGTCTGCTTCCAGCCTCCCCCCAACGATTCGTCTCACTGCAGTACTGGGAGACTGGGTGTGTGGCTCACGCCCATCGAACCATCGAGAGGATTTCACAATGGCATAATGTTTGCCAAAGCTTTAAGTCTGTAATCTGGAAACAAGGCACTCTCCAGATCTGAAGAACAATTATTCAGAAATCATTACCTTGGTCATTATGTGAAAATCCCCCTTGAGTTACAGTAAAGAGAAGAGGATCTCATCTTGTATCGGTAATAGAATTACTGAGCATGTGTGTGTGGGTGGGTAGCTACTCAGAGGGAGATGGGGAAAGATGGGGGGAGAGAGAGAGAGCCTCTTTAAAAAGCAAATCACTGTACCACATATATTATTTCCTATCCCCCTTATTTAATAAGTCTAAATTGAGAGCTCTTGTAGTTCTCTTGCTTTAGTGAATAAGCTCTCAGCATCCTCAAGTCCTGCAGGGACTGAAGTTTTTTTTCTGCTTTTCTGTAGATATTCATTTCCAAAATTGCATTACCATCCCACATGTGAGTCATTCACTCCCATGCAATCCGTGTAAAACACCCAGCACACTCTAGGGGACAGAAGGAGAAAGCTCAGAGAAAGCCAAGCTGATTCATTTGATACACTGGGGACTTGCCAACGTGAAATGGGAGAAGAGGCCCAGCAGGGCTGCCCCCAAGGTAGCCAGCAGAAAATGTGGCAGCATCTGATCCCCACCCACCTCCGCCCTCCAGGAGCATGCCCTTTGATTTGGCTGTATGCTTCATGCGTGGGAGTCTGGGGGCAATACAATTGCTGAGAGAGAACAGGGATGAGAAAATTCCTTTAACAGGATACTTTTTCATCTTTCCCTTGGAAGCTGAATGTTAAGAAACGATTGCACATGCCACATATGGGCAAGCACTGCCAATCAGGAATCAGAAGATGGGGATTGTAGTGCTGGCCTTGCCATCAGCCACTCTTGTTTAACCTCCCTGGTACCTCAGTGTCCGCAGTTATTAAATGAGAATAATGAAACTTTCTCTAGTGACTGCACAATGAATGTTAAAGAGCTTGGGAATGTAAACAGCTTTTTAGAAATGTAAATTTATTATATATATGCATTAACTATGAAATATATACCTGATTTTAATTGATTCTATGTGATGGACAAGCATGTAGCTTCTCAGAGGATCTTTTTGGCTCCCCTTTCCTTGGAAAGCGCACAGCAGCACAGCATTGCTGGCCTGCTTTTTCTCACGAGGAAGGAAGTCATCTACGGCATAAATATGACAAATGAGCCCTGTGGCAGCTTTCAAGCTGTTGCCTTGGGATACACGGATACTGGAGTTGGGCATCTGGGGTTTTCATGCTAACCAGTCCAGGAGATTCCTCACATGAAGGTGTCACTTACCAGCAGGGGCCATACTGTGGCCTTCGACATCACTCATTTCCACCTATACTTAGGAGAGCTAATCAATTTTTCATCTTCTCTTCCGAGTGCCAGCTTGAAAAGCACAGTGTGAGAAATGCCCTGGGGGATGGCCGTGCTCTGCCTGCATGCGTGGGGAGGGTCCACAGGGAGAGTGCTGCAGGCAGGAGCGGCTCCTGCCAATACGCTATTGCCTCAAAGAGCAGGTGGTGAGGAAGGAGGGGGCACGGCTCCCACATCCTCATTAGCAATTTTCAGTGTGTGGCATTTAAAAGCAAAGGCATTAAGTATTAGCCCTTGGCTGGGTCTAACACTCAGAAATTCAGGCAATATCGTACTGCTCTCAGATACACCAGCATGTGACCGACATGGCACTCTCTGCCCTCAGAATGGACGGAACTCTAGAAAATGGTTTGTTCCTGTACCTTTATATTTTCTCTACCCTCAAAATTTCTCTTGTAGGGAAGAGTCACACAGCCCTATACATAGGAAATTCAACTGGGGACTGAATACATCAAGAGTTGGGATGGGACTTCCATTGGCATTAAGTGGCTAAGAGGTTCTTTCCTTAAGCTGTTCAGCATGTAGCAGAATTGCCTGAGTTTTTATGTTGGAGGAAGAAAGTAAAGTTCGTGATACACAAGAGGCATGGTTAACTTAAACTTGGAGGGAGGGGAGAAGTCCATGGCCTGGGCATGGAGTTAGACTCAGGAGTGAAATGCAAATCTTTACTGATGCAGTTTGTAATGTGGGTTCTCTAGAATTCGAGCAGCTCGAATTCCTTCAGATCTGTCTATTTAATTAGTTCTATAGGGAAAAAATACTTCAAATGGATAAGAGGCTGTAGAGAAAAACAAAATCAGAGACAGCAGCAAAGTGAATTGTAGGTTTAAGGTACTTGGAGTAAAGGTCTGATGATCCAAGTGAAAATCCCGACTCCATCACTGATTAGCTCAGAGATGATGGGAACAGTCCCCATTACTTGTCTGAGCCTTGGCTTTACCTGAAAGTAATGGAAATCATTATAGATGCCTCCTCCACCAGCACCCCACATATATCACAATTGTTGGGATGGGCATGACATTTTTTTGTAAGCTATAGCACAGTGCTTTCAGGATTGGACACATCTTGCTCACGCGTGGGCATGCGATATGTGTAAATGACTACCAGACAAGCATTTTGTTGAGGTATGTGTTTGGGGTTACTATTTTAATTTTTCATTTAATGAGGTAAATTGGATGCAAGCATGCAGGAAAGGGACATTGCGATGCTTACGGCAGTGTGGATGCACCAGCCAATCTACACTCCCCCGTTGGACCGGAAATCTACAGCTGCAGAAACTATGCCTCAGTTAGACTTTGTCCTGGATGGGTGTCACATGAATGTCAAAGGCACACAGTGGGGACTCAATGTTGTTTTTCGATTCCTGGAAAGTCCCATGATGGCCTAAAATATTTTCCTTCACATTTCCCTGGCCTGGCAAAGTCTTATCTGATCTTAAAAATCAATTTTTAGTTGAAGAACTATTTAAATCTATTTTGTTTTGATTTGTTTTTAAAAGCAATTCTTAGGGTCAAAGAAATCTTTATTTCATTTTCTCTTATTTTCTTTTAAAAATAGGCATTTTTGCATGAAAATATTCTTGCATTAAAGCAATGATCTCCATATAGGGAAAGATCACTCCGTCTTTGTAAGAAATTAAAAAAAAAACAACTATTTTCCCTTTCACTGCAAGAAAACTATAAGATTTCAACACCACTGTATTAGGTAGGCCAAGTTCACTCTGCGGGGTTCTCAGGTGTAACAGACAATGCAATGAATAACCCTCTCATCGGCACTGCCCTAAAATCACATCGCTAACCTTGGAAACTAAAGCAGTTGAAATTAAACAACAGGTTAAATGTAAAGACAACCTATTGTGTTTCCATGAAAAAGAAGTCCTCAGGTTTTCCTGTGATGTTTAAGACCAGTGAAGGCTTAAAAATGTTTCCAAAGAACATTTTAAGGAGACATAGAGAGAGAAAGAGGGAGAGTGGGAGAGAGAGAGAGACAGAGAGAAAGAGAGAGATAGACTTAGAGAGTAACTGAATTTTATAACAATTAGTAATAAAAGTATAAATTTACATGTTTATATTGGACCTTTCATGCACAGAACTCAGTGAACTAGAAATATTAAACACTGACTGGTTTATTTGTCCTTATATCTTTACATTTCTTTTATCCATAGACTATATAGTTTTCTATCACCTTGTGGATCTCCGTGGAGGTGGTAGTAATGAGATGGGCACTGTGTCATTGTACCTGTCTATTAACTGAATGGAACTCAGATGCAAAGAATTCTTTCTGCGGGTCATACTGAGGGTGTGTGTGTGTGTGTGTGTGTGTGTGTGTAACAAAGACCTGAGGTCTGTTGACAACAACTTCTGCTTTTCCACAAGTATATTTTGCATGGTAATAAATTACTTGGAACCATTAGAACATTCACTTGACCTCCTTATTTGCTCACTTTCTTGATAACCAAAGCTCTTGACCCTCACCATCAACATGAATGAAATAAGAGAGCAAAGGTCTGGGAGGTGGTGGTTTCTCCATGTAGCTCTGCTGGGCTTTGTTTTATGACTGTAAAATCACTAGCTTCTGGCTGACCCGAGTTTCTGCGTCTTCATTTTTGACTGAATAGTGCTTTTCCCACTCAGCCTATCATGTCTGTAGTAAATAAAATCATTGTCTGATATGGAACAATGAAGCAGGAGGTGCACACTTTGAAAACGTAATCTGTATGTCTTATAAAGTGCTGTGATTGTCTGTCGGCACACTTCATAATATCTTGCCATTTTAGTAGGAGAAAAAGAATGTTAGCCTGTGTTTTGCTGACTAAGACCTTTGTCCCTACCATCTTATAATTGAGAATGTTCAAAATGTTCTCATTTCAGCATTAGTGTACATTGAGTATCACATTCCAAGAATCAAATCAGATGAACAGCTAAGGCTTTATTCCAACATTGTGAAGAGGGGGGAAGAAAGATGGGACCTGAGAAGTCATCTGCATAGCAGGCACCCATCAACTCTATATAAGTTGCCCGTAAAACCATGGTAAAACCATGGTAAGCAACAGTCATCTCAGAGGGAGGCGCTCTTGACCTTGGGGCTATCTCAGCATGCGCCTTGGGGCAAATGAAAACTAAAGCACTGTATGTATTTTTCAAAGTCCAGAGTGCTAACCATTATACCATGGGGCCCACTGTTGTATTCGACAGGCTCAGCTTACTCTAAGCACATGGGAAGCACATGGATGATCACCATGCCGCACAAATGTGTAACTAGCCTGTGAAATTCGGCTGTCTCCACATGGGCTAGTGTGAGTGGTGGCTGGTCCTGGGTCAGTGATAATTACTCCAGCTGTGGTTATAAATCAGTAGGAGGTTGTGAAAGAGCCTCTGTCGGGGACTGGATGCTTGCAGCCCTTTTCCTGCTTGGAGGCCACAGAGAAACGGATACCAACAGCTGAATCTGTCCCGCATCAGACCTTCCCTCTCCATTTCAGTCTCAAGCCTCTTGTTTCTCTCCCTTGTTTCCTTCCTGTCTCTGCTCCCTCCCCCTGACAATACTGCCTTGATTTTTAAAGAACACAACATTCTGCCATGAATAAAGCCATTTAGGTTGTTTTGAAGTCTAGAGCATTTGATTGATGTGGCTGTTGGTAGAAGCAACATCCGCTTCCCCCATGGAATGAATTCCCAGCCCCTCTTTGGGGAACTGACTCATAGCAGGGCCGTAGCACTGAGGGGTGAGAACTGGAGGTGAAGAGTGGATCCTCCAGTTAAAGCTGGAGATGCTACTTAGAGATCATTAGTGGAAACCCTGAGAAGAGTGTTTCTGTTGAATCACTGATCCTATTTCCTTAGGATTCTCAATTCGGAATGATAACATTTATCTGTAATTATCAGAACATATTTTGTTTTGCTGTGTCAACAGTGATCAGCATCATTGAAATTCATGACAATGTAATCTCATATAATTTAAAAAATGATCTAATAATGTATTAAAGTAAATTTTGAAATCAAAGAAGGAAAATTCAAGGGAAATAAAGAGAAGTAGATTGGCAGCCTAAAGACCCATAACACATTTTTAAAGAAAAATACCCCAAATATTTTTATTTTATTTTTGCCTTTTGCTGAAAGCAACAATGCTGTCTGAAACTTGGAAAACCATAGGTAGAGAATTGAAAATGAAACAAAATTTAAAAAGCAAAACTGGGATAAAATTTTCACCAAGTCTGTTACCCTCTGTAAGCCAAGTATAACTTTGAAACTTGATGCCAGGTCCCAGTGGTCCAAGTTACTGCCTTTCCTCTTTTTAATACATTGGCTGATTATGGAGCTAATAATAAATGTAATTGAAAATCACTGTTAGATCCTTTGAAGTTTGCTGCCAAATAACATTTTGTGGAAGAATGTAAAAAAAATTCCTGAGGGAAACTTCAAACAACATTTTAAATATTCTGAATCAACAGCCGTGGTGTTAGATTTACCTCGACAAGTTCATAGTTATTATAAATATAATATTAATACAAGAAAGCACTGTAATTTCCCACCTCTAATAAGTGTCATTGGGGCAGAAATTGTCCTAATGCTTAATTTCTGTCTGGTTCTGACTGAAGTTAATTTTTTATTCCTAAACAAATGTGACCAGAACAAAGTACCCAAATAAATCAGCTATTGTCTGTGAATTTCACCCATGACTTTGGAAATGATGCCACTAAGACAAAGTGGATCTTTCACAGAAACAATGCCATTCTGTCCAGTCTTTCATTTTAGGACCACGTTTCTGCAGTGAATTAACAGTCTTTGGAAATGGTGTAGAGCTACAATAACAACTTTCTGCTTTTGATCATAAGGCAGAGTGATTTCTGGTTTTCTGTAACATTTGCATGGTAAATGGGGTTTCGTTTTCTTCTCATTTAGATGCAGCGTTCAGGTGAGAGAAATCTGAGCCTTTTCCATCAAAGTCCACTACTGTGACTGGAATACAAATCACTTGATTCTGGTTCTTTAAGAAATATAGCTTATTTTAAAACAGAGCAGGTATCAGGGCAATGCACAATTGAGAATTTGAGGTGGTGTTCATGAAACCATGCATGTTTAAGCTGAAGTCATTATGTGTTGCTCTGGGTTTCACTGTAGCCAGCTGTACACCTCTCCACCAAAATGCTTCTTCCATGACACTCTATTAGGTACCGAATTTTAAAAATTAAATGTATAAAAATAAATATAGCTTAAACTGAGTCAGGTGTTGGGGAGGAATGTTATCCCAAATGAGTGCCATATTTATAACTCCAAGAAGTTGGCTAATTGAGATAAGAAGCATCAACACCCATTGATTTCAGGAGGCAAAGGTGCGAAGAGAGAAAAATAGAGTGGTGAGTTCTACTTCCCCTTCAGACCTGGGAACAATTACTGAAGTGCTTTTCCTTTACTTGGTTTTCATCCCCTGAAAATGGGATGGTGATGCTGTGCACCTAATCGCAAGGCTGACCTAAATCTCTGTAGAGAGCTTTTTCAGAGAGATAGTCCCCAATGCTTAATGATCAAAAAATGGCTCAAGGCTGAACTAGACCTTCTCTAAAGTAGAGTGAAACCTCTTATTTCATTATTATTATTTATATTTTCAATTAATTGATGAGTCTTACAAACTCCTGACATTTTCTCTGTAGAAAGATTTTGTACGCCAGTTTGGCTGCACACTAACAACGCTAATTCCTCTGCCACGTGACTGTCCTAAAAGCATTTGAAACAGCTGTCATGCATCCTTAAGACTCCTTCTCTCCAGGCTGAGCAAGACCAGTTCTCTGTGGGCCAGGCCTTTAAGTGCTCTTGTCGTCTTGGGCTCTCTCAGACGGGTGGGTTTCAGTTAACAAAGTCTTTTCTTAAGGTGAGGTGCTGGGACCAGAATATGGGGCTCGCATTGTGGTCTGTCCATGCAGATTCTGGCAAGAATTGTTGCTTCTTGGATTCAGCCCACCATGGCTCTTTAAAGACAGCTGGGGAACTAGGCTTTCCCAAAATAACAGCTAGAAAATGAAATTCTGAAGCCCACACAAAATGTGTAGTCACAATGGTGGTATATTACATGAGTATTTCTTTGTTGGGGTAATCTGAGTTGGATCTTTAGACTAAAAGTAGCTAATAAATTAAGTCATGCAAGTAGTTATTCAATCACAGATCAGGCACTTATCAGGATGAACCCAAAGACATCCAAAAGGCCTAAAGCTTGCTTTCTTTCTTTTTCTCCTTTTGGGTTTTCACATTTTGTAAAAAGCTGGGGAGCATTTTAAGTGCCTTACCTCCCCCTAAGCAGCATTATTTTCATTTTAATAAAGAATACCCTCATAGTTTGTACTATATGTACCCTCATACTTTATCACCTGTATAATGAACATTAGCAAATATGTGATCATTAAGATACTTAATTTGTCTAACCCAGAAAATGAAAAGTGAAGTTGACAGTCTCCAGTGGAAGAGGATTTGTAGGAATGTTAGTTATTGAAAAGATAATAGTTGGCAAGAAAGGAAAATTACAGCAAAGGGCAAAGATTTAATAAGTTAAAACAGAAAAGAGAGCCGAAGTTGAATCAGTTATTTTGGGAGGCCACGTCAAATCACTGGCGCCTGTTGAACTTGGAGTCCATTGAAACTACAACTCTTGCCCCAAACAGTGTGGCTCAGTTGGACCGTTGTCTCGTAAGCTGAAAAGCTGCAGGTTCAATTAGGGCACACGCCTAGGTTGTGAGTTCAGTCCTGGGTGCAGCCAGTTGTTTCTCTCCTGTTATGGGCCAGGTTTTTCATATCATGGAAGGTAGTTTTTTCTTGGCAAGGAGATTTGAATACATTTAGGACAACTTACTGTATTTGTTGAATTTTTTTCAGACTAACTATAATTTTATTTTACAAAGAAGATAGAAGTAAAATGATATTCAAGTGGCTTATAGGGTCTTCCACTCCATAATCTGCATTTTATTTCTTTTAAGCATCTGTCCCATCAGTAAAGCATATTACATTATTACTTTTCCACTTTGGGTCTGCTTTTTAAATTGGCGTACACACCCTTCCAGTGTGAAATGGAGATAATAATAGAACATATAACCGTAAAACCAGTGTCTTGGGAAAACAACAGATGAGAGAGAGCTCCTACTACACTGGGTATTTGCAAACTTTAGCATACAGTGCAACTCATCTAAATGGAGAGTATGTACCTTTAATTTTTCTGTGATTAAGTGCAGAACAAATAATAGCTCATCTGATTTTTCTAGCAAGCTCTTACACTAAGTTGAGTTTGATATGGTAATTCACAATGTTTCTTTTGCCTCCTCCTGCTTCTTTCCCCACGATGGTCTCCAGGAAGGATGTCATGATGGCCTTTGCGAAGATGGGATGACTGGTCTCAGGCTGCTTCTCTGTACTGGCTCATTCTTGGTTGGCCTCTAAAGTGGTGGCTTGAGTACACTTGGCTTTTGACTTTCTGGGTGCTCTGGTGGCCTTCAAGGTTGCTATATATATGACCAGTGAACTTGTGATCTAGTCTTTTGGCTTGCATGTGCTCCTAGGAAAGATGCCATCTCTCTGATGATTACTCAACCTTCTTTTAGCCGTCAGAGGAGGCAAATCCTAGGGTTTCTTCCTGTGACTCCTTTGTCCAGGACCCGAGGCAGAGAGTTCATCCCAGCCTTTGCTCCTAGGGCAGCTTACCCAGCATAGTGGGCCTCATGGTTGGCTCTCAATTCAATATTCATCCCACGGGGGAACTGGGGTTATCTTATCAGTGCCAAGCAGACCCTCTCTCTGTGTTATCGTGCATTTTGACCTCTCCTCCAAGAATTTAACATGGGAACGGAGGGAAGGTAACTTTGCCCTTGGTGCACCCCTCAATGTCTTTTATACCCCTTCTCCCTCAGGCCAAGGCTCAGAGAAGAGAATCAGGAACAGGTCTCACTCTTTACTGTTTTGCTTTTTCTCACTTCTCCCTCTGCCCTCTTTCCAATTTCTCCAAGGCAGGAAACGGGCTGGCAATTTTTGGTTTCCCCAACATTAAGACCTGTTTCTAGCTCCAGCTAAGCTATAATGAATGACAGTTATGAGCATCTCCTCCGAGCTGCACTGTTTCTTCTTCTCTGAGCTGAGGTATGCGAAGTTCACTTGTTGATAAACTGAGGGGAAGACAGAAGACTTTCAACAATTTTTTCTCAAGGCAGCAAATGGCCTGACTTTCAGGGCTATCCATGTTCCTGTTGCTTATTCATCTATATGTAAATATACATTACTATAAGTGTGTGTGTGTGTGTGTGTATATATATATATATGTTTGTATATATTATAACTTGTTTAAAGCTCTATTCCCTTGGGTGAATACACAAAGCTTCCTTACTGTGACTCTATCTGGCCTCCCCTCTAATGAGATACCTGAGACTGAATGAATGGGGTGCTTGGATTAGATCCCTCTCCATTTGTGTCTACTTTGAAGTAGACAGTAATAATTACTGTTAGACAAGGAACAGGAAGCTCCAGTATCTTTTCTTTAGCTGATAAACCAATGTATTTTGCTCTCATAAAAATTCAAATGACTCTGCTACTCTTGAGAAATGTATTTTGGATTCTGAAGGTTTACTTCCATAAGCCCCAACAAAGTGCACTTGATTAAAGGGGAAATGGCTCTGGGTCAAGGCAGGATGACAGACTTAGAGTTAGGAGGACTGGATTCTTGACCATTAGGAGGGTAGTAACTTGCTGGTTGACTCATGCCAGTCATTTGATCACTGCCTGACTTTCTTTGCTGTGTCTAAAGGGAGACCAGAAATGCTAAGACGGTTAACACTTGCAAAGTAAGATGACACTAGGAAAGGAAGTGGCTATGTGATGCCTATGCTTTGCCCCATCATTTTTCCATACGTACTTTGCCAGTTGCCTCTAAAAATATAAATCTGCTGGTCCCACAGTTCTAGAACCACGTGACTGTAATCCAAGTCCTGGACCAAACAGGGTGTGAAAATATTCCTGTCACTATTCTGTCCTCCCAACAATGACATGGTGGGTAGGCAAGGCCAAGATCGAGGGATTGAAACCCCCAGTTGATAAGATAAATTTGTTTCCACAAAATAATAGCAGAATTTGTTTATATATTTACAACATATATACTCCATTTCTTTTTTTTTTATTGTTGTTCAAGTACAGTTGTCTCCACTTTCCTGCCACCACTTTCTCCTGTCCCCGCTACCTCCATCTCCCACCCTCAATCCTTCCCCGCTTTGGCTTTGTCTGTGGGTCTTTTATACATGTTCCTTGATGACCCTTCCCTTTCTTTCCCCTGGTTTTTAAAAATATATTTTATTGATTATGCTATTACAGTTGTCCCATTTTCCCCCCTTTACTCCCCTCTGCCCTGCACGTCCCCTCCCACCTGCATTCCCCACCTCCCCACCTTAGTTCATGTCCATGGGTTGTACATATAACTTCTTTGGCTTCTACATTTCCTATATTATTCCTAACCTCCCCATGTCTATTTTCTACCTACCATTTGTGCTTCTTATCCCCTGGACCTTTTCCCCCATTCCTCCTCTTCCCTTCCCTGCTGATATCCCTCCCTGTGATCTCCATTTCTGTGATTTGTTCCCATTCTTGTTCTGTTTTTTTGCTTAATTTGTTTTTTTTTTTTTTAGGCTTGGTTGCTGGTAGTTATGAGTTTGTTTTCATATTACTGCTCATATTTTTTATCATCTTCTTTTTCTTAGATAAGTCCCTTTAACATTTCATATAATAAGGGCTTGGGGATGATGAACCCCTTTAACTTTACCTTATCTGGGAAACACTTTATCAGCCCTTCCATTCTAAATGAAAGCTTTGCCAGATAGAGTCATCTTGGACGTAGGTCCTTGCCTTTCATAACTTGGAATACATCTTTCCAGCCTCTTTTTGCCTGTAAGGTCTCTTTTGAGAAATCAACTGAGAGTCTTATGGGTACTCCTTTGTAGGTACCTCTCTCCTTTTTTCTTTCTGCTTTTAAGATCCTCTTCTTATCTTTAATCTTGGCTAAGGTTATTATGAGGTGCCTTGGTGTGTTCTTCCTTGGGTCCAACTTCTTTGGGACTCTCCGAGCTTCCTGGACTTCCTATAAATCTATTTCCTTTGCCATATTGGGAAAGTTCTTCTTCATTACGTTTTCAAATAAGTCTTCAATTTCTTGGTCTTCCTCTTGTCCTTCTGGCACCCCTATGATTCAAATGTGGAACATTTAAAGTTGTCCCAGAGGTTCCTGAGCCTCCCCTCATTTTTTTTGAATTCTTGTTTCTTCATTCTGTTCTGGTTGAATGTTTATTTCTTCCTTCTGCTCCAAACCATTGATTTGAGTCCTGGTTCCCTTCCTGTTACTATTGGTTCTCCATACATTTTCCTTTATTTCACTTTTCATAGCCTTCACTTTTTCCTCTATTTTGTGACCATACTCAATTCTGTAAGTATCCTGATTATTACCAGTGTTTTGGACTGTGCATCTGATAGGTTGGCTATCTCTTCATCACTTGGTTATATTTTTTCTGGAGCTTTGACTTGTTCTTTCATTTGGGCCATTTTTTTTTGGGGGGGGGGTCTGGGCATACCTGTTATGTAGTAAGGGGCAGGCCTTATATATTCATCAGGCTGGGGCTACCCACATCTCTGTGTTGTGGCCCTGTAGGGGAGGGGTTTGAGAGGGAAAAATGCTGCTGTTCAGCTCTGGGCGGTCTTTTAGTCACTTCCCCCACTACCTATAAGCAAATTGGGCCCTTCTGGTGCTGATTCCCAGGTGGGTGGGTTTGTGTACATTCTAGGACCCTGTGGGTCTCTCCAGAGAACTCTCCTGTGATTCTGGGAGTTTCTCCCGCTGCCTCACCTTCACAGGTTTTTTGTCAGAGGTTTCGAGGCTTTATTTCCCCACACTGGAACCCTGGGGTGTACAGGCCGCCTCACTCCCCAGTTGTTCCTTCTGGTTAATCTGCACATGAATGTGGGACTGCCAGGTCTGTCCGCCACTGCCCAGCTTGCTATGAGTCCTCCCCACCTGGCTGCCCGTCTCTACCACTTCTACCGGTCTGTATGAATGTTTTTTCTTCAGCTCCTTGGTTGTCAGACTTCTATACAGTTCAATTTTCTTGTCAGTTCTGGTTGTTTTTTGTTTTTAAATTTGTAGTCCTTCTTTTGGTTGTGTGAGGAAGCACAGTGTATCTACCTACACCTCCATCTTGACCAGAAACACAACTCTTAATCTCTTTCCCTGGTTATCCCGCTGCCCCCTCCCCTCTGGTTACTGTCAGTTTGTTCTTTATTTCAATGTCTCTGGTTATATTTTGCTTGCTTGTTTGTTTTGTTGATTAGGTTCCACTTATAGGTGAGATCATATGGTATTTGTCTTTCATCTCCTGGCTTATTTCACTTAGCATAATGTTCTCCAGTTCCATCTGTGCTGTTTCGAAGAGTAGGAGCTCCTTCTTTCTTTCTGGTATGTAGTATTCCACGGTGTAAATGTGCTATAGTATTTTGATCCACTCATTTCTTGATGGGCACTTAAGTTGCTTTCAGCATTTGGCTATTGCAAATTATGCTGCTATGATCATTGGGGTGCATAGGTTCTTTTGAATTGGTGTTTCAGGATTCTTGGGGTATAATAATCCCAGGAAAGGAATTGCTGGGTCAAAAGGCGGTTTTATTTTTAGTTTTTTTGAGGAAATTCTAAACCGTTTTCCACAGTGGCTGCACCAGTCTACATTCCCACCAACAATGTCCTAGGGTTCCCTTTTCTCTACAACTTGGACAGCATTTGTTGTTTGTTGATTTGTTTATGATGGCCATTCTGACCAGTGTGAAGTAGTATCTAATTATATAGTTTTAATTTGCATCTCTCTGATGGCTAGTGATGTTGAGCATCTTTTTGTATGCCTCTGGGCCCTCTGTATGTCTTCCTTGAAGAAGTGTCTGTTCAGGTCCTTTGCCCAATTTTTAATTGGATTCTTTGTCTTCCTGGAATGGAGTCATGTGAGTTCTTTGTATATTTTGGAGATCAAACCCTTGTCTGAGGTATCATTGGCAAATATATTTTCTCATACAGTTGATCCCTTTTCACTTTGCTGATGTTTTCTTTAGCCATGTAGAAGCTTTTTACTTCATTTATTTCTTTTCTATTTTTAAAATTTGTGCTGGGTCTACATGTAAAGATAGAAAACTAGAAAAAAAGTCCTATTATGTACAAATCATTATTAAGCTTTGGGTCTGTTGAACCACCACCTCCTACCAGCATTCTGGGTCAGTTCTAGCTCCTGAACCCACCTTCTTTTGAGGCTGGGGTCTACCTCTCACTGAAGGGAACACCTGGGCTCCCTCCAGGAACTCAGCAACTTTTCAGTTCACTTGAGAACTGGCAAAGCCTGAGGCATTCAGGGTACTTGGTGATAGTCCTAAACTCCCAAGGAAATGGAATTTCAGGTGCCAGGACATGAATTTTTCTCCTCTCAAAGTGAAAATTTAAGCATTGATTATAACTTCAGGTCACATTAGGCTGAGATAAAATCTTGGGAGCCAATGCTGGTAGCAAAGATAGTTCACTTCTAGGTGGAGTCAGGCCACAGACCATAGCTCATGGTAGAACTTGATATGGTAACAGCCCCAATTTCCTCAGCTTCCAATCTATGAACAGAGATATTATTATTTGTGGTTAGTGTAAGCCTATTCTTGTATGTCTATGCTCTGCAGTTTTAAAAAATATTTTGTTTATTTATTTTTAGAGAGAGGGTAAAGGAGGGAGAAAGAAAGGGAGAGAAATGTTGATGTGAGAGAGAAACATCGATCAGCTGCCTCTCGCATGCACCCCAAAATGGGGACCTGACTGGAAACCCAGGCATGTGTCCTGACCAGAAATGGAACCAGAGACCTTTAGGTTTGGGGGATGATGTCCAACCCACTGAGCCGTACCAGCCCAGCCTGCAGTTTTTGATTGATTGTGGAAAGGAAGAGGAAACTATTAGACAAACAATTTCATATTTTAGAATTTTTCTTATGTCATTATCCACACTTCTTCTTACTCACATAAGAAGGCCTTTTCCATTTACTTTCATCTGCAATCTGGAGATCCAGGAAAGCCAGTGGCGCAGTGCAAAGGCCTGCGAACCAGAGAGCTGATGGTGCAGATTCTAGTCTGGGACTGACATCCTGGGAACAAGGAGCGTGGAGGACAGGAGAAAATCGCCGTCCTAGCTAAGAAAACAAATGCCTCCTTCCTCTCCCTTTTGTTCTAGTCAGGCCCACAGTGGATTGGATAATGCTCACCTGCACTGGGGAGGGCAATCTGCTTTACTCAGTCCACCAGCTCAAATGCTAATCTCTCCTGAAAATACCCTCAAAGACACACCCCAAAATAATGTTTAACCAGCTGTCCGGGCATCCTGGGACCCAATCAAGTTGACATTTAAGATTAATCAACACACGAGGGCATTTTTGGTTGATTTGAAAGAAAATATTCTCTGTGCAAACCAAATGCTTTTCAAAATTAAGCACCAAATATAAGATATCAACCACATGGTTTATTTACAGTTTGGCATTATCCACATGTCTATGAATGGGTGTCTCTTGGTACATATCCATGAACTCAATAAACTTTCTCTGCTCTCCTGGCTTAATTGATCAATGAATATGCCCCTTGATCACCTTAGCAGCAAGGTTAGGATCTTAAAGCAAAGGTAGTTTTATTTCATCGAGGACGCAGAGAAGAATTAGGGGAAAGAATTCAGTACCAGGAAGATCCCCAAGCCTCTTCAGTGATTACTGATCACCGCACTATCCTCAGCAGGTGCTAAGGGACTCTGATTCTAACAATCCTTGAATCCCTCTGAGGATGGGAGTCATCCCACTACCTGGCACAGAATTCGGGCTCAGTCAGCTTCTCGGGTGAACAAAGGAAGGACTGTGTCAGTGTGCTTGGGCTTGACCTGTTCACTGCCACCAGGACTTGCTCCACCTCTTTTTCAGTCTTAAGTCTCAGTAACTTATTTGCTCAAAACAGAAAAAAAAAGTGGGTATAATTAATTTAATGAGTTAATGACCAAACCTCAAATGCTATGATGTAGCTACACACCCTAATGACACTTTATGAAACTTAAATCCTACTGACCAGCCACTGTCCAGTTGTGAGCAGCATTGACTTGAGCCATGTATTCAGGTCTAGTGATTCTTCGCATTTACAGGAACCTAGACTGCGAAATATTTGTTTCTAATGACAGCAAAGAAGATTCATTAGGTTATATAATGGTATAGATTTTCCTTTGTTGTGCCTCTTTTTTTAAGTTACAAAAGAACTGTTTTAGGCTTAAATGTGTGTACCATCCATTTAGAACACTTAGATGTATTGCATATTTAATGTTCCACTTTACTGATTGCTGAAAGAAATAAATGCATAACAAAACACTTTGAAAAATGTTTAATTTTTCAACTGTTGATTTAATGTGCAATGGTTCAATAAGGCAATGAATTGCTCTGGTCTATAACTACTGAAAAATAGAAAAATTATTCACACTGGTATGTTGAATCTGTGAATATTAAGTTTGTCAATGTAATTTATGACTCGGCAGGTAATATACTGATAATTTGCATACTAATTGCTATGGTGGAAGCCAAACGACTTTAATTCAGTAAATTAGTCTTCCTAAGCAGAAGCCAGCAATTGCCTCTGTGTTGGGGAGAGAGAGGAAGCTTGTTTTCCAGAAAATGGAGCTCTGGCCAGGAGGCCTCTCAGAGCTGGAGAGGCCCCCTGCTGGCAGGCAGGCCGGCCAAAAGGCTGCAAAGCTTACCTGCCTTGCTGAGAGTCTGGTGGTTTGCTGCTCCTCAGAGCTGAGGCCCAGTGGATTTCCACAGAATTCAATTCAGAAAACAGAAAACCAAGGTCAAAGGATTTCACTCTGGGTAAAAACAATACATACTTGTGTGTCCATAACAGAAATAAATGCAAATTTGAAGGCAGAAAAAGAATTCTTTCCAGTTTCTTAAAAGTGATTCTTTTAATGAGAGGCATATATTCTTTAAGTCTTTAAAAAACAGGTGTGATGCTCTCTTTCAAAAAAAAACCGAGTATGTCTGGAGAGCTGTAGGAGAATCAAATGACATTTTCAATGCTGTGGGAGCAGAATGTGTACAGAAAGATGTTCAGCGTCCTCAGTAATAATGAAAGAAAAACAAAGCAAAACACTGAAGTGTAATTTGCTGGCAAATACTAAAAAGATTAAAAGCTTTTATTATTGTGAAGAGCATGGGAAAATGAACATAACACATAGCATAAAGTGGGCAGTTTAGTGTTAGCTATAAAATTTTAAAAATGCACGTATACTTTGATTTACAAATCCCACTTCAAGAAGTATGTACTGTAGAAATAAAAATGTATGTATGGTGTGAACCATATGAAATTACTCTGAGTCAACCATTTTGATATACAAAAAAGGTACTTTCAAATGGTTCAACCCAACACAAGGGAGCTTATTGTAGCATCTTATAATGATGGCAGTTTGGAAAAAGCCTAAATATTTAGCAGCGGGAGACCGATGAAATTAATAGTGGTGTGTATCTTATGAAGCTCTCAGAAAGCACGAGGTGGAGCTAATCTGCCCAGAAAAGGAGAGGTGGCCATGGCACGTTAAGTAAACAGACCAGGTTGTGTGACATGCACAATCCCATTTTTGTTTTAAAAAACTGTGTGTGTGTGTCTGTATATATTTGTATATAATATCGATATAGAAAAAGACTGGGCAGCTCAAAGTTAACATTCAGAGAGTGGCACTCAGGATAAGATCAGCAGAGAAGGGCATTCTCTTTGGCTTTTTTGTGTTGTCTGCATTTGACACAGCCAACGTGCCCTTTCTATAGCTCAAACAAACCCCACAAAAGATAATGAAAATAAAACATGAAAACTGCAGGGGATTTACTCAATTAAAAATAACATTTTGTGAACTAAGTCAATAGTAATTAATATATTGGCTCTGTGTAGCATGTTAATATTTTTACATATTGAGCTTTTTAATAAAGTGGGGCATACCCTTATGTGTATGTAAGTGTATTTTAAGAGTGGGGGTAAAAATTAGGATAAATATTTTATTAAATATAGTTTATATGAATTAAATGAACTCAACAGCTTCTGCAGCACCCAGTGCCAAACCTGGTCACTGTGACTGCATTTGCTACAGTCATGGACCCTCAGGCTTAGGAAACAGGACTCATGGGGGCTTGCTCTGAAAGCCACTTAAGAACATGAAAGCCATGAACATTACCTGAAAACACTGTTTTAAACTTTTACCCCATTTTTGGCTACTTGCTAGTGCTTTATTGAAGCATAATTTATATACAGGAAACTTATGAATTTTAAGTGTAAAATTTGATGGAGTTTGACAGATATATTCAAGGATATGTTGGTAAGCTGGCTCTCTAGGAAAAAAAGGCTGATTTGTAACATTTGTTAATTTTCATAGTTTGAATACTCTTACCATAGCTGATTTCAAGCTAGCAGTGGTTTAACGCCTGCCTCACAAAATCATGGAAATTATTTAAGAATTGTCTCTCAGGAGTCTGAGGGCCAGACTCAGCCCACTACTGTATGCATTTAACTATATGACTGTTGCCCAAATCAAAATACAGAACACTTTCATTATGCCCAAGTTTCCCTCACGGTCCTTTCCAGTTCTGCCAACCCTTACCCTGCCCCAGACAATCACGATTCTGAATTTATTGCCATCAATTAGTTTTAAACTTTATATAAATGGGGCTAGAGAGAATATTGTTTGTGTCTACTTTTGCTCAACTAAATATTTTTGAAATTCATCTATGTTGTTGTGAAAGACACAATTTAAAAGTTATTGTGTTTCCCTATAAATCTATTATCTATATCCTTGTATGGGTCTTTGGTACATTACTGAAACAGAATCTGCACTTTAAGACATAGTTTTCCTCCTAGGACTCCTGGGCATGGACAACAGTGTGGTGATTGCTGGGAGCGGGTGTTAGGGGACTGACTAGTAATGGGAAAAATACAATAAAGATTACAAATTAAGAAAAAAGACATAGTTTTCCTCCTTTAAAACTCCTCTTTCTCATTTACTTCCTCTGGTTGCTCAGCATGGAATGTTGGCCACACTGCACATACAGTGTGAGAGAAAGCAGGAGATTCTACGATTCTTAATATTTCTACATTTCAGATCCCATCAAAATGTGAGCTGAGTAGTAAAAAAATCATAGACTTTCATCAGAAGCTGTTCCCCATTTGGTTTCTCTTTTCATGGTGTGTGTGTGTGTGTGTGTGTGTGCGCGCGTGAGTGTGTGTGATAAATCTCTGAAAATGATTACAGCAAAGCCTGGCTCTCATAGGATGTGCCAGCCAGGCACACACCTGAAAACAGCCTGGCTTTGGCTCACCAGCTGGGAATGTTTCCCATAGCAACACCGCAGACTCGTCATAAAGCCACTGGATGTCAGAGACTAGGAACGAAGGCCTGTGACGTCCAAGCAGAGGAACCTGCAACTGAATGCAGGAGCTTCCTAGGTAAAGCGGAGAGTCTGATGGCCATACTGCTGCACACTGTCCCCGAGATTCTCCAGGAGACTTTACCATTTTGTGGTGTTTTAGGCCATTTCCTCAAGGTTATCCTAAAGAGTTATTTCTGACTGCTGTAGAACTGCTACTGTTTTTACAAAGAAGGAGGGAAATATGGGATTTTTGAACCAATGGGAATTTCAAATCATCTCTTCCCATTGGAAACCCACCTCCCTAAATTCTAATCAGCACTTACTTACATGTGTCAGTTGGGGCTAGGTGAGAATTGGACGTGGATTTCAGGGAAGAATTTCAGAGCACTTGCATTGATGGTGTTTTTATTACAAGCGGAGCTAAACTCTTGGGTTCAAACAAAATGCTACCGACCCAGTACATAGCCTTCCTCTTACCCCCACAACCAGTCTGACTGAGCCTTGAGATCCATGGACTTTAAGCACCGGTCCAATGGTTGTCCCAAGTGCCCACAGGAGACAGGCTTGAGTTTCTGCTGCTTTCTGCTTTCCAGACTTGGCCTGTCTCCTCTGCTCTGGTCTAGCTCCACTTGGATGTCTGGTCGTCCTTTTCTCTCTGCTTGGGGAGGGTGCTTGGCTATGGCAGGACAGGTTAGACTGTTGACCCCATGGAGACCCTGGGGGAGGGACAACACCATCACAGCATCTGCACTGAGGACATGCCTCCGCAGGCTGCTGCCTGCCAGTGACCAACTGTGTGACATGGATACTAAAGCAGACCCATTATAGGTAAACACAGACTCATTTTCCAGACTGCTCTGGGCTCAAGGACTTCCAGAAGGCTGTGCTGAAATTTCCTTGAACTACATGACAGTTGGGGGTGCTTGCACCCAATCTGTGCCTCCTTCATTTGGGGTCAGAATTGCATCTTTGTGGTGCTCTCCTAGTTTTCTCTGGCTCCCTTCCTCTTTCTTTCACTGAGCTATTTTTTATTGGTAGAACCTTTGCCTGTTTAATTCTTGTTCGACATCTACTTCTCAGAATATCCAGACTAAGACAGGGCACTCAAGCACCTGTGTGGCTATTCGGGGAGGATAGGGAAGGCGGTACTCAGACACCATGTGGGTCAAGACCTGCTGACCTGTGAGTTCTCCCCCAATGCTGGCATCTAGTACCCACTTTTCTGAGTGTCCTATAGTGCCTGCCTTCCCTGTCTTTGGCCAAGGGGGGCACCTCAGCAGCAGCAGTGGTCCTGGCTGCTACCCAGCTTAGAAGTGACTATGTAGGAGCAGCCCTCAGCACTACCTGGCATGGCACCCTGCCCAGCACATGCTCTCATCTCTTCCTTGTTTGTGCCATCTCTGGGGTATGCAGGATGCCCCTAGATATTAAGGCAATCTGGACTTGAGAGAGACAATGAATGTGAGAATTTGGACTGATAGCCTCAGTTTCTCTAAACTCAGCCAGAAGACAAAGGAACTTTTTGCATTCACTGCTCCTTCCAAATGAGCACCACAGAGGACAATAAGAGAATGTGCTGACCAGGTTGAATTTTAGCAATAAGCAGTCGATGCTGGAAGAGCCAGAGAACAAGAGAGAAGAGACTGAGGCTCTTTGCCTTTCTACAACACTTCTAATTCCTAAGTTTATACACTTAGTGACAATCTTATAGGAAAGTAGTAGAACAGAGATCCTAAAGCAAAGATCTTCCACTCTCAAAGAGCCACTGACTCACTAGGTGCTAAGGATGCAGTCAGAATTAAAGTGGGCAAGGAAAGCTGCTTTCTTTTTGGTGGCCCTGCTCCACCAGAAGTGGTGATTCTGGTCCCTGGGATTCCCCCGGGGATGGTTTGTTCCAATCTGGCAGGGAAATCTAGTTCCCTATCCAGTGGGCCAAAAGCCCAGGTCAGTCCAAGGCCTTGTTGGAGACAGTCAGAAGAGAGCCACAGTTGGGTCCAGCTTTTGAGCCCAACCCAACCCAGATTATCCTCTAGGGACTGGGCAGAGTCCTATTAGCATCTGCAAACTGGAGCAGGATTTGGGCCTGGAAAGGGACAGATGATGTTTTCCAGGACTCACACTTGGACCTCAGAACAATCAGGCTATGCTGGATCACCCCAGACTCTCTCAATGTTGAAGTCTCTCTGGCTGTATAAGGAAGAGACTGTTGTGTCCCAGGCCATTGCCTTCCCCTCTCACTAAAAGTTTCATCAGGGCTGAATCTGCACACATGTAAGCCACAGCAGAAATGTGCCCAGTGAAACTGTTGGTTTTACTTCATTTTGCAAAACAAATAGGCATATTTTCATCAAAACAATGGGTTGAAAAGAGGAAACAGAGAAGTTTCCAAATGTGGAGGACAGAGAAGGGTTATAGGTGAACCAGAGCAGCTTGACATGTGCTCGATAAACCATCAGACTTTGAGAGCAAAATTAACTGTTCTCCAGACCCAATTCACAAGGCAACCCTCAGTGCTAGAAACACACGGCTAACAGGAACTGGACACACTAAATTAGTTCCCAGATGCAGTCTAAACTATAGTTCCCAGATACAGTCTAAACTATAGGCATACAATTTGAATACCAATTGTCCCTTTGCCAAAACAAAAAAATAACAAGCCTTATTGGGGAAAATGATCTCATTTCAATTCATGCTGCTCTTGTAATCTTCACAGCCTGCAGAGACTTGACTTATCTACATCTTTCCTCCTCTCTGAGGAAAAAAGTCATTTCTAAATCTAAGCCCTCTGGCAGAGTCCTCAAGGTTGCTCTATTAAGGACCCTGGGACATGAATTAATTCTCTCATGTCTATTCTTCACACAGTTGGATGCATATGAATTCCACAGGTGCATACTTTTCATTTGGAAAAAAATGGTGAAGAAAGTGGGGTTAGACCTCGGAACAATTTGTTCCATAAGACTGAGTGAATCATCTCCCATAATGAGCAGTGTTGGCCAGAGCTGGAGCAAACACTGAACAGTCCCATTCATCAATTATTGAAGGGCCCTCTGCCTACCAAGGGTATTTATTAATGCATTGAGGATTGGTTCTCTGTCCTGTTACTTGTTGTCCATCCCAAGGATCTGGACTTGCTCTCCATTCTGACTCAACAATGGTGTGCATTTCTATTGAAGATACGGGATTTAGTGAAGGAGAATTTTCACAAGAATTTTTCTTCCCTTGACTGAGGACCCAGTGCCACATGACGTGAAGTTCTTTTTTTGAGGACCAAAATGCAGAGGATGGGTATGCTCTGTGAGCCTAGGTTCCGGGAGCTGTTTTTGTCCAGTCAGCAAGTCTGTGTGCTAAGTCTTTGCTGCACAATGTGTAACCTGTGGTGTGCACCTGAGAGCTTGCTGGAAATGCAAGTCTCACCTCCACTTGAGACCTACTGAACCAAAAATCTGCATTTTGATGAAAGTTTGAGAAGCACTGTAGGAAGTAAGAGGGTACCGAATGCTGGGCATATACAAGGTGTCCTGATCACTACCTTCCCAAAGCTGCAGTCGAGAGGTGGGTAGAAGACTGATACAGTGGAGAGAATTGTTCCATAAGGGGAGGACTGTGGCAGAGGTCTGCACAAAGTGCTATATAACAGAAGATGTGGTAGGTAATTCTGCCAGGAGTGATGGGAGCCCTGGGACGTGATGGCTTGCTCCATCACTATCACTTTGATGCCTTAGGCTAGGCCTTGTGGTAAGAGTCTCCTAGCCTTCACTTTTTGGGGCCCCTCAAATTCATGACCTAAACTGATTCCTGAATTATTTAGCTAAATACAAGCTGTCCCTCCCCTGTCTGAAGCAAAGTATAAACTCCTTATTTGGCACACAGCCTTTGTCTGGCACACCCAGACCTTTCCAGAGCCAACTTCTATTATTCTCCAGCTTGTTTCCTTCTGCCCAGCCCTCCAGAGTTGCCCATCAATACCCTCACATCACTTTCTGCCGGGGCTTCTCTGCCTTTTCAGTGGCTGTTCTTCTGCCCAGACTGCTTTTCCTCCATGTTTATTTGGTGAACTCTTCATCCCTCAGAGTCCTTCTCTGGCATTATATCTCAGAGAAGATTTTTATGAACTACTCCTAGAGGAAGTTACTAATTTCCTATTTTGCTCTACATCTGCATGTTGAGGAGCTATTATTTTATCTATTCTATTTGATTCTATTGTTATTTGCTTAAAGGGAGCTTTACCCTTGGTAGAGCTGTGAGGTTAGTCTCTGAAGGCCAGAAATATGTTAATTTGAATACCTGGAGTGGCATGTAGAAGGTTCTCAGTATTGTTTTTTGCTTGAACTATAATTTGGAAAATTCTTGAAATCATGAAAATGCTGGGCATGTTGCGAGATCTCCAGTTCTTTTGGTCTGGCTTCAGTACAAAGGGAGCGAGGGCTGTGGCTATTCACTGGAAAGGGAGGTCGAGCCTAAGTTGCAAAGTCTTTGAACTCTGAGAAATCACGGGTATTACAGCAGGAGAGTGATGTGACTACTCTTTGTTTGGATGGTTGGTGGGGGACAGGTAGGATGCAGGTGTCCCTGAGGTAGGAAAAACAGGAAGCAGTGAGACCAGAGGAGCTGCTTCTGCCAAAGCCTGGGTAAAGAATGTCAGGGGCCTGAAGTAGAACACAGACTGAAAAGAAGGGGAAAGAATTAAGGCTTATCTCTCAGAAAAGCACCATAAAAATGGGCTTAAACAACAACAATTATTGTTCTGAGTGTTTATGGTAAGGCCACTGGCCACTGTGTTACTGGAAGGGCTCACTGTAGCAGAGCAGAACTTTGAGAAGCTGTGCAGGGGAAGTGCATCGTAGGGGAAAGAGGGGTCAATGAGGTGATGGTTCTGATTAATTTAATTTTCAGTATTATTCAGTTTATCTGAAAATTCATCCTTTTTTCACCAATATTAATTTTCTTTCCTACAGTGACTTCTTTCCTGCTTTAAACTATGCAACAGAAAAAAAAAATCTTGCATTGACCTTTACTAGAAGGAACACCAGAGTATATTTTGGGAGGTTTGATTGTAGTTCTAGTTCTATGGTGACTTTGTGAAAGTCACTAAAACTTTCTGGGCCATAGAATCCTTATATAAGAATTGAGGCATTTCCCTCATACATTGCTAGTGGGAATGTAAAATCCTATGGAAAATAGTATAGTTACTCAAAAAGTTAGACCTAAGTTATCATATAACCCAGCAATTCTGCACCCCTGAGAACTGAAAACATGTTTAAACAAAAACTTATACATAAATTCTCATAACAACATTATTCATAATAGTTAAAAAGTGGAAGCAACTTAATATCCTCAACTGATGAATGAATAAAAATGAATTTAAAATGTGGAATATTCATATAACATATATTCAGCCATTACAAGGATACTAGCTACAATGGAGGTGAATCATGAAAACATACATGTTATTTTAAAAAGCCCAGAGAGAAAGATCACATATTACAGTATTCCATTTATTTATAGGAAATGTCTAGAACATGAACATCTATAGAGATAGAAAGTAGATAAGTGTTTGAGAGAGGCTTGGGGGATGGAGAAATGAAGAGTGACTGATAAATTGGTACAGAGTTTCTTTTGGGGGTTGATAAAAATATTTTGCAACTAAATAGTAACAATGGTTGCACAACATTGTGAATACACTAAAAAAAAACCCAAAACACTAAATTGTACATTTTAAAATGGCTAAAATGGGACTTCTGGACAAGATGGAGACATAGGTAGATGCACTTTGCCTCCTTGCACAACCAAAGAAGAACAACAACAAATTTAGAAGCAAAGAACAACTAAAACTGCCAGAAAATCAAACTGTATGGAAGTCCAACAAACAAACAGATAAAGAAGAAATATTCATCCTGACCAGTAGGAAGGTCTGAGATGGGCAGCTGGGCAGAAAGGAATTGCAGCAAGGCAATGGCTGGAGCACTGAGCAGGCGAGGTGGAGGCTGGAGGATGGAATGGGCCTACATTTCCGTGCAGATAACTCGGAAGAACAACTGGGGAGTTACACAAACTGTGCAACACAGGGTTCTAGTGAAGGGAAATAAAGCCTCAAAACCTCTGGGGTTAAAAATCTGTGGGGGTTGAGGCAACAGAAGAAACTCCCAGCCTCACAGGAGAGTTTGTTGGAGGGACCCACAGGGTCTTAGAATGTACACAAACCTACCCACCTGAGAATCAGCACCAGAAGGGCCCAATTTGCTTGTGGGTGGCAGAGGAAGTGATTGAAGGTTGGCAGAGAGTCATGCAAGGGGGATTGTCCCCTTTTGTGCCCCTTCCCCACATAAAGTACCACAGCGTAGCAAGCTGTGCTCAGACAAAAGGTATGGCCCTAATGAAAGAACAGATCAAAGCTCCAAAACAGAACCAAGCAATGAGGAGATAGCCAACCCATCATATGCAGAGTTCAAAACACTGGTAATTAGAGAGCTCACAGAAATAGTTGAGTATGGTCATAAAATAGAGGAAAAAGTGATGGCTATGCAATGTGAAATAAAGCAAAATATACCAACCAACAGTGAAAGGAAGGAAACTGGGATTTGAATCAATGATTTGGAACAGAAAGAAGAAATAAACATTCAACTACAACAGAATGAAGAAACAAGAATTCAGAAAAATGGGGAAAGGAACCTCTGGGACAACTTTAAATGTTCCAACATCTGAATCATAGGGGTGACATAAGGAGAAGAGGAGAGCAATACATTGAAGACTTATTTGAAAACATAATGAAGGAGAACTTCCCTAATCTGGTGAAGTAAATAGACTTACAGGATGTCCAGGAAGCTCAGAGAGTTCCAAAGAGTTGGACCCAATCAGGAACATACCAAGATACATCATATTTAAGTTACCCAAGATCAAAGATAAAGAGAGAATCTTAAAAGCAGCAAGAAAAAAGGAGAGAGTTACCTACAAAGGAGTACCCATAAGACTCTCAGCTGATTTCTCAAAAGAAACCTTGCAGGCAAGAAGGGACTGGAAAGAAGTATTCCAAGTCATAAAAGGCAAGGACCTACATCCAAGATGACTCTATCCAGCAAAGCTTTCATTTAGAATGGAAGGGCAGATAAAGTGTTTCCCAGATAAGGTAAAGTTAAAGGGGTTCATCATCCCCAAGCCCTTATTATATGAAATGTTAAAGGGACTTACCTAAGAAAAGGAAGATGATCAAAAATATGAACAGTAAAATGAAAACAAACTCACAACTATCAACAACCGAATCTAAAAAAACAAACTAAGCAAACAACTAGAGCAGGAACAGAATCACAGAAATGGAGATCACATGGAGGGTTGTCAGCAGAGAAGGGGAGGAGAGACAGTGGGGGAAAAGGTCCAGGGGATAAGGAGCCTAAATGGTAGGTACCAATATTGATGGGGGGGGTTAAGACTCATATGGAAAATGGAGAAGCCAAAGAACTTGCTTACAGGTATAACCCATGGACATGAACTGACGGGGTGGGGGGGGATGCAGGTGGGAGAAGGGGTCTAGGGCACAGGGGAATGAAAGGGGGGAATGGGACAACTGTAATAGCATAATCAATAAAATATATTTTTAAAAAGATTTTAAAAATAAGTAAAATTTTAAAAAACAGAAAGAATGGTTAAAATGGTGAATTTTATGTTATATGAGTTTTATCTCAATTAAAAAATGAGAGTTTAAACTCAAATGTCTGAAAGATTTCTTAGGTTCTAAGACCTTATGATTTAATAACAGAACCACACTAACATACAATAGGTGTGCAATAAATGCTTGGTTGAGTTGAAACAAACACTGGAGCATGATTCTTTGGACAAGAGATAATACTTTCCTACATTTAGAGATATCTGGATCAGATGACATTTTCAGGGTTTTAATATAGTAGAACCTATAGGGCAGAACCCCCTTTAAATGAATTCACTACACCAGTGCTGTGCAGGCAAAGGTTTAACCACCAACTCTCCAGGGAAAAAGAAAATATCCAATGTATGTGTATATAGGTTTATTATAAATTTTAGTATGTATAGCACATAATTTACAAATAATGAAATGTATACTATTTACTGTAAATTCCATATAGTAAAATGATTCTCACAGAATGCTTTAATTGATTTTTGCTGAACTCTTGTATCTGCAGCCAAGCTACATTGCAATTGAACCATGATTTAATAAATGGAGTTGCATCCCAGTCTTCTAACTCTTCTCCCAGTAAATTTATCATCATTATTCTGATATGAAATCTATTGTTACACTATCTCTTACCCTTGTATAGGTGACATCCATGAAGCTGAAACCTCTCTCAGTTTTGGCACTGCGCATGTCAGAACTTTATTTATTCACCTATGGTGTTAGCAATTTCTTTGCTGAACTGGATTACACTGTAGTCTTTGAATACTGCAAGAATATTTCATCAACTTGTGTGCGTGTGTGCTATTCACAGAACAATGTCTACAGAACATCTTTTCAATTTACTCTACATTGTTAACATTTCCTCTATATATTTTAAGTCTGGACAAAAATAAAATAATCAACCAAGCCCAGAGGTATAGCATTTTCTGCTCTCCATGGTAGAAATCCTCCCATCGCGGCTGCTTTCAGGCCAGCAGTGTAAGGCCACTGACCGGGGCGTGGGGAGGGGGCGCGGCAGCACCAGCGTCCCATGGCATTTCCACTGCACTGATGCAGTGGACAGCAACCACCCAAAGAACACAGACAATAGCAAAGTACTTACGTGGTGGTGAGTTTCCAATATTTATCAGCTCTGTTTTTAATAGAGCTGATAAATACATTTTAATACATTCAATGATAAGCTCATAGGATTTAATTCTTAATAATGGCTGTGTTTAGCAAGCAGCCTAAAATTCCAGGAAATTTAATCTTGGCTCTCATGAGTCAGTGCGGGGTGGCTTCGGCTCGCCAGTGGATGTTACAGTATTTAGCGGCTTCTCATACTTTCTTTTAGTCTAAGACCCCGCGAGACACTTGATAAATATGCACTCCTTGGGATTTCAACACTCTTCTAATGGCAAATTCTTTAGTTTGGGGTCTTAAACTTTGTGCGAGAAAAGATTTTTTCTTTGAGACTGTAAGAGGCACTCCACATTAAGAAAAATGGGAAGGGGTGGTGTTCTCGACTCCGAGACATTTTGAGAAATGTTGTAGGGCTTCTCAGAGCCTATAATGTGCTGAGTCCACATTTTGAATGTTTCAGAAAAGTATATGATATTCAGTTATTATATTATTTAGTGGCATATAGTTTAGAAAATGTTGTTAAACCATGAAGGGGCTTGTGATAACACTGCAGCTTCACCACAGCCATCTGCGCACCTCTCCCCAGCACTTGGAGGCCCCCGAGGCCCTATGGTGGGGATGGTGGGGGTGAGTCCTCCGCTCCTGTAGACCCCACAGCACACCATGGTCCTTGCCCTGCTGTTAGAGGTTTGGGGGACAACCCTATGTGGATCATATGGTTAACAAACACTTGGGTTACAACCCTTATTATGCTCTCAGGACAGAGGCCTGGATCACACAGGTTCTTAGGTCACTGTATTTGCTTGGGGACTGCCACATCTTTATCTAGAACCCTTCTTCATCCTATTACTTTAAGCGGGGGGAGGATAAGTGGTGGGAGAGAATGATTTACATCCTCCTATGCCATCTTAAACCAGTTTGCTTTCAGATGTATAAGGTCTGTCCAGAAAAAGTCCAACCATTGTTAATATAACAGATGGTTTATGCAACATAGGTGTAACCTGACAGCGAAGGAGAGTGGACTGGAATGCGCACGTGTGAACAATGATGACTTCACTGTACTAGTCAGTGGGCGTGGTAGATGCCATTGGGTGAGCATGTGTACTGTGTGGCTGCCACATCCAAAATGACTGAGTGAGTAGAGCAATGAATCTGCATCGAATTTTGCTTTGAACTTGAACACTCCTCCATGGACACTATTGAGATGATTCAGAAGGCCACAGCTACAGGCAGCTGGTAATTGTCAGCTTCATCATGACAACACACCCACTCACACATTGTGTCTCATGTAGAGGTTTTTGGCAAAATGTCAAATCACCCAGGTGACTGAACCCCCCTAACAGCCCAGATTTGGTGCCCTGGGACTTCTGTTTTTTACAAAGACTAAAATCACCTTTGAAAGGGAAGAGATTTTAGACCATTGATGAGATTCAGGAAAATAAGATGGGGCAGCTGATGGCAATTGGAGAACTGTGTGAGGTCCCAAGGTACCTACTTTGAAGGGGACTGAGGCATCATTGTCCTATGTACAATGTTTCTTATATCTTGTATCTTCTTCAATGAATGTCTCTATTTTTTATATTACATGGCTGGATAACTCATGGGCAGACCTCATATACTTTGCCATTTCCTGGCTTTGCTCTGCATCACAGTGGGAAGGGTGCCATTGCTGAAGAAGAGAGGAGGCCACCAACCCCAACAAGGCTCCACTTTCCAGTTCCCCTGTTCGCTGGCTCCCAGCTAGGTTTGGTCCTTGGCGAAAGACTGAAGGGAGGGAAGAAGAAAGAAACCAAGTGTTTGTATCTACTTCTGTTTTGGCATGTCTCTGACAGTGGGTTCATCTTCTCCGATGCTCTCTTCTCATAGGACCATCCTTTTCTCTGGGCTCCAGCCAGGACCATGTGATTCCCAACCTAGGATAATGGCTTCCCAACGCTGTTTTTCTGGTCTAGGACTCGTAAACACTTTCTGCTGTTGCACCTCTCTGGGTGGCCTTACTCTCTTTTGTTTGGCTTCTTGGCTCTTTCATGACCAGTTACAGCAGACACAGTGGTGCTCTACCCTTATCTTCCAGGTCAGTGATTTTCAAACACTGTGCTTCAGGAATGTTTCAAACACGCGATACCTAACTGTTTAGTCAAGGGCACTGACCTCTTTACCCTTAGATTGTCAAATTAAAAAATGACAGCAGCCAATACAACAATAGCTGCCCAGTGTGAATGAATCAAAATTATACCTATAATTTTGGTTTAGATCGACAAAAAATATATTTTTGGGTGTGCCACAGAATATTAGTAATTAGTTTATATGTGCCACGAGATGGAAAAGGTTGAAAATCACTGCTCTAGGTGTTTATCTTTACAAGCCAAAGGCTGTTTCCCGGAACACCTGAGACTTGCCGGCTGAGTCTGGTTCTGGCCAACGGAGCACACACAGCCTGTGTTTAGAGCAAGCTGGAGAATTAATATTCCCGGAAGCAGCCACAGCTCAGGAGTGTTGATAGGTAAATATCCTAAGGCTGTTCTGCACTGGCTCCCAAGGCTCTCTGCAGGACTGAGCACTTGTTCCACACTGGGAATATGCTTGATAATGAAACCTTTGGATTGGCTTCCTTCTCTTGCCAGTCTATCTAACTTCTCTGCTTTTAAGTTTCTGGGACCACCTCCCAGCTAAACTAATTGCATTTGAATCCTTGTCTCTGGGTCCTTTGAGGATCCCAATCAAGAAACCTGTGTAACCTATTTCCTGCATTAAATTCTCTCTGCTTTAAATACTTGCATGATTTCTGTTTTCCTGGTTAGGTGCCAACTGATACACCTACTCTCTGACACAGGACCCACCCCTGCCATCACCCAGCTGGAAAGGGGGAGAGACCCTGACAGACCACTGTCCCTCAGAGCAGCCCCCAAATGTAGGCCTGGTGCAAATAATGTAAACCAAGAATCTAACAGGGACAGAGAACCCCCATAATCAGGATGTATGGCATCATTCAACCATTCTGCAAGGCCGACGGAAGCATTTGAATGTGGTCTGTTTGGATTGCAGATTCTTTCAGATACTGTTCTGTGGTGATTCACTCTTCTGGAAGTGAAGCCTTAATGCTCATCTTACTGTTTTCTTTCTTGGATTAAATAGGCCCATGCTAGCTCTCTGGTACGTGGGGCACTCACCAGAGCAGTGAGCTGCCAGGATCCTTGTGGTGGGTTGCTCAGTGCCGGGTTACCCAGTGGGCGGACTACTCACGAGGGTATGGCACCATATGGAGAGCACTGGAAGGGAATCTGTATGCAATAGTTCAAATCAAGCACTAAAGCAATGATCATCAGAAAAAAAACCTCAGGATTTTGTTGCCCTTTGTTACATTTGTTGTACGGCCTAGGGATGTGTTTGTTTTTCACACATCTGTGCATCATGTTGTGTGACTATCAGTCCCGTGTAATGATGCCCTGGGAGTTGTGCGGGGCAGCAGCCTTGGGAAAAAACAGGTGCGAGCACAGTTTTGATGCTGGTGGTCTCTGAAGATTTCACCCTGGTGTGGGGTCTTTAGTAAACGGGGAAGTAGAAACTAAGACATTACCAGTGACTGCATGGCACCCTGACTCCCAGGAGGTCAAAGGGAGTAGAGATCTAAACAAACAGACACACACAAAAAGGTGTTTATTTGAAAAGGAGCCCTCCAGTCAAAGGGCAGCAGGCTCGGTGAGGAGTGCCCAGGAAAATCACCTGCGTGGGGCGCCAGCATGGGGAGAGGCTGAAAAGAAGAGAGGGCCTTTGGCTCCCATAGCTCCTTGCAACAGAAGGAAGAGAAAAATAACACAATTAGCATGTTTTTCTCCTCCCAGAAGCAGGCAATCTGCTGTTTGTGCAGAAAGGCCACCAGGAAGGAAGGGCTAGAGCATCTGTTCTGAGAAGCTGCTGTTTAAAAATTCAAGACGTACACAAAGTGAAGAACAAATTCCCCACAGTGTAGGCTACTGGCTCGGCAACAGGGAGAACAGGAGAGGCACCTGCAAAGAAAAAGCCTCAGGTTGGCGGGGTCCTGCAGTGGAGCTCTGCTGGCAGTGGGGAGCCGCTGTGTCTTTCCTCCCGCGCAGTGGCTCTTGGCAGCGGTCCCTGGCTCTGACGTCTAGTAAGGAATACCCTTGTGTAAGGAGAGAAGCGCCACCCCGCCCCCTACCTCTGTGGCCAACCTCCTCACCCTCACTGACTGGTCTTTCCATTTTTAGAATGAGTTACAGTGCCCGCCCTCATGCCTCCTCCTCCGTTCTTTATCCAGGGGGCAATGGCGACTTGTTTTTGATAGAAAATAAGGTGAGTCAGTGTCTCCAATGGGACGAGGTCACTCTGAACACCCACCCACGCTGCCAAGTCTGAAAGGTCTGCATGTACCTAGAAGAATCAGGGTCCTCATTTGAAGGCGCCAGCAAAACGGCCTGCCAGCTGGGCCAAACTACCTGAAGCCCTGAGAATTTCGCTTGGTCTCTCACCCCGCCCTCTCTCAGAGGAAGCAGTGAGCTGCAGAGCAAGGTTTCCTCACCAGGCACCTCTGGCTGCCTTTGATACTCTCACTCACAGCCTGAAAGGCTGCTGGTCAGAAGGCACACAGTGTGACCCCAGGTCTTCCAGGTACCTTTCCGATGGCACGTGTCATCTACCTCTGTTAATTTGAGGGCCAATAGATTGATTGTAAGGTGTGTGGAAAGCAGCCATCTGTGCATTCCTTGTGTGATTAGCTTAAGGCTATTCTCACAGTAGGTACTGGATTACTATCTAACTTCGGCGTGAATTCTGGCCCTCGGGTCTTGAACCAGCCTTGCAAATAAGAACAGAGAATTGAAAAAATCTTTCATCCTCTGTCTCATGGGTCTTTGTCCCTCCTACTCACCTGGTACAGAGGATTCTCTTTAGATCTATTTTCTCATAGTAAAACAGGAATAGTAATAGAACCTTCTTACAAGGATTTAATAAGGTCAGGCACAGAAAACGGCATAGCATCTAATAATTGCTATTATTATTATCGTTCTATATTGTTATTTTAAGATGAAGCACATTTTCTCTAGGAATTCTGTGAGCAAGTTGGGAGCCCCCTGGCTTTCCTCTTGAAAGAGAAGAGGGCACCCTACAGATGTGGCTGTGGCAGAAGGAACCCAGCAGTAGTCTCACTGATATTCCATGGGCTCCTGGCAGCCATCTCTCGGTGGGGGAGCACTTGCGTTCCATAGCCTGTCTGCAAATCCAGTGGAATCCGCAGACACATGTCATTCCTTCTCTTATCACCATGGCCAAGCGTTGCCAATTCCTTGAAAGAAGTGCTGCCTGCACCCCTGCCTTGGGTTAGGATGGGTACTCCCATTTGCTTTTGGCTTGCTTTTTGGTCAAGACAACTCATTCTCAGGTTTTAGGCTGAGACTATTAGCAAATGGTAAATATTATCAGCAAATGCTGTACCCGCAGCTGCACTCCATGAAACTGCAGCACCCACAGCCAGCTCTGAGCTTCATGTTGTCTGCAAGTTCAAGAGGAAAGAAGTCACCTGGATGACTTTGGTTCTGTGACTCACATTACAAGAAAGGCCTTTGCTGAATCACTACATTATTACTAATGTTGTGTCTTTTAAAATCAAGGGCTAATGTAATAACTGTCATTTGGAGAATGTTTATGTCTCCTACAAAACCCTCATAGGACACAGTATTATTATTGCCGGTGTTAATCTCCTCAGTCCCAGCTTAGTAACCATATCTTACATTTGCAATGTGTTCAGCAAGGTAAGTCATGTTACAAATAAATAAGTGAGGTGAGAGATCTGCAGTGACGGTGTGAGGCCGAGCCAAGCCTCACATCCCGACGTTCCAGGGACTCAAGCTCCACAGCCCGCCACACTGTCAGACCACACTGGCAAGCATGCCATTCTGTGTGCAAAGCACTTAAAGAATTAGGACCAGAAAAAAGCTTTAATCGCCTGTGACCTTGTATTAGCTGATCTTTTCTTTTGGCTTTGGTCTGATAAAACCATACCAGTCTAGGCCTTCGGATTACAAACTCCCCCATCCCTTTGTATTTATTTTGATTTCCTTTCTCTATTTTAATCGTGTGATGGTTTGTGCTTTTTATTTTATGCCCTTTTAGTCCTTTGGGGAAGTAAATAGGGGATGCATTTTGAGAGAGAAAAATCAATTAGCCACTACAGTTTCACCCAACAGGAGAAAGGACCACAGAACTTTTCCTTTATCCCAGATGTTTGGTTGCTCCGCTCTGATCACTAGGGAAAGGTCTAGCCAGGGGAGGGTTGCCAGATAAAATACAGAACACCCAGTTAAGTTTGAATTTTATATAAATAATGAATAATTTTTGTACAAATATGTCTCAAATACTGCATGCTATTTTTTATACTAAAAAGTATTCATTGTTTATCTGAAATTCAAATTTAACTGGACGTCCTTTATTTTATCTGCTAAATCTGGTAACCCTAATTCAGAGTGGCAAAGGTCCTAGATATGTAACTTGCTTTTTTGCACCCATACATAAAATAGCTAAGGATAAAAGTGCAAAATTAAAACAAGATTATAATAATAGTTAAAATCCCTGAAGATGAGCTGGACACAATTACAATCAAATTTTGATCAACTCGCCCTTGGAAACACTCAGGTTCCCGGGTCAGGAGTTCATTGTCCATGCCCAGAGGTACATGCTCTACTGTGGCTGGATATGACTTAGGCCTGGGACCCTTGAAGACCACATGGACCTGCCTATGGTTTCCCAGGAGCCGTCAAGCAGCACTTGACTGGATCAGCCTCTCCACCATGCACCAGTATAAGTTTTGGCAAGTTTTCCCAACCTTTGCTTTGGGATTTTTAAAGCACAAATTTAACTTCTACCTCCATATAAAAGAGGCCAAATTCTTTCTCTGCCCTAGGTACTAAAATGTCTGCCTGTTACTTCTGGGACACCTGGGCATGTTTACAGGAGCTCCCAGAGATCTCACACGTCCCCCCTCCATCCCCGGCCTCCTCATCATGGTCTGCAGCCCTCATTTGTATGACGGTTGCCTGGCTGCTGCAACAGTCAGTGAGGAGAGCAGACATGGCTGGTGGCTCTCTCTGCCACTGGGCCCCCAAGCTAGGAAAACCATGAAATGACTTCAAGGTTTCTTGTTTCCTCCTACCTCACCATCTTGCTGTGGTCCAGAGGGAAATGGAGAGGATCGTCTTTCCCAAACTCTGTCCCACTGCTAACATGTGGCTCCAAAGCACTCTGCTTGGGTCTCTTTATGCCATAGAGCACTTCTGCCTCTTCTAAGTCCTCTTCCTCGGGGCCTGGCGGGGGACAGACACCTCATGTGTCTCTTCTTCCCTCCAGAGAACAGTGTTCAATGCTTCCTCCCTATAACAATAAAGTCCCCATGCAAATCAGCTCATGATATGGACTGGTTTTGATTATTTTCTAGCAATTTGCTAGCCATACTTAAACTTAAGTTCTGCAAGGATCAGATGCTAAAGCTCTTCTTGGCATGAACCATGTCTGACAAGGGGGCACTAGACGACCTCAGAGACAGTTGTGGTTATGATTCCAATGTGCTTAAATCCGTGTTTCAAGGACATTGGTTCAATAGTGGCTGTCAGACACTATTTCCCTTTCTTCTTGATGCTGCTTTTTTAGGGGACATGAAGTGCCAGTTTTTTCAAGTTTCCCTCAACTATACCAGCAGCCAACAAGCAAAGCTGCTGTAGGAGGCATCCTGCGTCCAGGAGCAGAGTGTCCTGTGGAGTCAGAATGTGTGCTTCCCGCTGAAGACAAAGACAACCGATGGCCAACACCAGGCCTTTGCAGGGCACTCTACAATGGTCTCTCTTGTTCCTCCTGTACCCTTCTCTCCCTGCTCTTACACAGGGGTAGATAATGACACCGGCAGAACACTCGAGACATTCCATCCCCATGGAATGTCGGATGGACTTGAATTCCGGAGCTGCACTTGAATTCAGCATAGGCGCTCTGGCCTGGCTTTACCCTGCAGGTTTCTTTGTTCCATGTGACATTTCGACCTAAAGGTACTGAAAAAGATAACCACACAATACACATGTCCTTCCTAAGAAAGGTGCTTCTAATTTTCTCAGCAAGGTATATCCAAGTGAATCTGCAGCCTCAGTAATAATACATGTGCTTCACTAGTTTGGAAGGCCCTGGGGGACAGGTTCTCCCAAAAGCAGATCCTGAGACAAGGATTTGGGTACAAGTAGTCTTTTTTAGAAATGATCCCAAGAAGCACAGTGAGCGGTTGAAGAAACAAGGCTGGGAATGGAGGAGAGACAACAGAGGGGGCATTAGTGGCATTCCTGCTGTGGACTCGAGAACTGTAGCTCAGTTCTGTTGGGACAGTCTGTAAAAAGCATACCTCACATCATCCCACATAAGAGCAAGGGCGCTAAGGTATTGATTCACTAATTTCCCCCGCTGTGGGCTGAGGGATTCTCCTGTGCATGGGCCAAGCATGTCACAGCCAGAGAACACCCTGAGGCACTGGGAGGCTGGACGTCTTTGACCTGGACAGGCACTGTCTGCAGGTGACCTCCAGGATGGGTAGACTAGGAGTGGGGCACTAACAGCCTCTGCTGCAGGAGCTCTGTCTTCTTCCACTCTGTACCCTCAGCGCCTGCACAGTGCCTGGCCCCTCACAGGTGTTCAATGAATTTTATTTGGACAATCAGATGAATGAATGAGGAGCACATGTGTATAAATATAGTTTAGTGGCTCATCAAATGTTGCCCAATGGTCAAAAACCATTCGATACCTTTTGAGAACAACTCAAATGTCATTGATAGTGGTTAGTAGTGGGTTTGTCAAGATAATCTGCTTTTAGTTTGACCGGAGTAGATGGGGAAGAACAGCAAGGCCATCAAACTCAAACCAAGAAGGGGAGTCTCCCTATAAAATAACTTGGGAATTATAAACTAGATATAAATAAAAAATACTATTATGACCTATTTTCCTGGATTTTTCTGGACATAGGAGACTCAGCACCTCATTGAACCATCCATCTCATTGTTGTGTGGCTTTTTGCCAGTTAGACAAGTTTTGTAATACGAAGGAAAATTTCCCTCTCAATTGCTCATTGGTTTTCAATGGCTTCAAATTTTGGCTTCATCACTATTAGCAGTGTGGCCATAGTTCAGTGGCTCAAGTTGTGTATCTTATTTTCTTCACCTGTAAAACGCTTATGAAAATTATGTACAGCATTGTATGTAAGAGCTGGACTCTGATTTCCAATTGTCTACATTCAAATTCAGGCTCTATCATTTACTAGTTTGACTTAGAATGGGTTTCCTCATTCTCTCTCTGCCTTAGTTTCCTTGTCTACAAAAGAGGTATAATTATAGTGCCTACCCCATGGGGTTATTATAAAGCACTTGGTAAGTGTTAGTTACTATTTTATCTCTTAGAGGTGCTGTAGTTATTAAACAAGATAACACATGTAAAGCTTATGTAGAGCTCAGTCCCTGACTGGATTTAATAAATATCATTCATTGTTTTTTTACTGCATCATTATTAAAATACCTTGTCACTGATTTCTTTGTTCTACCTCCTCCCTTTTTCAGGCTAAACACCCATATCCTCTGCCATACATAGAAGAGTTTCTGTCTCCATCCACAATCTGACCTGGGCAACTGTGGTGCAACCATCACCCTGCCCTCTCCATGCACTGGCCATGCAGCATAACATTTCTGTGGTTAAGTAAAGTGTATCCTTCTAATTTTCTTCACAGTCATTAACATATCAATTATTGTCAGAAATGGCATCAAATTTAAACAGTTACAAAAAGACTAGAAAATAAGACTGCACCCTACAGTGTCTTCTGTGTCTACAGAAATCCAGTTTTGTCTTTTGGTCAAATAGTCTCATTATTTTTGTCCAACAACTACTGCCCCATTGGCCCAATTTCAAAACAAACAATAAAACTTACGTTAGGAACTGATGGAGAGATTGCATACTAGATTGAGACTATGGTTGAACTGTGAGATTATGGGACAGCAGGAGGGTAGTCATAAAAAGAAAAAAGAGGAAGTTTGAGACTCTGGTGAAGGGTCATGATGCAGGGATGATGTAAAGGATTCAACCTGAACAAGCTTCTCCTAGCTAATTTGTGGACACCATCATTTACCTGACATTAGCTTTCTTGGAGTCCTAATCACCAATCACCCCTTAGGATTCCCTTTCTTCAGCTTTTCGATCTCTTTGAGACCTTGGGCCTTTGGGTTTATTAGCTGCAGTCACCCTCTTTTGCTCTCACCTGCACATGGCCTCAGGCATCAACCTGGTGCCCCTCCTGTGCCTATAGTAGCTCTTTCTCCAGTTCTCTTAACTGCCTGCCTTGCTGAACATCCTCCTCTGTTCACTTCCTCATTGTCATCCATGCCTTTAACTACCATCCATGCTGTAACAACCCCAAAATTGAAATCTGTACACCTAGTGTCCCTCTTCTCTTTGGTATTGGCCCACACATTTGTAACTTCTAACTAAATATTTTTATCTGGATTTCCTGATGGCCCCCAAACTCAAAATGTCCAACATGAAATTCTTTATTTCTTTCCACTTCCAACTTCTGTATCATGCTATGTTTCCTATTTTGGATAATTACACAACTATTGAAACCCACCACCTAAGAATCATTGCAGACTGCTTTTTCCACTTCAGTGATGTCCCACCAATTGTATTTACTGTGTATTTCTTGCATCTGTCTTGTCTTTTCCATGTTCCCTGTCATTGCCATTGTTTAGACATTTTCCCACCTGGACCATTCAACAACTTCCAGAAGATATCCTTGCTCCCCTCATCTCTCCACCTTCTGCACCTTCTAGCCCCATTCTCCAGTGAACGTCAGAGTGTTCTTCCTAAGCTGCAGATGTTATCTTCTTTGACTTGGCATTTACAGCTCTTCAACAGCTGGGCCCTCCTCCCGCTATATGTTCATGCCTAAAAATTAATAATTTATCTGCTCAAATCAACCAATTAAAATATCTCTTGAACACCTTCTATGTGCCTAATATTGTGTTAGGTCTTGCAAAGGACATAAAAGACGTTTAATACATGATCTTTAACTCAAAAGGCTTCAAAACAAACATGTAAAAATAATTATTATGTAGTTAAGTGCTTAATTGTGCAGTAGTATAGACTACAAAAGTAAATGAAGTATATTTGCAGGTTGGCTGTCTAAGGTTCATAAAAATCCACAAATATGTGTACACATAACAATTTTGCATGTGTATTTCCCCAGTAAGAAGTTTATAACACGAATTTGCCTTGATAATGCTAGTTATTTATACTGTGAAGGGGGAAGGAAGTCACCTCTATCAGGCAACAAGCCTTCATTAGTTTGAGTGCTACTTCACAAAACTACTTATTTTATTGCATATTCATCCTACTCTCATTTCAGTAGGAAGGAAAATGGGCTGTGTAATTGAAACCAAAAATGGGCCATTGCTTATACTTTTTAGAGGGATAGAAATCAGATAGAATCAACATCAGTTAAACAGGCAAGGTAAGGAAGAAAAAAACACTCATAACTGTGTTATAAACTGCATGTTTGTTTCCCCCTAAAATTCATATTTCATAGACTAAGCCCCAATGTGATGGTATTTGGAGGTGGGGTAATTAGTTCATGAGGGTGGAGCCCACAGGAATGGGATTAGTGTCCTTGCAGGAAGAGACAGGAGAGAGATGATCTCTCTCTGCCACTTGAGGATAGGAAGAAAGGAATTTATCCGCAAGCCAGGAGGTAGGTCCTCAATAAACACCAGATCTGCTGGCACCTTGGTCTTGGACTTCCCAGTCTTGAAAACTATGAGAAATAAATGTTTGTTGTTTAAGCCACAGTATATGGTTTTTTTGTTACAGCAGCCTGAACTGCTTAAGATAAACTCTTTAGCATAACAGCCTAAATCAGTGTATTTCCCAGCTTCCAGATAAAGAAACCCAGTGCAAGGCAGAGAACCTCTCAAATGATGAGACCCCTTCACAGATCTGTCTCTTCCATTATGAAGCCAGGGCAGGGTGGCCCATTGTGATGCTCCCATCTTGTCAAATTCCCATGCAGCGCTCCGCAGGGAGCCACAGCACCCAGCTTTCTTTCTCCTGAAAATAGATGGAGTCGGCTTTGCAGAAAGGAAACCAATTTAGATGAAACATGGTGCTCATTACTTTCCCTGTGAAAATTGTTCTACCTCGAGGTATCAGAAGTCTAGGGAAGTGATATCACCTCTCTTTATTCCTGCTCATTAACAAAGGAAACTGTACTAAGAGATTTAAATTATGCTGGAGGGTTTTCCTGAACGTCAGTCCTGGCTCTGCTGTTGTGTGTGCCTAATAAGCCCCTTAAGTTCTTGAGTCCAAGGCTCCTGATTCCTTATAAAGCCTTGCTGGCAATAAACACATTTTATGTGAAAACATTTCAGGAAGTTTGGGTCCTTAAAAAACACAGGGTACCTCAGACTCCCACTGTGACCCTTTGAAGTGCCCCTAGGCTATTTATAGCTGAGGGTCATAATCGTTTGGTGACTTGCCTCTGTGCTGAGTTTATTCTGGAGAGTACCTGCTCACATATTTCAGTGCCAGTATGAGCTTCGAAAGGACCTATTGTGTTAGCATAGTGTTTTTAAGTTTTGAAAATGCTTTCACACACACCATTTCAGTTAATCCTCATAACACCTCTTTGAAATAGGCAGAGCAAGTGTTATTCTTATTCATATTTTATGGATGAGAGAATCCAGTCTGAGAGTCCAGGAGTGTTTCACATCTTTTAAATCCTACCAACTCCCAAGCTTCTCTCTCTGCTTCCCATAAGGCCCACACTTCACATTTTCAGATCCTTCTTTATCCTCTCTGCCTTCTAGGTTAGCGCCTAACAGCTTAGATTGGACTTCCCACTCCACCCTGCAGACAAAAGTTTCCCTTGTGCCTTTTAAGTCCTAGCTTTTCTACAAGTATAGAATGCCTGCCTGCTTTCTGCCCTGTATTCTACCCATTTTCATCCTTCTTCCCTTCCTTTTACTCTCTGTAACTATGAAAATCATCTATTTATTCAGCAAATATGCCTCAAGTTCCTACTTTTTGCAGGGCACTATTTAGATATTTAGCAGTGAAAGTAGCAGTCCAAACAGTGGAGACAGCTATTTGCATTTTTAAGTGGTGTGTCTTTTATGATTGCTCTGTATTTCTCTACACTTGAATTTTCAGTCTTGGATTATAAATTGCACAAGAATGGATCCCTGCATTTCAAAATCCCCCCTATTTTGTGCATGAAGAGAGATACTTCCACTGGGCATTTTTGTTTAACTCTGTGATTTCCACAGATATCAGAAGCCAGGACTGGTGGAAAGATGAAAACATAACATAACAGTTTTTTTCACAAAGGAAATAGCTGAATAAATGGTGGCAAGGCCAAGATCATTTTAATTATTGAATGGTATATGTTCTTTTGTCATTATTTCTAACACTACACAGATCCTCCTCCTCCCAGTTGCTGGGTTAATGGAAATTCTCTACTGAGGACCAGCTACATTTACAAATGCTCATTTGTGCATCTGCTGCATGAAGCCTGCAGCGAAGTGTAAGTTCAAGACCTTCTTAATTCATTAGTCTGTAACTTACTGATTCTGAAAGCTACAGACCTTGCTGTGCCTTGTCATCATTTTTATAAAGCATTCCTCAGGGTGGTGTTCACTGTGAAATATTGAGCTTATTAAGAGTTTTTGGGCCTCTGATTAACTTTCACAGCAAAAGCTATGTTAAGTAAATTAGGTACCAAATAAATCTAAAACGATAGTGGAAAGTCATCAGCTAAATTAAGACACTGACAGCTCACATAACAAGATGCAGAGCAATGGTAATTAAGAAAAATAATCACCTTTGCTGTTGAGAGCACAGGTTTGACCCCCCAGTGAAACTCCCAAGACATCTGTTTTCTAGTAGACAAATCTTGCTCTTTTGTTCCGCTGTGAAGGGAGAGAGGGGCAAAGTCTCTTGTTGTATTCCAGTACTCACTACATACTGAGAATTATGTTTAGGGAATAATCTGGCTTGAGGCAGAAGGACAGATTCACAGAATTATCCAAGATCTCTCATAGCCCCACATGTGGCGGGCTCACAACTCTCTTCTCCCTGCTTTCCTGTTTCGAAGAGGCAAGAAAACAAAAAATTCACCTTTCTAGACTTATTACAGTTATGGTCATGTGACCAATGAGATGTGAGTGGGGTTACTGGGAAATCTTTTCAAAAGGGACAGATGTGACTGGCCCAACCAGCTTATCTTGTGCTCCTTTGCTATTCTGTCTTCTTCCTGCTTGAGAGATAACCAGGAAAATTGGCTGCAGGCGCTTCTAAAGGTATAAAAAGAAGATGGGTTTTTTCGACTGCTTTCACCATACTTTGGTTCTTTTATATAATCCTGGAAAATGAAGCAATGACAACAAAGGTAAATCCAGACCAAAAGAAAAGGCAGGAGGGAGAGTGAGAAGATGACAAAACTTAACTCTTACAGGATATGATCTCCTAGGTCACAATCTGTTTGTCATGCCCTTCTGCACATACTTTAACTCTCCTTGAGCATTCAAGTAAGCAGACACTGGAAGGTAGAAGACATGTCGGAAGCAATTTGAGAGGCAGGGATGCCAGGACGCCTGGATGATAGGGAGGAGCCAGCTGAAGTTTGATCATTTGGGTCTGTTGGAGCACCAGCATGCAGGGTGGCATGATGTCCTCTGGTCTCACTCAGCAAGCTGTGAGCTGGGGGACAGGAAGTGGAAAATAACAGCTGTCCACACAAATGGCCATGGCGGGGAATCTCAGGAGACTTGAGCCATCTGATTTCCACCCTGACTGATTGTTCTCATTACGTGGGGTAATTTCATTCCTTTGAAAATCACAATGAACTTTGGGCTGACAAGAAATGGCATAATCTGTCACTTAAATGTGTTGCGTGTAATGGGAAAAATATGAGAAGAGTCTGACATCTTTTTACCAGTTCTTAACATGAACCATTTAAGATTCAGTTACTGATTAGTGCTGCTTCAGATGAAATGAATGATGTCACTGTCCTCTTTATTCCTCTTTATAATTCAGCCCACAGGAAATAAACACTTAGTTTTCATAATCTTTCATAGATAGGTTCTGTAATGACCTACATAAACCAACTGCACTTTACGGGAAATATTCTCAAGAGTACAGGAAATAGTACTGGACCGGGGCTTAGAAGACCTGGGTTCAATTCCAGCTCTGCCACTATTTAAGTGACTGACCCTGGGTGAGTCACTTAACTTCTCCTGGGCCTGAATCACTCATCTGTAAGATAGGAAACTGGATCAGATGCTCTCTAACGCCTTCCAGCTCTAACATTTCATGGTTCTATGATTTCCAGACTATCAAATTGCTTAGATTTTCCTCTGTGAGTGCCACACAAGTTGGACACTAGAGATCACATTTAGATAACCACTCATAACACATCTGCCGGAGACTGGTAAACATACCCCATTTCCTTCAATAGATGGCCCTCAGCAGCTAGATGATGATTGGTTTAGTTTATCATGAAAAACATCCTTAAACAGAATTGTGTTGTTTTTCTTTCTGGTCAGCTGAGGATTCTGGGGGAAAGTGAGAAACAGATTTCTCTGACTCAGAACTTTCCCTTTAGGTTAATGCTATTTTCTTTCTTTTCCACATGACTTAAAGGCAGGCCAATCATTCACTCATGGGCACAGATGAAGTCTTTCTGAAGCTCACATTTTTTTCCTACTTCAATATTGTTTCTTGGCTGGGTAGGTGGTACCCCCAACCAGACCACTTTAAACATACCAGAATTGTCTTCATGAAAAGTCATTTTTGATAGCTTCTCATTGAATGATCAGTATTTCTTCTACAACCTGCTTTCATGGTCTGTTTTGCTTTCGAGAGAAGTTACCTAGAGAGAGGGACTTCTTCACCAATTTCATTGCCAGAAGGTCTCGGTAATCTTTCTTTATCATGTTCCGATTTAAGCATTCCTCTGTCTAGACTTGGATTGCATTTGCCTCATCTTAGTGCTCATCTCTCAATGGGAAATTAAAGTTATTAATCATCAGGGGAAAGGATAATGTTATAAACCATTTCCATACTTAAATGCAAGCAATTATTCCTTGCATTTATATGGCTCTAAAGTTTTCAAAATGTTTTTGCATATATTGTTTTCATTAAATTTCACATGTGCTCCTTACCTCTACCCCCATCTCCTTTTCTAAGAAATAAAACCCAAGAGGGACACAGGAAAGAAGGTGTGGCAGAGAAGGCAGCCAGTCTAGAGAGGTGGACGAAAACTAGTTAACCTGGATGAAATCCTGACTCTTTCTTAGTAGTGTATCTTTGGGCATGTCATGCTTACTCTCTGAGCCTGGATTTCCTTATCTGCAAATCTTGGGTATGAACGCCTCATCCACGTATGGGCCAGGCTAAGGTACAGTGTTTGCTCCTGGTCAGGGCTGCTGTGCAGTGCCCTGAGCTATGTGGACAGCCTGGAAGACAATCAGCAGGATCTTTTACTCCTAGAGACAACAGGAGGACATGGTTCCCCACCTCCTCTTTTTTGGGTCACAAGAGACAGTCCTCTCCTCTTCCCTCTTGCTTTCATTCTCCCAGGAGCCCCCATACCTCCACCTTTAATCATCTCGCTGCCCCAAATCCCTCAGATCCAAGGACTCTGGGTGGGAAGCTTGACTTCGCTTGCAAGCTCTTTGCTTTTTCCCACTGACGCTCTATTCCTGTTGCTGTTTAGTGGTAACTCTTCCAGGGAAGGAAGATGTTTAATTTCTTCCCATCTTTTCTAGACTTTAAATATCCTTTTGTACAGCAAAACATGGTGGAAAGTGTTGGCATTGGAGTCAGAAAGACATATTTGGAACCAAGCTTTCTGGGCCACTAGTTGGGCAAGTTGTTTGACCTTCCTGAACCCCAGTTTCCTGTCAATGCGAGCTTGGCAGAGTTTGGAAGCTCAGGATGAAGAGTGGGTCTTTTCCCATTGTCCCAGAACTGTGGCTACACCAAAGGTGAGCAAAATAGGCACTAAGCACTCAGCATTCCTAGTTCAATGAACAGCTACTATGCTTGAGAAGAAAAGAAGAGGAACCTCCACTTCATCTTTAGGCCTAGAAGGATATAGAAGTGGATCCCTGTGTCCACATGAAGGAGCAGAAAGGATAATGTAGAGATGAGAGCTTTGGGGCTGCCAAGTGGGTTACATGACATGGTGCCCAACTCAGCAGAAGAATCTCAGAGTATGTGTAGGTCCCAAGGGAGAGGCAGCTGCCCCTTGGATGCAGCAGAGGGGCTGGCGTGAAGCTGAACATAACCCTAAGAAAACCAAGGGTCCTAGTGTGGGTAGAACAGCCAGCGGCAGAGCCCACCAGGAGTAGGTCGGAGTTTGGTCCAGAGTCTGCAGAGTGGAGAATGAAGTTCTAAGGGGGAAAAAACAAAACAAAACAGAAAACAGTGTGAAGAGCATACTTGCTTTGCTCTCATCCCAGAACAGAGGGGAAGAATTGAGATTGGAATGAAATTTTAAAATAGGTAAGATTGAGTCTGAAATGCAGTAGTCCCCCTCATTTATGGTTTCACTTTCTGTGGTCTCAGTTACCCGCAGTCAACCGTGGCCCAAAATAGTAAATGAAAAATTGCAGTTTCAATTGTACACTGTTCTGAGCAGCATGATGAAATTATGTGCTGCCTGGCTTCATCCTGCCTGGGATGTGAGTCATCCCGGTGTCCAGCCGTCTAACCTGCGTGCACTCCCTGCTGTTAGTCACTTAGCAGTCACCTCCGCTACCAGACTGGTTATCAGAGGAAGGGGGAAGGACCACATACACAATACTTTTATTCCCATATGTTGTTATAAGTATTATATTTTATTACTAGTTATTGTTGTTAGTCTCTTATTGTGCTTAATTTATAAATCAAACCTTAGTAGAGGTATGTACGTATAGAAAGCACATAATCTACAGCAGACTCGGTACCATTTGTGGTTTCAGGCATCCGCTGGGGATCTTGGAAGGTGTTCCCCATGGATACGGGGTGACTACTCAATCAAAATGAGATGACTCCAATAGCCGTAAGTGGTAAGAGTGTTACAGAAGCTGCCCTAAAATCATTTCTGGACCAACTGCTTGATGGGGAAGGAAGATGTCAAGAGTGCCTATTTAGGAGTGATGAGAAAAATTTTTAAATATTACATGTTTATACCCCATTTAACTCCTTAGTAATCCAGTTATATCAGTGATTGGTAGTTTGATGTTTTGGTGGCTGTTAAATTGTTCCTAGCTGCTGCTTTCCCCACCATTGAGATTCTATTTTTAAAATATGTTTTCACTATTGTCTTTCTATCTGGTTATCCTACAACTCTCTCTGCTTTTTTTTTAAAGCCCTATTTTGACTAATGCATTCTATATCTACCTCGTCTTAATGAACATTTGAAACATATTTATTTTAAAATTACTTTCAGATTATCCTAATATTTATAGTTCTTTGGATATAATTTCTCTTACTTTTGCACCAGCTGATCATCTCTGAGCAAATTGCATTTCCTTATTTGCTTTCAGATCACCTGCAGTGGCAATGATCTTCTCCCAGGGTCCCGTGCAACCTGGGGTTGCAGTCAGCCCTGTAGCTCAGTGTTGAGCTCACCTTTGATAGGATCCTAAGAGGTTTGCCAATTTCTCATTTCCGTTTCTATCTCTGGGTCTCTTTCCTGCAAAAGCTGGCCATCCAGCTGCATGCAGAGCTGTGTGGGAGTTCTGATTTTTCAAGGCTGATGCTTCTACCAATAACAGGGATTGGCCCTTGTTTCCAAGCCAAGACCTTGAACTACAGACAAAGATTTCCCCAACTCCCAGCTTTGTCCAGGGAGTCAATTCAATTTCCCACAGTTGTGCAGGGACTGTGACCTCTGCTTTTGCCTGCCTTTCCCACATAACCCAGTCTGTACACTGCAAGCAAACCTGACATCAGGCCACAAAACCCCAATTCCACTCAGCACCAAGGGGCCACTCTTCATTTCTGATACCAAAAGCTTTCTCTTGTTTTTGAACTTGACAAATATTGTTAAAATATTTACCCAAACTGCCCTGGTTGGTGTAGCTCAGTGGGTTGAGCACTGCCTGTGAAACAAAAGGTCTCCAGTTCAATTCCTGGTCAGGGCACGTGCCTGGGTTGCAGGCCAGGTCCCTGGTTGGGGGTGTGCGAGAGGCAACCTATGGACATATTTCTTGCTCATCAATGTATCTTTTCTACTCTTTCAGCCTCCTTTCTCCTCTCTCTAAAAATAAATAAATCTTTTTTAAAAAAATGTTTACCCAATATTTCTGTGTATTTGCCAGGGAGAGAGCTGAATCCACAGAATATTTTCTCTGTTTCACATTTCTCTAGCTGGGCAAGCTTGGGAAAAACTTTTGTCTGTAGATTTTTTTTTTTTAAAGATTTTATTTATTTATTTTTAGAGAGGGAGGGAGAAAGAGAGAGAGAGAAACATCAATGTGTGGTTGCTGGGGGACATGGCCTGCAGCCTAGGCATGTGCCCTGACTGGGAATCGAACCTGCGATGCCTGGTTCGCAGCCCGCGCTCAATCCACTGAGCTATACCAGCCAGGGCTTTTGTCTGTAGATTTTAGGGATCTGGTGGCTTTAGAGGGAATCGGAGCAGAGATTACCAGCAGTAGTGACCTCATTTATCCCAGACTGGGTTTGATATTAGTCTTGATGTATTTATTGTTGTGTTCTATAAGTTTTTGAGGAAATCTGGAAGGGTAGAAAGACAAGAAGTTAGGAGCTGTTTTCAGCATTGGATTGGGGAAATGTAACCTAATTCTAAGGGTAATGGGCTAGCGTCTTCTTGATTTTGGGAGCTATTTCAGTTTTTCAGCCTGCCCGGGTCTTTGAATAAGCTGCTGGAGAAGGAACTCGCAATCTGAAGAAATATGCACCTACCTTACCCTAGCCTGGAATAATCACAATGAGAAAAATAACAAAAGTGCTTTTTGGTATGTATCTCGGGGCTTCATTTTTCTGTTTCAATCTATGAAAGAGTTTCTCGTCCTCAGCACTGTTGACATTTGGCCCAGATAATTCTTTGTTGTGGTGAACTGATCTCTGAGTTGAACAGCTTCTCTGGCCTCCCACCACCAGACGCCAGTAGCAACCCCTGACCTCAGTTGTGACAACCAAACAATGTCTCCAAAAGTTGCCAGCTGTCCCTGTGTGTGCGTGGGGCAGGGGCGAGAAGGGGGCATCCACTCTCCCTTCCCTCAGAATCTCTGATCTTTGAGAACAAGGGATTGTCAGCCTTATCCAATTGGACCAGTCATCTGACAAGGTGTGCTGAGAGCTTTCCAGGTAGCAGGCCCCGGCCCACCAAATGAAAACGTCATACAAGCGGAATCTTACAGAATGTCTTTTGGTGACTGGCTTATTCACTTAGCATAATGTGTTCAAGGTTCATTTATATTCTAGCATGTATCAGAATTCCTCCCTTTTAAAGACTGAGTAATATATTCCACTGTACACACACCACATTTTGCTTATCCATTCATCCACTGGCAGGCCCGTGAGTAGCTTCAACATTTCAGCTGTCGTGAATGACTCCTGTGAGCAGAGTGTGCAAATATTTCTTCAAGACTCTGCTCTCAATTCTTTTGAGTATATACTCAGAAGTGGAATTGCTGGATGAAATGATAATTCTGTTTTAAATTGTCTGAGGAAACACCACACTGTTTTTCATAGGGATTGTACCTTTTTATATTCCTAAAAACAGTGCATAAGGGTTCCAATCTTCACCAACACTTGTTCTTTTCTTTTCTTTTTTTTTTTTTAAATAAAACAAAGTAGTCATCCTCATGGATGTGAGGTGGTATACCTTGCCATATGGATTTTAGGCTTGCCATAACTCTGTGAGATAATTCTTCACAGTAAATCTCTTGATAGGTACATATAGATATAAATACAGATACAGATATAGATGATCTATATTACCCTATTGGTTATGCTTCTCTGGAGAACCCTGGCCGGTGCAGCTCCCCACAGCAGCTCTCTCCGCACAGTGGTCAGGGGAGCTGCTGCAAATGAAAACCAGCACGCCTCTCCTCTGATCACAGAAATACCCAGATACCCGCCCGTTTCAAACGGCACAAAAGCCAAGTATTTACACGGCCTGGGAGGCACATTCCTTTCCCAGTGATGTTTCCTTCTATTCTCCCTCTGAAGCTGGTTCACGTTGAAGAGTGCTGTTGTAGCGAAAGAGTGGGTTTTGTTGCGGAGGTACATGGACGATACAAAGACAGGAAACAAATGACCTGTCAGGGGCTTAATGGGAGTCAGATTCAGTGAGTTTCTCACTCAGGGATCGAGGCCACCCTTTCTGTCTCTCAGGGGCTCACAGCCTCTCTTTGTTCTCCTCTCCGCCCTACCCCCATGTCTATTTTCCTCTCCTCTGTCCTCCTCCGCTTGCTCCTGTTGCCTCCAAGTGGCTGACTCATGCCCCAAGTCACCCAGTCACTCAGCAAGAATTAAATAAAGGCCTGTATGTGACAGGCCCTGTGGATAAAGCTGTGAGGAAAGCCAACAAAAATGTCTTTCTAAAGCTTACGTTAGAGTGTGTGTCATGGGGGGAGGGTTGGGGGTACAGGGGAGATATAAAAATAAGAAGGTGAATGTGCAAAGTGTATGTTATGTCACACGGTTGACAGTGTTTAAGAAAGTAAAACCGGGAAGAATAGAGAAAATCGGGGGTGGGGGGCATGATACTGTACCAGGTGGTAAGGGAAGGGCTCAGGGCTCCCTGAGACGACTGTAAGAAAATCTGCCGAAGGAAAGAAAAGGCAAAGAGAATAGGGTGGCTGGGGAGAGTAGGGGTGAGGCCAGATTGCTGTGGGACAGAGAGCAGGGTAGGAAGGTCCCTGCAGGCCAGGAAGGTTTTGATTTTTACTTTGGGTGAGTTGGGGCATTATTGGAGGGTTTTAAGCAGAGGAATTCTGTGATCTAATTCACATGTTAACAGGACCACTCAGACTGCTGTGTTGAGAACAGATGACAGGCAGACAGGACAGAAGAAGGCAGTGCATGCATTTCAAAGGTGACTTCAATAATCTGCCAGAGTGGTGGGGCAGCCTGGACAGTATGGAGGCAGGGAGAACCTCCGACTACTCTAGCATGGTTTGGGAATAGATTCTTTATAAAGCGTCTATGGAATGGAGGGGCAGAGACCAAAACTTGATCAAAACATGGCTAACAGCCCTGACTGGTGTGGCTCCATGGGTTGGGTGTCATCCAGCAAACGGGAAGGTTGCTGGTTTGATTCCCAGTCAGGTGGGTGTGTGAAAGGCACTCGATTGATATTTCCCTTGCATATAGATGATTCTCTCCTCTCTTTCTCCTTCCCTTCCCCTCTTTATAAAAATAAATAAAACCTTTTAAAAAATGATTAATGTTCTCTTTGAATAATCCCATAGATGGTTGCCACACCATCTGTGAGCAGATAATCACCAAATTCGATGACTAAAACATCATTCATCACCCACCTTTCCCATTCCTTGGGTTATTGGATAGCACTTGTTCTAAATGGGGGAACTAAATGTTAACAAATTTTGTTCAGTGAATTATTTAATTAGAAAAGAGCTTTTGCATAGCTCATAGGCTTTTATCTGTATTCTGAACTGAGTTGGTGACTCCTTCCAGGAGACCTATAGTCCTCCCGTTGGTATTAAACAGATCGCAATCGCCCTGGTGGATACCAGAGAAAAATTATGCTATAAGGTATTAACCTCTCACAGACCTCACCAGTTATCTAGTTGATGCAAAGTGCCTTGAGGTAATTTTAAAACTTTTTTCCATGTTATCTTAAGAAGATAAATGAGATGAACTGAAATACTGGAAAATTTATTAAGATAGTTTTGGGATTCTGCAAAGTGGAAAAGTAGGATAACCTCCAAGAATTTCACTTTGGAGAATTCATTCATAGTCCTTTTGTGCACAGTAGGGCCTGCAGGGACAGAGGGAGGACAAAGCTCCTCCTGGTAACTCATTATTTTTGTGCCTCTTAAATGGTGAGAGTAAAGCTGCTTCTGCTCAGGGCCTACAAGGAATAGAAGGAGTCAGGCCTGGCCCCGACTCCAGACGTCCCAGGAGACACATCTGATTCACAAAGTCACCCCCAACATGCCCCAGACTTTGGTGTTTTGGAGGAACAGGAATAAGGCCTGAATAATAGCTTGGGAACCGAGTTCAGTCTAGGTTCATCATCCCTGAGCACAGACCAGTGATGGGCAGCATCTGGGGAGGAAGCGGCCCACCTATCCTTTCTATGGTGCCCATGGTCCCATGTAGAATAGAAGATCAGAAAGTTGCCTCCATATTGCTCCTTCTCAGACACATGAGTATTAACATTTGGTGCCTAAAAGGCCATGGCAATTTTTCTTTGACTTTGTTCTATTCATTACTATAAACATAAGTTGAAAGAATACACAGTCCCATAGGAATCCATGAGGCCATAGTCACTTTGAATGAAATAGAATATAGGTTGTAAAGATATATAACTTTACTAAACTGAATCTTGAGCAAAAAAAAACTGTTGCTCACTCCAGGACAAAACAAAGGCCCTGGAGATGAGTAGGGAGATTCAGAATGCCCCAGGGCTGACGTGGAGCAAAGCGCTGCCTGCCTGGGCCTCTGGTACCCACTGCGGCAAAGAGGCTAACCGGGTCCAGCTCTGGTCCAGTTGGAGGGCTGAGTGGGAGACCAGTTCATCCTCACTGACAGCTTGTATACAGTGTGTATAAAAAGCACTGTTAACTGAACCAAGGGGACTTGGCCATGGGGACATGGCCTACACAAAGAAATGCCAAACCGAAAGGCTAAGATGACTATGAAAGGGGTATTGGAAACCACTGGGGCAATTTCTATGGTAGCTCACTGGTTTGGGTGAGAGGGACAGAAAATGGGAGGAGGAAATGCAGCCTGGGTTCAAGCACTACGGCCTCAAATACAGCTTCTCCTGCTGAGTTGAATGGCCAGACTGAGCCTATGAGGTAGAAGAAAGAAGCTTGACTTTCTCCCAAGTGGCCTGCAGTGGGCTAGGACGCAGTGGCTTTTGTGACCATAGTAAGTACCTAGGAAGCTCTGGAACTGATAATAAGGCTTGAAACCAAATTATTCATGCATTGCCCCTAAGAAGGTGAAATTTGCTGTCCTTAAAGACACAGGCTAAAGATCTCTTTTGTTCTGGGGGCTATATCTGAATGTCCCAAGGTGGTTGTGGTTCCTTGGGCTTGAGAGCCCTTTCTGGAATTGTTTCAGGGTGGGAGTCCCAGGGCTAGAGCCAGAAGGGTGCCTTTGGACAAGTTCAACCAGCAGAACTGAGGCGTGTGTGGGAGCAAACTGGGAGTATCCAAAAGTTAGAGGAGACAAGAGCAAAAATATGTGGGCAGGCAGGTGGAATGGGATAGCAGGCTGAGCTCCCCAAAGCCTGCCTAAGTGGGCAGGCAGTCTGATGAAAAACTAGAGGCCAAACAGGCAGTGAATGCTTAATCCTCACCTGGTAGGGTGAGCTATTAAGGAGAAGATTTGCCAGTGTCAGTGTCTCTTTACCCTCCCCTCAGGAAAGAGAGGCCCCATTGTTTCTAAAAGCCAAGAAGCCCTCACATCTTGTGCCCAAAGGACACCCCCCAACCCCCAACCCCCCACCCCCCACACAGGCACACACATCTCAGGGAGGAGAGATAAAGAGCTTTCATGTTTTCAGCCCCTTGAGGAAATTTAGACTGGGTAGTCCTTCTTGGGGAGTGGGGGTATTAAGAGGGATAGAGGGTAGGTCTTGAGTCAGAAACCTAAAAGGTATTGCTGGGGGAGTTCCCTGACACGGGGAGATGGAGCAGGAGCAGATGGGGGACTGCAGCACAAGAAAGGGAACTGGATTTGCACTTGACCACCAGACCCACCCTTCTTCCCTTGGGGACACGTTCACGAACTCTTTCTCTGACTTCTCACTGAGCATTCAGGTTCCTCAGTTAAGAACTTAGTGAAATAACCACGATCTTGGGAACACAGAGGCTCACAACAATCTTCATGAACCATCCCTTTGTCTGGATTGCAAGCTCTACTTGTGCATCTAAGTGTCAAGACCCAAGAACCTTTCTCAGGAGTAGCCATCTTTTGGAATTAAGCCTCTCTGCATAGTTATCCTTTAGACTGAAGACAGATTCCAGCATGGAAATAAAAGATAGCCCCAGTGAAGCCAAATTCTCACTGGTTAGCACTTTCCACAGTTCTCTTCCTGCTTTTCCCTTTGCAGCATGAACCTGTGCTTACGTACCATCCAGAAGTATGCTACACTAAATGACAGATTAAGTTTGTTTTCAGCAATAATGCAAGTGTCTGAAAGTCTTCAGGCTCTCAAACAACTAACTTCTTTCTTTCTGCTATTCATATATGAAAAAGGAAATTTTATTTGATGCTGTTTTGAGCCCTCACCATAAAAACCTGTCATCTCAGTTGATTGACTGAAGTGAAAAACTAGATTGTTTGTTGATTTCCAAAATAAGATTTCTGCTCTGGGTTCCCAATGTTCACGTGTGATCACAAGCCTTGTTATGAAATTAAACTCAAAAAGAAAGTTCCCGCCCTGACCAGTGTGCCTCAGTAGGTGGGGCGTCATTTCCTAAAGCAAAAGTTTCGGGTTCTATTCCTGGTCAGCGTACGTGCCTGGATTGTGGGCTCAGTCCCTGTGTGGGGCACATTCGAGAGGCAACCAATCAATGTTTCTGTCTCACATCGATGTTTTTTCCCCTCTTTTTCTACCTCTTTCTCCTCTCTAAAAGTAAATATTTTTTAAAAGAGATATTAAGTGATCTTACCTACAGCTAAAACTTACATATTTTATACATTTTAAATTACTGAAAATAATCAATTATAATTTTTTATATTGCTGTGTTCCTGAATATTATAATTCCATGGAACTTGAAATTCACAATTTTTGAATTTTGCATTATCATGAACAAGCTGAACAAATGGTCCAGTCATATATGAAAGCTGGCCAGAAAACCCAAGGTCACCATTCATCCCCTATTGTCTTAGACCAGAGGCAGGTGTCATGTTGGTTTTCACTCATAAGCATCAAGTACTGAGGAAAATCTTACCAGCTGTCTTTGTACTCAGCTGGTTGCCATGGATTCTACTTTAATTGGAGCTCCATCACTGCATACTCTGTGAGCCGGATTTCTTTCTCATTGCCCCTACTTTTGGGGGGGCCTTCTTCATATTAAGACTTTACTTTAGCTCAACTATTTCTTTCTATCTGTTTAACTATTTCTGAAGTTTTGTTACAGCTTTCCACTGCAGCTTCCAAGGTCATTTGCAATCTGTGTGCTAGTGATTGTTACCATTCTACTATAATGCTGGAGCAAAGGCAAAATTGTAATTCATTTTATATTGGCCTTTCTCAACCCTATTCCCCACAACATTAGTTCTTTTAAAAGTTAACATGTGTCATGAAGAAATGTTCTATGGTTAATATGGTTTGTGTAAAAATGGTGATTATTACACATTAGCATTTTAAAGGTTCCAAGCAGTCCTACAATAAAGAAACTTGCTTAATTTGGCTCAACCCAGCATTTCCCAAATTTATTTGCCACAAACCCTCACGGACCCCTCTACCCCCCACTACTTTCATGAAGTACAGTTTGGGACATGAATACTCATTAATCTTGGATGGGGTAGACAGTCATAGTTCAAACAACATAGATGAGGAAGTATTTAGAAACTCAGAGATGAGGATGTATTGAGATAATTATGACCCCAACTTTAGCTGAGGGTTGAAGACTATTTTCCCAAGGAAGTCACTCTTTTGCTGAGACCTGAATGGTGAAGGAGATGGCCACCTGCTGGTGGGGCTGGAGAGGGGTGAGGAGCCTTCCCCTGGGCCGTGTACTCCCTCTTTCTGCCTCAGTGGACTGGCTTCCAGGCTTCTAGGTCTGCTCATAAGACAAGAATTCAGAAAAGATTTTATTTTCTGACATATGGCCCTCCCTTTTAATTTCTGGTAACACTGAGATTTCCTTAGAGAGAGAAAAGGAAGGAACAGAGAAACCACTAAAGCTTTTTGGGTAAACAAAACCCTCATAGGATTAGGAGACAGCTGGGAGGTGGGAGGTGGTAGCTGGAGGCAGTGAGGAGGGAAATGCCAAAGATAACACCCATTTTTATAACAAGGCATGGTTATTTTTACAAATAATTGCACAGATTGTTCAACTGTGGTCTATGAAACATAGACTCTCACTTGTCAGTACTTAAAGGATATTGTATAGTACAAACCTCAAGAGTTTAGCATATTTCCCATCATACATTTGTTAATTGAATGCTGAAATTATCTACCTTCACCCATGAATGGACTAAACATGGTGTTTAAAGGATTGAGACCAGGTGCAGAAGGCATTCACAATTAGGAAAGCGATTATGGGTTTATTTAAAGGCCATAAAGTTGAGAATTTTTTCTTTGATTTTTTTAGAAGTTTTTCAGGGCAGATGATCTGAACATTCTTCTCCCTCTAGCAGAAAATATAGTTTTGAGAAATCTGGTACTCACCTTCTTCTAGGTTCCCCTAAATGTAATACAGTACAGTAAGCCAAACCTTACTGTATCATTAAGCAGGTGGTGGTGGCTTGTTAGAAGTGGCATGGAGTTTGATGATTGACCAACAGAGTGTAATTGATAAATGATTTACTTTAGCAGGCACCTCCTGGTCTGTGAGGTCAGATAGTCTGAAATGTAGGAATCTAGCAGACAGATTCAGAGAGCCAGCGAGAGAGAGAGAGAGAGAGAGAGAGAGAGAGAGAGAGAGAGAGAGAGAGATCAGCATGTATGCAAGAGAAAATATACAAAATACTTGGGCTTGGGTGTGTAAGTAAAATGATTATCATGAAAGCATAGGGTCTCCAAGAGTTGAAGCTCAAAGGAAGGGCATAAGACTGAGACCACTAGGAAGAGACCATATAGCTCTCAAACACTGGAAGCCTGCGGAGCAATGTGAGATTTCAACCTGCCTTAATGGTGTACACTCAGTGCCATAGAATTTATCATCTCATAGCAAATCCAGTTCTAGTATACTGGCCCTGAAGTTTCAGGGAGCATAATCAGAGCAGGTAAAGGGTTGTAGTGCCAGAGGCAGCCCTTAGCCATTAACTCTTCCAGCCCCATTTTGATCTGTGGGTTGGTGGCATTGTAAAGTTAAGTCATGACTGTGAGCAGTGAAAACATGAAGTGGGAATCCTCATGGGCTTGCTCTGGGGGAAATAAATATCACTAGTTTGCAGTTGAAGTTGAGAGAATGTCTCTGTGACTTAACTGTCAATTACAATGTGTTCTTTGGAGTGTAGGTTCTGGAATCAAATGGACTGAACTATGAGTCCTGACTCAGCCACTTATCAAACACTGTATAAGTCAGGGTCTGTTTGGGAAAACAGAGCCAGTTACTAGATGACAACTACTAGATGAAACTTAACGTGGAGAACTAATTGCAAGTGGAATGAAAGGGCTAAGAAGCTAAATATAAGATGGTGAGAACACCCAAAGACTAGAAGAAAGGAAGCTGTTTTCACCCCTAGGCCTGGAGGGTGGAAGGGAGGATGAGAATTCCTGGTGGGAGCTGGGAACATGGAAGAAAGGCACTCTTGTGGGATTTGGGACATGAAGAAGAGGCAGTTATTGCCAGAGATATCAAGTGCAGAGGGAAAAAAATATCTTGGCTTCTCCATTTATCCTGCTATTCAATTTCCTGCCAATGAACCTCGTGGTGAGTCAGAAGCCAGTTGGCAAGGGAGGCTGGGAAATATAGTTTGCACAGCCAACAAAGCAGAGCAAGGCTGGGAAATAGATGTGAGAGCAAATAAGCAAATGACCAGCCCAGGAGCTATGTAATCAGCTTCTTAATGCTTTGTAGCCTCAGTTTCCCCATTTGTAAAATCGGAATATTATTCTTACCTCTTAGAATTGCCGGGAAGCTTAAAATGACTTAACATGTGTTTCAGTTGGGTTTCCTTGGTTGTAAGAACAGTTTCATTCAAAGGACCTCAAATAATTGGAGTGGAGGAAGGGAGACAATTGTAAAGAGCCCAGTGAGACCAAGGAACTAGAGGTCCAAGCCCATGACCAAGCTTAACAGTGACCAATGAGGGGTCAACCAGCAGCCTCTAGGAGGAATGACTGCCGAGCTGCATCTCCTGCAAGCTGAAGTCAGAAAAACCTTCATCTCCTCAGGATCTCAGTGGTAGGCATTGTAGACTTTCACTTTTCTTTTCTTCATTAATGTCAATTAAAATTTCTCTGTGGGTCTGGTTTCCTCTTTTAGCTGTCAGCCCCCACTCTAAAGCTTGTACGTTTTGTGGTCTCAGAGTTTCTGCTTCCTCACGACTCTCCTGATGGTGATTCATCAGAGACCTTTGCCCCGCTGTGCCTCAGGATCTTTCAACTTCAGTTTTTACTGAAAATTGTTTACTTCTCCACACATTTCCTGATCTAATTTCATTGGAACAGGAGTCATTTGGGGACAGTTCTTTTACACTTGGTAGAACTTTTTATTCCAGGCCCCTCATAGGAGCCCTATTGCTTGGGTGTCTTGTGCTCGGTCCAGTGAGCAGTTTTGGAGGGAGTAGAGCAGGGCGATATGGTTCAAAATGTGGCTTTGCAGCACTGTCCCTGTAGAATGGGCTGTGAGTAAGTAATAGCCTGAGGTCTCACTTCCATCCCCACCGTCTCTGGGGGTATTTTGGCTCCCACAGCCCCTCAGGAATTAGAACCCCTGGCCACCTCTGTTTACTTATGGTTCAGACCCCAGTGGGTCCCACTTCCATTCTTCCCTCTTTCCATTCTAGCACATAGAGATATTTATCTTGTTTTGAACATGGCCATGCTTTTTCATTTTCTTTTTTCTATTTTACAAATCACAGCAATTCTTTGGGAGCAAACTAAGCCTTGGATTTTGAACTTGCAACACCATCTTGACTAGAATTCATGTCAATGATTTCTAAGATGTATGACCGGTGCAGAGCTGGAAGTTATCAAAATTAAGTTTTTACAAGAAACTCTTTGGATAAGAATGAATGACCGAGTGGATAAAAAGAGGAAAGAGTTGCAGACAATCTAGCTCACAGATGGAGGGAGCATGAAGACGCCGATGTCACCGAAGGCAACTGAAGAATCAGAGTGCTGTGAGGAATATCGCTTCAGGCGCAGGCAGTTGTGGAGACTGGGATGAATACGGGCTCCTTATCTTAAAATCAATAACCTTCCCACAAAAGCAAACCAGAAACAGAAACCTATAAACAACACTAAAATCAATATAAAGTGGATGAGTGGATATGTGGAACGATGAAGGGAAAATGAGCTCAAAGACAGTTTTAGAATTGAGAGGAGGGTGAGACGTTTCATCTTAGAATCGTCAAATCCTATTCACATCTCCCTACCATACGCTGGCCAAAAATCACAAAGCAACCAACAACAACAAAAAATATCAAGAACAGCTGTGGTGGGGGTGTGTGTGGAGGGATCGAGCAAAAAAGAAAAAGAACTCACGCACACGGACAACAGTGTGGTGATTACGGGGAGGAGGGTGGTGGGTGGAGGTGGAAGAGGGTGTGGGGGAATAAATGGTAATGGAAAAAATACAGTAAAAAAAAAACTATTAGAGAATAAAACAGGATAAGAAATATATGGAACCATGTGAAAAAATGAACTGCACGTGGGATTTATTGCTCAGTAAATGGAGTTTCTAGGGAGAAAAGGATCACAGCAGTGGATTCCTCAGCGCATCTCAGTTTCTGCAGTGGAGGTGGGCAGGAAGGAGGGAGGGGCAGCCTCACACACTCAGCGCAGTCTCCCCACTTCAGGGTCTCTGCGGGTCCAGAGCAGTGCTCCAGACTGGCTGTGAATGAGGATACGGTCTTCCCTCAACACCCCTATGGCCTGTCAAGACTTACACCTATTGCTTTCTCCACCAAAGCATTGGGGGCCCTCGCTCTTTCAGGAGTGGGGGATAAGACAAAGCGAAATGAGAACGGTCTGGCCTTGGCAGTCTCAGGGAGACAAAACCAAAGTTTTCTGAGGATCAGCATGCACATGGTGGGGCTTTCCCTAGCTCCGTTTCCACAGCTTGTCAGACTTACGGAGCAAACCCAGATTGATTAAGGAGTGAAGTAACTGTCTTTGGGGATGGGCGACTTCCCTCACTGGAAGTATTCTGGCTGGACTTGCCGACTGGAGAAAGGAGGCTCATTTAGTGCTGCCAGAAAAGAAAGGTCATGGCTGACATCTGTGGGGTTGTTCTTGTCTTCAAACCAGACAGAATATTGACTAGCTGCCTCCTGAACTATTGTCCTGGGGCTGAAAAGTAGGTCTGGCCCTGGTAAGTCAGAAGAGACAAGCCAAAGTGAGTTGAACTGAACATGGAAGAGAGAAGGCTAGCTGGAGAGTCAGGAGACCTGGGACCCCCTCAGGGTCCTGAGACCCTCTCACAGTGGCCTGGAATTCTCTTTCCTCTTCAACAAAAGGGAGAGTTGGACAACATTATTTTCAAAGTCTTTCTGACTCTAATATTCAATCACATAGGTGGGGTGGAGGATGGGGACTCACAGGGCATTGAGAGTGGTTCAGTTGGAAGCCAAAGGGACAATTTAAGTTTAAACATAAAAATGGCAAAGTGAAGAAAGCATCTGATTTCTCTCCTCTCAGAAAGATGAGGAGATTTTAGGCCTGATTGCACTGAAGTTTTTTCTTTTTTCTCTCACTCAAAAAAAAGGTCACACTATTTTACTCATAATCCCTTTCAGTGACTTTAATACTTCACCAGCCTCTGAGTAGCTATTGGTTTTCATACTTAAGTTGGGAGATCTTCATTTAATAATCTTAAAAGCATAGGAAACTCGCTAATTGCTACACTGGGATGTTAGCGAAGTTGTGCCTAAATTTTTTGTCGCTTCACTGTTTCAGACCCATCCCCTCACCTCTTATTCCAAATAGAAGAGTCCAGAGGAAATGCCTTTTTAGATTCAAGATGTTACATTCATTCAGTATTTATTCATTATCTGTTGGGAGCTAGCACTGAGACGCTGGTAACAAAGGAGAGAACCAGAGGTGAACCCTGTCTTCTCAGTACCTACAGATTGTGTGCATGGGGAGGGGCACAGCCTGGAAACAGGAAAGCAGAAGTTTAGGTAGGTGTCTGTATTGTGGTGAGAGTTGTGAAGCAGACAAATGCTGAGACACGGGAAAGGGCAGGTGACGTGCCCCGCTGTGCTGGGAAGGGGCGAGGGGAGCTCTTCTGAGTGAGCGGGCAGGGAAGGTCCCTTGGCAGAGATGCCATTTCCTCTGAAACTTGACAAGGGGAAGCAGCTTTGCCGGGAGTGCAGCCTGACTGTAGGCAGAGGGAAAGTGCTGTGGCCTCTGGTGGGGGAGGATGACTAATGGGAGGGATCGCAGGATCCCCGAGGCAGCTGGGAAGATGGATGCATGTTCTCTTCTCTACATACTAACACATGTGGAATTTTCATTTGTAAGATTTAATTTAGCTGTTGAGAACAACTTCCTAGGTTTATATATATAAAATATTAGCAAAGGCTTCTTGAGACGCGTCTGGAACAGCTCAGCAGGCCTCACCTTGCTCAGCATAGGACCCCGAAGAAGTGGGCCTGGTGTGCTGTCTCTTTCAGCGTGAACACCAACCGAATTTGGGACTGGAAAAATCTCCACTTAAAAAAAAAAATCTTTCCATTAACAGGAGCCCAGAGAATGGGGAGTGTATTCAAATGATAATAGTTAACCTTTATTGAACCTGATCTATGCTGGACTCTTTCAGATTGTTTTACATGTTTATTTTAAGACTGCTTCATTTTTGCGAGGTAGGAATTATTGTTACCCCAACTTTACACATAAAGACAGGCACAGACAGGTCCACATGCTCACCCATGGCACCTCAGTTTCAGACTCCAGAACCCCTTTCCTTACCTGCGAGGCCATACTCTTGAAGGGTCAGTTTCACTTGAGGACTTCACCTTGCACAACATTAGAAAGGAGAGATGGAGTTTCCTTCTCTTTCGGGAGTTTTTTAAGAGAATGCCACTTTTCTATCTAAGAGTGTAATTACTAAGCGTATCATATATACTCAATTAGAATTTGAGTATATATGATACATTTATGTATGATATGATATATATGCATTTTTAGATTGTTGTCCAGTTAATTCTAAATGTTACTTGCTGATGTTTGAAAAACACAGATGTAGGCATTTACAAGTATGGAGCCAAGAGGCCAGACTCTGAATTTCTTCAATAATAACAGTAATAATAATAATAATAATAACAACAACAACAATAATAATAAATGCCAGTTTTTGAGTGCCTTCTCTGGGCCAGATATATCAGTGTATTCACGTGTGATTATGCTTGATCTTGATAACTTTGCATGGAGCATATGATTTTACATTTTACAAATAAAGGAATAAACTCAAAGAGACAATAAGTAACCTGTCTAAAGTCAGGCAGTGAGTTGCAGAACTGATGTTCAAACTCCATCTGCCTGTTTACGTTCTGCAACATCATATACTTGGTATCAATAATTCTGTAGGCTCATTTTTAGAATACAGAGTAACCAGATCAACCTCAAAAATTTTTCTTGTCTCATCTCAAAACATAACCAAATAATTAAATGAAATCTTTCCAGATATAAGTCCTTTGGTAAATTGTTTAGTCTCTCCTTTTCTTATTTGAGAAATGGGAAAAAATAGTGCTTACCTTGTAAATGTGCTGTAAGGATAAAATGAGACAATCTGTGTAAAGCCCGCAAGGAAGCACCCAGCATTTGGTAAATACTCAGTCAACGCCGCTGCTGTTAACAGTACTGCTATTATACTGTCCACCTCTTCCTCAAATGAATTTCTGCAATTGTTCTGTGATCAGAATTTCTGACAACCAAGATTTATTGCTGGTTTCTTCTTGGTCCTTTTGAACCTTAAAAAGCAAAAACAAAATACTCAGATGTTGTCTTTGACTATGCTTTGCAAGACATCCATCATGGTGTAACATTTCTCAGCTCAGAACCCTCCAATGACCACTAGGGCTCTGGTTGTACATCTGCAAGTTCAGCTTCTCATCCCTTTGTCAGATGAATTTCCACTTTTCACTAATCATTAACATCTTCTCCACCCATCCATCCACCTGTCCATCCATCCATCCATCCAATATTCATTGAAGACTGGTGCTAGGAACTCCCTATTCAAGGCACTGTAGGTGCCACAGTAAATAAAACAAAGATCCTGCCTTTTTGGAGCTTACATTCTAGGGGGGCTAAGAGACTGCCATAAACAAACAAATGCAGTATAAAGTAGGTTATATGTTGGTCAGGGGGAGGGTATAAGGAATGCCAGGGATGATGGGATGCAGTTTTACATAGCATTGCCAGGGAAGCCTTCACCCAGAGGGGAATATTTCAGCAAAGGCTTGAAGGTGGTGAGGGAGTGAGTCATGTGGATTTCTGGGGGAAGAGTTTTCCAGGAAGAATTTCAGCAAGAGAACAGTCCTTGATGCAGGTATGTCTGCGTAGCTGCAGGTGGAGTGCAGGAGAGGGTAATGGCAATGTGGTCAGAGGGACCATGTAGAAACTTTTCGGCCACTGTAAAAGTCTTTGGCTTTTACTCTGAGTGAGAAGGGATGCCACTGGAGGGTGAACTGATAAATATTATGCCATGGTGACGTTTTCACTCAAAAACATACTAGCTCCTCTGTTGATAATAGACTGTACAAGGGCAAGGATTGAGTAGAACAACAATTATATGACTGTCACAAAAATCCAGGTTCACTTAAGCAGAAAAGAACATTTTTATTAAAAGGATATTGGGTAGCTGATCAAACATCTGAGCGATCCAAAACCCAGCTCCATCATAGTGTAGAACTGGCCCTGCGATGACCTCCCACTGCCAGCACCACTCCTCTGTGGTGTAGCCCGCACCCCCCACACCCACCTGCTAGATCCATTGCTTAGTGCCATCACGTGTCACTTCTGATCATTGACTGGCCTTCTGATTCTAGGTCTGGAGGTTACCTGTGATTGATGGAGCCTAGGTCAAGTAGCTACTACGTCCATGCCCTAGCTACAAGGGCAGCAGGCAAAATGAATACTAACACCCTTAGCCTCTGTAGTGGGAAGTGGGTGATTCCCATCTATAGGACAAAGATTCGAAATGGTAACTGGCTAAAAGGAATGACAAGTCCAGCACTTGTGTGTTCCTGCTGATCCTTAACCCTTGCATTTCTGCCTGGTTGTGCACCAAATGCCACTTTGGGGTAAGTCTTCTCATGTTTTTCCACAATAGCAGCAGCAATGGAATATCGTTGTTCCCATAGTTATCCACACCACACCCCTTCAATGTTGGTAATTCAGGTGTATAATGTGAGTCAGGCTGAGATGTACCTTCCATACTTTTCCATTGCTCTGTAGCATTTTACCTATTTCATCATTCGAGGCATATAAGTTGCTTCCTTCTGCACCTTTCTTATCACTATAATTAACAGCTCAGCACTGTGAATACAGGGGGAAATTGAAGAGATATATGAATTCAGGGATGAGTTATAAACACCCTGGTATTCTCACAGCTGTCAATATTGTGACTTCAATCACTTTGTCATCAGTTGACTCATGTTACTGAATGAACCAAATATTTGAGAGAAAGAGCATTTAGAATCTGCCATTCCTCATTATATTAGAGAGACTGGACAAGCAGGCATTGTGTCACATCTCCTAAAGACCCCTTCTCTCTGCCACCCATTTTCTACTTAAATTCAATATTAATAGGTACCCAGTTGTTGGGAACCACCCTGCCTGGTTTCAGAAGCTGTAACCCCACCATGGCTAAGGCTAGGTGAGTGACCTTTGGACCATAAGCCACTAAGGAGACAAAGCTTATTTCCCTGGCAGGAACACTGCTTCTGCTCTTTTTACTTCACCCTGCCTGGACCCCAATGCTTGATCAGTTAGCCAATCATAGGTAAGATTCCCCAAGGGGGAACGTCCTAAGACAGGCATGATCACATGGAGGCCCCAGGGAAGGACTTGGGGGGCTATAGAAAAAAGGGGTGATGAACCCTCGCCCCTTGGCTTTGACATAGGCTGAGTCCTCATTCTGTCTGCAAGAAGTCTCCTAATCTCTTGGCTGCCTTACTTCCCCTGCCTGACTTAAGCCTGAAACAAAGTTGGTGGTGTGTGTCACCCTGTGCTAGAAAGGGCAGGTTCCCTAGAGCGATCAGGCCTAAGAAAGAATATATAAAATCCTGTGAAACCTGCTTTGTTTAGAATGCTCTCAGTTAAATAATAAGGGTCCAAGCAAGAGGTGAATTTGTTCCTCAAAGTTTCATGGCTCTTTAGCTATCTGACCCTGACTCAAAATAGGCCCTTAGAGTTCTTTGTATGTTATCTACTGTTTGATCCTTACTGCCTGATAATGATTAATGAGCTTTATCTGTATTCCTGTGCAAAATGAACCCAATAAAAGCCCATTGAGGAAAAGGCTCTTGGCCCTTGTCCTTTGAAGAGACCTGCTACCTTTCCTCCCCAAGCAGATCATGCCTTGGTATACTTATTCTCATTGGTGGCGGCTGGGGGGGCCCTGCAGGTGGAGCCCCCCCACACCCAGTGACCCAGGAAGAATTTATATTACCTTCAAACCCAGAAGCTGAAAAGGCCAAGGGCTAGTGTTCATCTTTATTTGCAAAACTGTTAAAAGTTAGAATTTGCACATAGTTATTAGAGATTGGGAGTGCATTACCGTCTTACATGCTTATTTGATATTATGTATTCGATTTTTCTCCTTGTTTAAACCTTTTGGTTTTATAAGTAAAACCTTGATTAGATTTTAGAAGACAGTTTCCCTGATGAACTAAACTGAGCTATTAAAAATGCCTGTACCTGGACACACTCAAGATCAATTAAATCAGACTCTCCAAGGCCCAGCCTCCCACGCCCTTCATTCTAATATGCAGCCAGAAGCTGAGAACCACTGGTCTAGACCTTGGAAGCATTTGGATATTGAATCAAAGAATATCCAGATGGTGGCTCAGCTGGTAACTGAACTTGACTCAGACCAGACATAGGAATGTACCAGATGGTCTAACGATAGTGTGGGCTTTACAGCAGGGAGAGATAAGGTACTAACTTGGGGCTGTGAGGGGGTGAAGTGGTGAGTTTGCAAGGAAAGCTGGCGATTCCTGACAAGGGCACACGGTTCTATTCCCCAAAAAGAATTAAAAAGCTGAATTTCTCCCAAGGGTGGAATGAGCTTAAACACAGGCATATGGCAATCTCAAATAAATTAAACAAGATAGAGGAAAGTGGGTCAAAGAGGGTGGTCCTTGCCAGAGCCAGAGAGAGACGTACAGGGATGATAACACAGAGAACTATCAGGTTGTGAGAGACTTTGGTTTGGACGACAATGCCGTAAGGGTGGTGTCCTGAGAAGTCTCTCAGATGCAGCAGCAGCAGCAGCAACAGAAACCCTAATGAGGCATTGCCAGCCTAGGGTGAGTGGTATAAACTCTGGGGTCTGTGCCAGCTGCCGCAGCAGAAGGATCTCAGGGAAACACCTGCTGGTGTAATTTGGGAGACTTTCCTGGCTTCATTCCCTCCATGCCCAATTCCCTAGCCTTCCTAGGGACTGTGATCCCTCAGCCTCCCTCAGTAAATCGCTGTTGCACTCAAGCCATCAGAGGTAAGTACACATTTACAATGAAGGAGTCTGAGTGATAGACATATGTTTTTATTTAATATTCATTCTATTACATGAGATCAAAGATCTTATTCCTAGTTAGTAAAAGGGACAGTGGGAATCAGAGAAGAAGCTTGTCCAAGGTTAGACAGCCAAAAAAAAAAAAAAAAAAGGCCCAAAACCAAAGTCCGATTCCCACATGAATGGCCTCAGAGCCCAGTCCCAGACTGAGAAGGGGCCACAGATGCTGAAAAGTGCAGGACTGGATGTCTTTGGCTTGGCATCCTTCCCCATCTAGTTCAGCCAAGGGAAATGATCTGGAGCTCAAGGTTGCCTAAAATTTGCTAAGAAATATCTCCCTTTAATTGAAGTTGTTCAGAGGATGTGGGCTCTGACTGGATGCGTCTATGGGTTTGTGTTTTCATACTTTGTGATTTCCTAGCAAAAATTTTTCTGAAAAATTTATTCCTTTTCAGCACTGAACTTGTAGAAGAGATTTCCCCCACACCGCAGCCAGTATGGCAATGGTGACGTGTGCATGGCCCAGGGACCCAGTTTTAGAAGAGCTGGGACAGGCAGTGAGTGTCCAGGAGGCAAGAAATGAGGAGTCACTGTTGGCTCTCCCTGAGGGCTGCTCATAGATGCCGCCGGCGGAGACCTCCACGAACAGAGCATTTAGACCAGAGCCAGGGTAGCCGGGCAGCTCTGTCCAGCCAACCAACCCTAGCTCTCCTTGGAAAGTTGCTGAGCTGAAAAGCTTGAAGGAACCCTAGATATCTCATTTTGCAGTGACAAAACCAGTCCAGAAGGATTTTCCTGAAGTAATGCAATTAGTGGCAGGTGAGAGCCATTTCTTTGGGTTGAGCAAAACAGAAAGTACAGAAGCAATTTATTATCAGAAAGAAAAAAAAAGAAAGAAAGCTTAAGAAAGTACATACTGCTCTTTGTGTGTTTTACAGTTTAACTGGGGAGACACGCTGAAAGAGGAGAGATGGCGGGAACTGTAAGCGTGCTGCAGGAATTCAGGGTGGAGGGCATCACAAAGGGGCAGGGTGGTCAGATCCGGCCTCACGGGAGGGAAGTCGGGCGCAAGGAGAGCCTGGCAGCCAGCTCTGGCCAGGGGAGAGCCGAGAGAGCAGCTCGGACAGGGAGGAGCCGGCTCTGCCGCCCCACCCAGTGCCAAAACCCTGGGTTCTGGAGGAAAAATAGGAAAAGCTGGGGAGATGGTTCTAACCAGTGATCCTCACTCTCCCAAAGAGCGCAAGTAAGTCCCAGGGTGGCTTCGGGCTCCAGGAGGAGCTTTTCCCCATCCCGGAGCCCTCTCCACCCGCGCCCTTTGCCACCTGTTGCTGCTTTGCGGGTTCCGAGTGCACCCAAGCGTGGGACTGCAGCCCTGCCGCCGCGGCCCTGCAGAACGTCCTCTTCAGAACCAGCTCCTTGCCCTCTTTCATCATACATTTCTTGTTTCCTGTCCATGGGACCGCTGCTGTTCATGCTGCAGGGAGGAAAATGGCACCCTTCTTCAATGATGTGGAAAGAGAAGTGCACAGTATGAAATCCAGGAACCGGGCTGTCAAAAGAATGGGAATCAGACAAGAAGAAAACAGCCAAAGTTCCAGAAAGCGGAAGGGGGCCTTGCCCTCAGGACAGTGCTGGGCCTCCTCCCCTGCAGGGGAGAAGGGCTGGAGACCTCCTGCTCTCCCAAACCCCACCTTTGCTTTCTAAAAGAGTCTTAGTTGGTTGTCCAAGTTTTGGCTGATTTTGCCTTTTGAAGCTCTCACTAGGAGCGAAAGTCCCTTCCAGGACAGAAAGCTTTATCCACTGGAGTTTTCATTCATTAGTTCCACAAATATTTGCCCAGTGCCTAATACGGGCCAGGCATCGCTCTAGTGAACAAACCTAATATCTTTGCCCTCATAGGAATTTACATTCTCATGAAAGAAAGGGAAAATTAATTCATTCATTAATTGATTATACGTTAGAGGGTGATCTAAAAACAGAGATTAGGGTAAAGAGGATCAGAGTGCAGAGGGCCCCAATTTAAAATGAGGCGGCCTGAGCAGACCCGCAGAGGAGCGCGAGATGGAAACCGACCAGACAGGAAGGAGGCCATCAGCAGACTCGCTGCCGCTGCACTGTGGGGCAGCCCCTCAGGGGGGCTTTGAGTGCGCAGACTCGCATAAAGCTGGAGAAGCTTGAAAGGGTAGCTACACTTACTTCTAGAATAAAGTGAGAGGTAGAGCATCAATTATTCATATTTTAATAGGTCATTATAGCTCTGACTTTCCCAGCTTCCATTCCTAATCTCCGGAGACCTGGAAAAGGGCGTGACTTTTGAAAATTGGTAGGGAGGTGGGGAAGGGGAAAAATCATCAAGTACAAGGAGTTCTGTGCTCAGATGGGCACAGGGGTCCTGAGGTCGGCTTCTGAGAGGGCTAGTGCCGGGTGGGCCCAGCTGTAGGGGAGGATATAGCTGTACAGGGTACAAAGCCAAGGAACATATTTTAATAATCCTAAACTAGATTCTTCATTTGGGTTGTAAAGAGCAGCGAGAATTAAAATAGCTGTTACTGAGTGCTTACTATGCTCTGGGCACTGTGCACAGGTTGCATAGGTAACCTCTCAGTCTCTGGCTTTGCTTCAACTAGAACACAAAGGGGTTCAGAACAGCCCTCCCCGCATTGCAATGTGCCCTTTTGGCCTGTATATCATTTTGACCTGAAGGCAATCGACTTTTACCTCTTCCTTAAAGAATTTAAATGTGGGGCCTTGCTCATAGTAACAGTTATCATCAGAAATAACTTTTTTTGAGCTACGTATATGGAGGGCAAACTTCCAACTACTGAGCATCTGCTCTTCTCATTCTGCAGTGACCTTCTTCCTCTCTGAAGCCCTGAGGCACCCTACCTCATCCTTGGCTCAGACTGCCGTACATGCCTCATTTTCCCTTTCTATCTCTGACCCTTTTGTGTATGTGGGACCTCTGACTCTCGTGTGTATGTGTGGGGGGGGTCCCATACATACGTATACAGTAATTAAATCTGGTTATTTTCTCTTGCTAATATAACCTGTCTCATAAAGATTTAATTATTAGACCCACCAAAGAACCTAGGATGGTAGAAGAAAGTTTCTTCCCCCACAAACACCATGTAAGCTCCATGAGACAGAGAACTTGATCCATTTCACTGTTGTGCCTGGAACAATGCCTGACACATAAATGGCACTCGCTGAATGAATGAATGAATGATTACTGTGGACCTTACAGTGAGATCCTGAGGAGATTTTAGGCCCCTTATATTCTTCAGACTGTGGCAAATATAGTAATATATCTTTTCCTTCTTATTTTTAACTACTCTGCATATGACTCCAGGCCTGATTAGGGTGATGTTTCTTCTCTTTACTGTGTTTTACCTCCTTTCCCCACCCCACAGTGCACTGGTGGGTAGAGGAAGAAAAGGGAGGATTGGGGGGGGGGAACTTATCTTGCCATTTATCTATTACCTCATTTAGTTTTTATTTGTAACAACCCATTTTACAGTGGAGGAGACTGAGACTTAGAAAGGATACGTGGTTGCCAAGGAACCTTGGACTATTTTGCATTGTTTCCATTGTCCTGCTTACCCCACTTCCAGGGGTAGGAGAGTGTTTAGGGCAGGTTTCTTACTGTTTCAGGGGATATTTAAAAGCATGCCAAACCCTTTAACAATGAACTCAAAGCAAGAAACTACATTATTTTATTTCTTGGAATGAACAGTGAACTGGGTTGAGGTCACTATTACTTAGAGTTGGCTTAGTGTTTGGGGAATATTGGGCCATGAACATAATTCGGGAGCAGGGTTTAGGTTATCACTATTTTGCCTGTTTACCTGCTCTGAGGTCATCAAAGAGCAAGGTCATATTAGAGCCTGTTGTGCACTTGGTGCTAAGCATGTCACGGAGTGGGGGATGGCAGCCAGAAGGATGAGCTTGCAGTAGAAATCCTCCTACCCAATCTGACTGCCCTGATGGTTGGCAGTTACTGAGGAGAACAATAAAAAAAATGACACTACCCAAAGAGCTTTGTTTTAATTGTATATATACATGTAAATTAATATGGAAACATATGAATTCATATAAATACATAGAAATGTAAATTCATTTGCCTTTTTTTTTCGTAGGTTGGCTGACTAGAGTTCTGTGTTGTCTTTCTGGAATAAATCACACTCGTGATGAATTGTCTACTATTTCCCAGTTTTGGTTTCAAGTGAATCAACTTCAGGAAAATTTTCCAGTATGTTCAGTGCAAAAAACTTCTAGATTTTTCATATATTTCCTTGTTTTTTAGAGTTATCTTTATCACACCTGATTTGTGGTTTTTAAGTGTGTGTGAAGTTCAATTTTATGAGTCCTTTTAAAGCATTCAAATTAGTTTTTGTAGAAGCATATTTTTAAGTATATTTTATTGATTATGCTATTACAGTTGTCCCATTTTTTTCTCCCCTTTATTCTCCTCCACCCTGTACCCCCCTCCCACCATCATCCCCTTCCTTGGTTCATGTCCATGGGTCATATATATAAGTTCTTCAGCTTCTCCATTTCCTATACTATTCTTAAACTCTCCTGTCTATTTTGTACCTGCCATTTATGCTTCTTATTGCCTACACCTTTCCCTCCCCAATTCTGCTGCCTCCCCCTGCCCACTGATAACCTTCCACGTGATCTTCATTTCTGTGATTCTGTTCCTGTTCTAGTTGTTTGCTTAATTTGTTTTTGTTTTTTTTTAGGTTCAGTCATTGGTAGTTGTGAGTTTGTTGTCACTTTACTGTTTGTATTTTTTCTTTGAAACATTTTATTTTATTTTTTAATATTTAAAGTATATTTTATTGATTATGCTGTTACCATTCTTCCAACTTTCCCCCTTTACTCCCCCTCTGCCCTGCACGCCCCCAATCCTCCAACATTCCCCCCTTTGTTCTTGTCCAAGCTCATACATGTAAGTTCTTTGAATTCGCTGTTTCCTATACCATACTTAACCTCTCCCCAACCACTTTATGCCTACCAACTATGCTGCTTATTCCCTGTACCTTCCCTCCCTTCCCCCCTCCACTGAAAACCCTCCATGTGATGTCCATTTCTCTGATTCTGTTCCTGTTCTAGTTGTTTGCTTAGTTTTTGTTGTTTTTCTTTCTTTTTTTTTAGGTTCTTTTGTTGATAGTTGGTAGCTTATTGTCATTTCACTGTTCATAGTTTTTGATGTTCTTTTTCTTAGATAAGTCTCTAACATTTCATATAATAAGGGCTTGGTGATGATGAACTCCTTTAACTTGACCTTATCTGGGAAGCAACTTGATTTCCATGGTTTTGAACTCTCTGTCAGATAGGCTTACTATCTCCTCATTGCTTAGCTCATTCTCTGGCGCTTTGATCTTTCATTTGGGCCATAGTTCTTTCTTCGCGCATCTGCTATGTTGTAAGGGGAGGAGCCTTAGGTATTCGCCAGGGAAGGGCAACCCTCTTTGCTGCGTTGTGGTGCTGCCTGTGGGGGAAGGGCCACAGAGAGAACAGTGAGGCTTGCCTGCTCATCTCTAGCGCACTTTTCAACAGACTCTTGTGTGAGACTGGGAGTTTCTCCCACTGCAGCACCCGCCATATTTCACAGTCAGCTTTGAGTCTCAGTTTCCTGTTCAGTCAGCCTCCTCACCTCGGATTCTCTCAGCCAGCCCTCACCTCGCCGAGAGTTCTCTCCGTCTGCCCATCTGCCCCATTTCACTCTTTACCAGTCTGGTTGGTCTGGTTGACTGTTTCTTTAGTACCTTGGTTGTCAGAGTTCCATGCAGTTTGATTTTCTGGCACTTCTGGTTGTTTATTGACTTTAGATTGGTTGTTGTCCTCCTTTTGGTTGTACGAGGAAGCAAAGGGTTTCTACCTACGCCTCCATCTTGGCCAGAACTCTTTTTTTTACTACTGTTCGTATTTTTTATCTTATTATTATTTTTTAAATAAGTCCTTTTAACATTTCTTATAATAAAGGCTCAGTGATGATGAACTCCTTTAACTTGACCTTGTCTAGGAAACACTTTATCTTCCCTTCCATTCTAAATGATAGCTTTGCTGGATAGAGTCATCTTGGATGTAGGTCCTTGCCTTTCATGACTTGGAATATGTCTTTCCAGCCCCTTCTTGCCTGTAAGGTTTCTTTTGAGAAATCAGCTGAGAGTTTTATGGGAACTCCTCTGTAGGTAACTGTCTCCTTTTCTCTTGCTGCTTTTCAGATTCTCTCTTTATCTTGAATCTTGGGTAATGTAATTACGATGTGCCTTCCTTGGGTCCAATTTCTTTGGGACTCTCTGAGCTTCCTGGACTTCCTGGAAGTCTATTTCCTTCACCAGATTGGGGAAGTTCTCCTTCATCATTTTTTCAAATATGTCTTTAATTTCTTGGTCTTCCTTTTGTCCTTCTGTTACCCCTATGATTTGGATGTTAGAACATTTAAAGTTGTCCCAGAGGTTCCTAAGGCTCTCCTCACTTTTTTTGAATTCTTGTTTCTTCATTCTGTTCTGGTTGAGTGTTTATTTCTTCTCTCTGGTCCAAACCATTGATTTGAGTCCCAGTTTCTTTCCCTTCACTGTTGGTTCCTTATATATTTTGCTTTATTTCACTTTTTCACAGCCTTCACTTTCTCCTCTATTCTTCAACCATATTCAACCATTTCTGTGAGCATCCTGACTACCAGTGTTTTGAACTGTGCATCTGATAGGTTGGTTCTCTCTTCATTGCTTAGTTCTTTTTCTGGAGTTTTGATCTGTTCTTTTATTTAGGCCATATTTCTTTGTATCAGTGCATCTATTATGCAGTAAGAGGCGGAGCCTTAGGTATTCACCAGGGCAGGGTAACCCACTTGGCTGCCTTGTGGAGCTGTATGTGGGGGAGGGGTTCGAAAGGGAACAATGCCACTTGCTCAGCTCTCCACTGGCTTTCAGTCACTTCCCCTGCTACCCACAAGCAAATTTGGCCCTTGGGTCTGATTCCCAGGTGGGTGGTTTTGTGTATCTTCTAGGAGCCTGTGGGTCTCTCCAACAAACTCTCTCATGAGGCTGGGAGTTTCTCCTGCTGCCTCAACACCCACACATTTTTTTCAGTCAGAGGTTTTGAGGCTTTATTTCCTGACACTGGAAATAATTTATTTCCTGGGTTGCTCTTGCTCCCCAGTTGTTCTTCTCTGGTTATCCTCATGCAAATGTGGGACTCTCTGCTCCACCAGCTGCAGCCTTGCCTGCCCAGGTCCTCCAGCTGCCTCCTTGCCGTGAGTTCTCTCCATCCCCACTGCTCGTCTCCACCCTTTCTCGCCTGTCTCCGCCCCCTCCTATCGGTCTGAATGAATGTTTGTTCTTTAACTCCTTGGTTGTCAGAACTTCATATAGCTTGATTCGCTGGCAGTCCTGGTTATTTTTTGTTTTCAAATTTGTTGCCCTTCTTTTGGTTGTGAGAGGAGGCAAAATGCATCTACCTATGCCTCCATCTTGACCAGAAGAGAATTATATTTTTTCTATTCACATGCTTTGAGTTTACCTAAGGATTAATTAAATTATGCAATTATAGTAAAAAGCACTCCTGGTATAAACAGATAGGGGAGCAAACATATCCTTGGCAGGCTGATCCTTGGCAAGATGAGTGACATAACAGTTCGGGCTGAAGACCCCACACTGGTCTGTAAGTACACACAACTATGAAGAAGCAGTAACTATGATGAGGCAGCTAGAGTTGGCTGAGGGAGGGCTAAGGAGCCCATATGCAAAGAGAAGCAGGGTCTTCTGGGAGCCTATGATCCAGAAAGAGGAGGAAGAGACAAATTCTTGAGCCCCCTTACTTCCTGATAGCATTCCAGCTCTAAGTTATGTTCCAGTACACATGATTCTTTCAGTAACTTCCTTTTTTTCCCTGGGATCATGAATAAATCTCTGTTCTGTAAAGTCAAAAAGATGGAAACAGAACAGAGACCCTCACTAAATACCGTGGGTAGGTCATCAGAGGTCCAAGGTGTCTAGGGCAGGGGACCAACGCTGCAGGTTCCAGGCTGCTCTGCTCTTTGGGCTGCACCACGTGTCCTTGGCTGTTCTCCGGGTTTCTCTAAGTCCCTTCTCCTTAGTCCTGGGGGTTCTATTTCTTCCTGAATCATCAAAGTTTCTAGGCTTTGCTCTGGCTTCTTTTTTACCACTTCTCATTTTTTATCACTTTTTTCTACTCCTTCAATTTTTCTAGCATTTAATTCTTTTTGACTGCTAGGTTTTGACACTCTCAATGGTTGGCTTTTATAACCTTGCTAGATCCCTGCTCTCCTTGAGTGTGTGCTGTTGTCTGGGGTGGGGAGAAATGGTTGCCTGGCACCTTCTGAACCTTCAAGGTTTTAATCTTCTCTGAGTGTTCACTCCCAGAGGCCTTTGGGGATATTTTCAGGTTTTCAGCTGTTGTAGTGAATAATAGGGTGTGCCAGAGGTCAGAATAATATCAGTTGACTCTTCATGTGTTGTTGTTGTTGTTGTTATTATTTTGGATATAAAATCTTGTGTTTGGAATCCTTTGCCTATATTTTTAATTATTACTTTTAAGGTTTTATTTATTTGTTTTTAGAGAGAGGGAAAAGAAGGAAAAAGAGAGGGAGAGGAAGATCAATGTATGGTTGCCTCTTGCACAGCCCCTACTGGGGTTCTGGCCTGCAACCCAGGCATGTACCCTGTCTGGAAATTGAACCAGTGACCCTTTGGTTCGTGGGCAGGTGCTCAATCCACTGAGCCACACCAACCAGGACTCCTTTGCCTGTTTTTTTTTAATTAGTTAGCATTCTGTGATCTCAAACTAGCAAAGCTGTGGGGGGCAAATGAGACAAGATGTCTGTTGTGCTAAATTCAGGAAACAGTCAACTTGAATTAAAAATTGACCTCAGGTAATGAACAGAAAAAAATATTGTTAGATAATTAAGAACTGATGATAATGCTGATTCTAACATTAGCTAGAAAATACCAGAACACAGTATAAACAAGCAAAATAGAATAATTCGGAGAGAGAATTTTCAACTTTATGAATGCCAAGTAAGCAAATATCCTGTGAGGAAATTTTTTACAGTTCATTTCCTTGAGAGATTGGAAAACCTGTTCTTTGTCTCATTGCTAGAGGCACGTGGGTCTTTCACATCTGACATAAAGGTGGAACTAAGAATCAGAGGTTGCTCTAATATCATAGGAAAATAAAGTAACCCAACATCTTTAAAACACCACTTTCTCTGCATGGTTTTAGAGTGTGGAGTAAACTGGTCTAGACAGAGCACAGTTTTCTATCTCCTTTCTCTTGTCCCACTGAAAAACTAGGAAAACAAACCTCTCACCACATCCTGGATCTTACTGTGGAGCATTGTTACTCTGGAGTGTGAAAGACGGGGCACCAAACAAATAAACAATTCAAGAATGGAATCTTTCTGCAAGAGAGCCACATGAAAGCGAAGCGAAGAAAGCATTGGGAGGAAACACTGAAGGTGGGGCACTTTGTCTTTACTCAGGAGAAAAGGTCATCCATCCATCTAGATCTAAAATTTAGATGTAATTTTTGCCAAGAGATGTATATTAACATGTTTATTTGAAATAATAAAAATAAAAAACAGCATATCTGAATGAAAGTAAGTCTGATTTTGCTAATTAATTTTTAATGAGGACAGCTATTATATGAGCTGAGCTTATAGTTTAAAAGTTTTAAAAATATTAAAGTATCAAACAATTTAAAATATGGCAGAAATTTCACTCTGAATTTATTTAAACTAATGTTAAAAATTTAGGAAGCTAGCTTTAAAATGTGTGAATGGGTATAGAGTTTTCCAAAAGAAAGAAATCACCACGGGGATAACAGAGCGAAGGAACAAAGCACAACTGCCATAACAAATAGTCGAGGGAGTGATGATGTTTGTGTAGCAAAGAGAGGGGGGAATTGTGGAGGGTGGAGGGTTGTTAAATTCTTAAACAATTTAATGCAATTAAACAAAATTTGTGATCACCTTTTTTGTGCAGAACAAGGCACTATAGGCACACAGAGATGAGTCAATGCTGATGACATTGTCATGTCCTTAAGCCAGGTTAATTTTTATTTTTTTTAAAAATCTATGCCATGTATTATTACTTTGGGAGGATGTAGGTGCCCTAATAAATAAAAACAAGGTATTGTAGCTGCAGAAACATTGTGAGTCTTGGAAGCAAATCATCTTCCTGGTAGAGAGGGTCAGAGCACCAATGGACAGTCCTGCATAGAACTTTCAGAAGTTGATCTGGCAGGTGCAAGAATGTCCATGGCAACACTATGCACGTGGTCACAAACCAGCCCAGCCCAAATGCCCTCTTTAGTGGAATGCATGTGCAGATCTTATATATTTAAGCAACAGAATGCTTTATAACAATGGGCAGAAGAGTCAACAAACACCAACTCTGTACAACACGGTTGAATCTCACAAGCAAGGTGGAGCAACTAAATAATGTAAAAGAGTATGCACTTTTGGATAACTTTTTATGCAAGTCCAGAAACAGGCAAAATGAATGGCCATGATTAGAAGTGAGTCAGGGTCATGGCTATATCTGAGGAGCCAGTGGCTGAAAGGCACATGAGGGGAGGGGCCCTGGGTGCTGATCAGGTCCCCTCTCTGGATCTGGCTTTGTGACATGCTCACTGTGATTTGTGCCTTTTTCTGTAGATATGTTATACTTCACAATATTTCAAAAATTAAATAAAGAAGAGAAAAATGAACAAAAAACAGCAGTAGTCTGGTGTTAAAATAGTCCTGGCTTGTGTGGACAGCTCTCCCTTGCCTAAATAATTGGATCTGAAGAAAGAAATAGGAATAAAGATGCTTCAGATGGTAGGATGCCATTTTGAACAGACTTCAACATTTTTTGTGGCTGTTCAGTTTTTTGTTACTGTTTCTATTCCCTCAGGTACAAGCCATAGTTTTTCTCCTTCCTCTCCCCACCCCATCATAAGGTTTTTCAGATCTCTGCTCTTAGTTAAAGTGAAAATCATGCACAATGTGCTGCTTCCCTGCTGGGTCAGAGGCGTGGCCATGTTCCATTTCTACCCGTGGTCTCCTCAGTTGCGCTCAGTGCAAACATCCTTCCCCCAGCTTTCAGTCTGAATCTGAATGAGCCAGGAGAGACTTGGACAGTGAGCTTCACCAGCTTGAAGGGCCTGATTAGAAATCCTTCCTGATGGAACTAAATGGAACCTAATGGATTCTCTCCTAATGAAACCTAATGGGAGGGACATAGGCACTTCAGCTTCTAGACACCCAGTGGGTGTTAGAGGATGTTAGAGGATGACGGTTCCTGTGATTGGCAGAGCAGGGAGAGTGAGAGAAGCCTGTTTACCACAGGATGTAGGAGTGGAACAGCTGGCACAGGCAGGGTTGGGAATCCTTTTGAAAAGCTGTGGCTGACTTAGTGTCTAAGACCCACGCTGCTTCACAGCAGTATTTTGAAAACATGAGAAGTCTTCTTCCAGTATTTCCAGAGGTGATGGCGCCAGATCTCGACCAGACGCCACTCCATCACATCAAAGCCTCACACTTCACATGGCACATGTCCCCATCCAGCCTTGTTTGGGCGGGACAGCGGGCTGCGAGAAAACAACATGCCTCGCCTCAACGTGACAGTCCCCACATTCTGCACACTTAAAAGGGAAATCCTCTGGATTCCAACTGGGCTCCTGGGGCTCAGCCTGGCTTGCCCTGAGGCTGAAGCAGGAAGGAAAACGTGGACAGGCCTCCATGCTGCTGTCATTGACTCTCCAGGTGATCAGAGACTTGTCACTCCCACAAGGGTTGCGTAGTCTCTTTGTCCCTTCACATGCCCTCTTTGTGTCTGCTGCTGAAGCCACAGCACCCAGGGCAGCTTCCCCCTACTTCTGCCTCAGCCACCCACCCCCACACACTCCCACCTGCTTTCACTTTTTATGGCACATTTCAGCCCCATTTACCTGCCTTTCTCTACCCTCACCATTACTCCAAGCGTTGCCCCAATATTGCTGTTCCTTTAAAAGGGTTTCTTCCTGTTCCTTCCCCACTCTACCTC